>ONZH01024471.1:765000-1001486 GCA_900303285.1 Rhinella marina | reverse complement strand
CTGCTCCTATGTACAAGAATATAACTACTATAATACTGCTCCTATGTACAAGAATATAACTACTATAATATTGCCTCCTTGTACAAGAATATAACTACTATAATACTGCTCCTATGTACATATACTTATAATACTGCTCCTATGTCAAGAATATACTTACTATAATACTGCCTCCTATGTACAAGAAATATACTGCTCCTATGTACAGAATAAACTTATAATACTGCTCCTATGTACAAGAATATAACTACTATAATACTGCTCCTATGTACAAGAATATAACTACTATAATACTGCTCCTATGTACAAGAATATAACTACTATAATACTGCTCCTATGTACAAGAATATAAACTATAATACTCTCTATGTACAAGAATATAACTACTATAATATCTCACTATGTACAAGAATTAACTACTATATAATACTGCCTCCTATGTACAAGAATATAACTACTATAATACTGCTCCTATGTACAAGAATATAACTACTATAATACTGCTCCTATGTACAAGAATATAACTACTATAATACTGCTCCTATGTACAAGAATATAACTACTATAATACTGCTCCTATGTACAAGAATATAACTACTATAATACTGCTCCTATGTACAAGAATATAACTACTATAATACTGGCTCCTATGTACAAGAATATAACTACTATATAATACTGCTCCTATGTACAAGAATATAACTACTATAAATACTGCTCCTATGTACAAGAATATAACTACTATAATACTGCTTCCTATGTACAAGAATATAACTACTATAATACTGCTCCTATGTACACTAATATATACTATACTTATAATACTGCTCCTATGTACAAGAATATAACTACTATAATACTGCTCCTATGTACAAGAATATAACTACTATAATACTGCTCCTATGTACAAGAATATAACTACTATAATACTGCTCCTATGTACAAGAATATAAACTACTATAATACTGCTCCTATGTACAAGAATATAACTACTATAATACTGCTCTATGTACAAGAATATAACTACTATAATACTGCTCCTATGTACAAGAATATAACTACTATAATACTGCTCCTATGTACAAGAATATAACTACTATAATACTGCCTCCTATGTACAAGAATATAAACTACTATAATACTGCTCCTATGTACAAGAATATAACTACTATAATACTGGCTCCTATGTACAAGAATATAACTACTATAATACTGCTCCTATGTACAAGAATATAACTACTATAAATACTGCCTCCTATGTACAAGAATATAACTACTATAGATATACTGCCTCCTATGTACAACGAATATAACTACTATAATACTGCTCCTATGTACAAGAATATAACTACTATAATACTGCCTCCTATGTACAAGAATATAACTACTATAATACTGCTCCTATGTACATAGAATATAACTACTATAATACTGCTCCTATGTACAAGAATATAACTACTATAATACTGCTCCTATGTACAAGAATATAACTACTATAATACTGCTCCTATGTACAAGAATATAACTACTATAATACTGCCTCCTATGTACAAGAATATAACTACTATAATACTGCTCCTATGTACAAGAATATAACTACTATAATACTGCTCCTATGTACAAGAATATAACTACTATAATACTGCTCCTATGTACAAGAATATATAACTACTATAATACTGCTCCTATGTACAAGAATATAACTACTATAATACTGCTCCTATGTACAAGAATATAACTACTATACTAATACTGCTCCTATGTACAAGAGAATATAACTACTATAATACTGCTCCTATGTACAAGATATATAATACTAACTAATATAATACTGCTCCTTATGTACAAGAATATAACTACTATAATACTGCTCCTATGTACAAGAATATAACTACTTATAATACTGCTCCTATGTACAAGAATATAACTACTATAATACTGCTCCTATGTACAAGAATATAACTACTATAATACCTGCATATGTTATAGTACAAAGAATATAACTACTATAATACTGCTCCTATGTACAAGAATATAACTACTATAATACTGCTCCTATTACAAGAATATAACTACTGATAATACTGCTCCTATGTACAAGTAATATAACTACTATAATACTGCTTGTAGCTACAAGAATATAACTACTATAATACTGCTCCTATGTACAAGAATATAACTACTATAATTACTGCTCCTATGTACAAGAATATAACTCTATAAACTTCCTGCAAGAAAATAACTACTATCCTGTTATCCCCCTCCTTATGGACTTCCATATGGACACACAGTTATAATACGCTCCTATGTGTTCTTCTATTCCACTTATATCACGTTCTGCCAGGGGCGCACTCTATAATACTGATTATGTGCTGTGACTTTCGCCCTGTATATAGAGCACTTCCAGCAGGGCGCTCACGTTCTTGCGTCCTTACCCTCGCAGCTCACCTCCGCCCCTCCGGACCAGCTCTGCCCCGACCCTCCGCTCGCGGCTTTGGGATTGTCGCTGGCGATGCTGTAGGGGATCTCAGGTGGCGTCCAGCGCCCTCTGCAGGCGGCTCTTCTGCTGCAGCAGCAGCTCGGTCTCGGCCGTCAGGTCCCGGATCTCCCTCTCCAGCTCCGACCTCCAGAAGTGGACGTCCAGCAGCCGCTCCCCCAGCTTCTTGGTGACGTCCGCCTGGCTGCGCTGGGCCCGGGCCTCACACTCCGCCGCCAGCTGCTTGGCCTCGTGCCGCACCTTCTCGGAGCAGTCCCTGTCGGAGAACGCCTGGTAGTAGGACGTGTAGCCGCCCTGCTGCCATTCCTCCAGCAGATACTTCGCTGTACGGAAGCCAGAAGTGGCCAGACCGGAGGAGGAGTGCTCCCCTGTGTTATAGGGGGCCTCCACAGTGTGGACCGGAAGGCTCTCCGCCGGGATACTTTGTGGTGCGGGCGGCCGAGATACGAGCACCTGAGCGGACATGGTGAATGGCTAGATGCTTCTTGCTAGGCCTCGGTTGTTATGGTAACGATGTCAACTATCAGGTAGCACGGCGTTCCGTTGCTA
This sequence comes from Rhinella marina, assembly GCA_900303285.1. Taxonomy (NCBI): domain Eukaryota; kingdom Metazoa; phylum Chordata; class Amphibia; order Anura; family Bufonidae; genus Rhinella; species Rhinella marina. The sequence continues at coordinate 998,440 of ONZH01024471.1, read as the reverse complement.
AGGAACTGTAAAGCCAGAAAGAGGCTGCATCACGTGATCAGAAAATGTAGCCTATCACGTAAGGCAAGGCGTTTTTTCTACTTAGTTACTATAGTAACCATAAACCCTTCTGAAAGCTCTGTATCCTGTTGCTAAGTGACTGTTTCCAAGAGACATGTGTCACGTGTTCAAGAGTTAGCCAATCTTGGAATGGAAGATTGTGCTTATGAATATTTAATAGAGGAGGTGGGAAGATCATGGCTCATGAATATGTAAATATTTGTCAGCCTCTATCATATACATATTCATGTCTGTAGATTAGCTATGCCACCTAGAAGTCAACCCTCCAGCCCTGAGGAGCGGCTGTCATCTTACTGCCTGTGCCGCTGATGTCTGCTACCGAGAAACAATAAAGTGCAGAGAAATGTAAAACTTCACTTCTAAAAACTCCAGTGTGCTGTCCGGGAGCATGATGGGAGTTGTATCACAGTTGGCCGGCTAATAGGCTGGGAGATCATAATGTCACCTTAATGAATGATCACTAAAGTCACATAGACAACGGACTATTGTAAGGGGAAGCGGCCCTAGTGGGACCCCCTGACAATCTAATGGACTCACTTCGGGGGCCAATAATTGTGTACTCCCAGGAGATAGTGCTCTGCTAGAACTGACTGGAGAGGACAGTGGTTTTAGAAGGGGACAGAGGAGTCAGATGGGGACAGAGGTGTCAGGTGGGGCAGAAGAGTCGGGGGGGATAGATGTGTATGGAGGAGATAGGTGTCGGGAGCAGAGGTAAATGGGAGGACAGAGGTGTCTATTAGTGCCCCCACAGTCAGAGACCCCCAGTGATGGCAGTCAGAGTGCAGCACCCCTAGATGAAGGCAGAGGAGCTCATAATGAAGGTCAAGGTACCTCCAAGAGTAGGTAAATGACATACCGTAGTTACGGGGCCCTTGAGAAGAAGGGGCCCCGCTCCAGATAGCCCTATATGAGCCTACTAGACTCAATCAGAGCAATGTAAAGCCAGATTATGCCACCAGCAGGGGGCATCATTGTGATATTTACTTAGGAGCTCCCACTGCTACTCTCTACCAGAGCGCAAGGGGCCCACATAGAGACTGTATCTGCTACTTGTCCCTGTTCTCGCTCCTTGCAGGGGAATCAGAGACGTCTTCTTGCAGATGATCTGAATTTCTCGTCTCGCACAAAAAAATCCAATTTTACAGCAAAAGCAGAAACTGAAATAATTTCACACTTCACAATCCAAGTCCATAAGTCCATGATAAGTCCCACACCAGCGGGCGCACAGCTGAAGAGACATTGATACAGGTGATGGGGCTTACACTGCTCGACCACGGTGGACATTGCTCAGAAGCGGAAATATAATGTATGTGATTACAGATGCACTTTCTTAAAGGGACTTTCCATTTTTGGAACCACATTTTTTTTTAAATAATATGTATATATACTACTCATGAAAAGTTAGGGATATTTGGCTTGTGGGTGAACGTAATGTGACCTTAACTAAACTTCTGGATGCTCATGTCCAACTGTTCAATGTTTCAGGATTTTTCGCACAACTTGCTGTTCTCTAACAAGGTGCTTAACGGCAAAATTCACACCAGGTGTTTGATCCATGAATCGCCCAATACATTTCCTGGTTCAATTAGAACTAGTATTTAAACAGTCCTCCTCATCATGCTGTTCACATTTTGACATCATGAGACCAAGACGACACCTAACAGTTCCTCGCCATTACGAGGCTTCAAGCAGGATGTTCTCAGACGGAAGAGGCCACTGAGCTTAGAGAGTCAAAGAGTGTCGTCAGCAGGTTGTATCAGAGAGACTGGAAGAGTCACAGAAAGGCAGAGAAGAGGACGTCCTTCTGCCATATCTCACACTGATGACCGCTTCATTGTGAACAATGTCCTGCGGAACTGGATGATGAATGCCACACAACTCCAGGCACATTTAAGGGAGGCGAGAGGCACCAAGTGTAACGTCAGACCATTAAAAACCGTTCACATCAGCGTGGTCTGAGGGCTAGACGACCTGCAAGGGTTACTGACCACACCACCAGGCACAGGCATCATTGTCTTTCATGGGCCAGGGAGTATCTACGCTGGACGAGGGACTTCACGGGTGAAAGTCGATTCACGCTGAGCAGAAATGATGGCCACCATCAGGAGAGCGCTATGCATCAGCCACTGTTGTCACCAGACGAGCCTTTGGTGGTGGTGTTACGGTGTGGTCAGGTGTGTCTGTCAGTACAGAACTGCCCTACACTGTGTGAATGGTCCAGTGACAAGCCCAGACTACATGAAGAACATCACTACTCCAGTCATTGAGCCTCTGTAGGAACAACACAGGCCTAATGTCATCTTCATGGAGGACAATGCTCCAGCTCATCGAGGTCGCATCATTAGTGAACGGCTGCTGAAGACTGGGGGACCTCAATTGGCGAGCCCTGCACTTTCTCCAGACCTGAATCCCATTGAAAACCTATGGGATCAGCTGAGTCGCTGTGTAGAGGCTCGTAACTCTGTACCTCAGAACCTCAATGACCTGAGTGCCGCTCTTTAAGAAGACTGGGAGGCCATGCCTCTGCAGACAATAGATACAGGTGGCTGAGCCGGTGCCACATAACTCCCAAAATGGCTGACTAGTGCCACAACTTACTTTCTTTAGCGCTGCTCTGGAGCAAAACTTCTGCTCTAACTAGTGAAACACTTTGCAGATTCATAATCTGAAGAGTTTGTTCCTTACAACAGGACACCAGACAGAAAGAAAATTTAGGAGCACATGTAAAGTGGGACCCCCAACAAGCTTCTCACATGGTATCCACTGCTGCAATCAGCTCTAATCTGCAGAAGAGCCTGGCAGTAAGTGTCTAATCTTCCTGCAGCTCCCCCGCAGGGGAAATGAAGTATTACATGGTGTCCAACAAAATCAGGGACTGGCTGTGCAGGAAATGCATGGACGAACTGGGTCCTCCAGAGGGAGACACTCTTCGTAGTTGCTTTTGTCTATGGGGCCAGAATAATGAAAATTGGTTTACTAGATGAGACATCCGCTTTAAGTTAGACATTAAAGAGGTTTCCCTCCAAAATTTTTGTACAAGACTGGGAATCTCCTTAAAAAAAAAGTCCTTACCCGCCCGTTCAATTCCTCACCATTCCAGCACTGCGGTTTTTGTTGCTGTGCTGACATCATCGCGTGATCGCTGCAGCCAATCACTGGCCCTACTGGTCATGTGAGGTAATTGCAGTGGGACCTACTCTGCATCAGTTATATGCTCAGCTAGTCCAGGCGACTGCTGAGGCTGCAGCGATCACATGAAGCGACATTTACTGCACCAGGACCAGACTTGCGGCGCTCGAATGACGGAGGGATTGAGCAGGGGAGTAAGGCTTCATTCACATGACCGTATTTTGTTTCCGTGTCCGTTCCGTTTTTTTGTTTTTGCGGACCGTATGCGGAACCATTCATTTCAATGGGTCCGCAAGAAAAAACGGACGGTATTCCTTTTCTGTATGTCCGTATTTCCGTTCCGCAAAAAAGATAAAACATGTCCTATTCTTGTCCGTTTTGGGCATTGTTACAATGGATTCGCAAAAAAACGGAAACACGGATGCCATACGGAACGTCATCCGTTTTTTTTGCAAAACACATACGAACGTGTGAATGAAGTCTAAGGCTTTTTTTTTATTTTAGAATAATTTTTGAAGGGTCCTGGAAAAACCACTTTAATCTATTTCTGGTGATCTTTGCATGCATTGCCGCTCTCAGCCTCTAGGTGGCGCTGCCTCCCTATACAATAGGCTAGAGTCCGTTTAACCAGGCGGTAATGTCAGCATCGGTCAGCGAGTGAATCCCAGGCTTATTGTAATTCTCCACTTTGATAACTGTGTCGTCCTCTGTTACAATGCACCCAGCGGGTCCCCTCCTTTCATCCGTATCGCCTGATTCCTTGCCGCGCTGTATTATGTGCCAGGATCCCATCATCTTTTTTTTTTTTTTCTGCTTTTCGCTTTGCATTTCTCCGAGCATAAGTCAGCAGGCCGGGAAAGTATTCAGAAGTCATGCTTCACTTACGCTAATAACGATTTTGGCGATCACCGGCGTCTGCGAACGGCTGCCTGCCAGCGCGGGGAAACACAGTGTTTTCTTATCATAGCATTAAACCCCGCCCACTGCGACCAGCAATATCTGGAGAGACCCTCTAATTGTACAATGCAGGTGGCAGGTAGACCATTTAAAAAATGTCTTTCCACCCTGAAAATAATAAGGCTGTGGGTGCTGCATCGTCTGTAATGACATCACGTCCAGCGGTCATGTGACCCTTTCAGGAGGTAATGCCCCTTTTGCCTTTTTTAAGACCGGAGATCCGTTTTTATTCTTCCCTTTACACAACTACAAATTTAAATGAAATAATTCTGTTTGCCTTCTGCCACCACTAGGGGGAGCTCAGTGCAAAGAGATTTATAGGCACGATTAGTCAGAGCTCTATTACAGAGGTTATATGAGCTTGACCTAGCCTCCGTATAGGTCATAAGTGTGAGTTTGACTTGCGCCACCCCTGCCGATCAGGTGTTGGAGGGGGTCGCAGCCTCTTGGTACAGCACATCCATCAGTCACATCTGCCTTCCTGCAGCTCAGCCCCATTCAAGTGAATGCTATTGAGCTGCAGTACCGGGCACGACCACTGTGTTGTGCTTGGCAGACTACGAAATGGCCACGGTGCAGTGTCCCCTTGAAACGGTGGATCGGCAGGAATGATGGGAGTCAGATCCCACCAATATAATGCTGATGACCTATCTTGTGGAAAGAGCTCCCCCTAGTGGTGGCTGCAGGAGTTATACTTTTATCTAACACAGCACCACTCTTTCCCTTGTGGTTGTGTCCGGTATTGCAGCTGAGACCCAAGTCAAATGAATGGGACTGAGCTGTAGTACCAGCCATGGCCACAAAGAGATGAATGGCGCTACTGTTGCGGACAGTCCTGCTGATCATGGGGGTTGGACCCCCCACTAACCACACCACCTATATGTGGATGCACCATGGGGCACCGCGGTTTTGCAGCAGACATGTCTGCCCGTCTTCATCCTGGCGCTGGGTGTAGATTGGCACACTGGCTGCCCAGATGCCACCTGATCCAGCGTTACCAGTGCCAACGCCATCAAAGCCAATTAGCAAGCGGCTCTTGGTGTCTCCATCACAGTAAACACATGAGATTAGATGCCAGCAGTTTAATGCCGTCCTTACCCTCAGCCAACAAAAACTGCCATATTCTTCCATATCCCCCCCCCCTTTCTAAAAAAAAAAACACTGACAGCGAGGGGAAGTCATTTTCAAAAAGCCGAGGCTCCGTGATTCACAAATGAATTATTAATGGTTTTCTTCTCAAGGCGTTGCGTGATTGCAATTAGGTGCGCACTTCTCTGCGGGCTGCGGGGAAATGCATAATCCTCATGTAAAAGAAGCATTTTCACATCAAAGGACAGAACGTAACTTGTTGAAAGTTTCTCAGGGACTCGGCTGCCTGGATCTTTGCTCAGCAATTTCGTTATTTTCACAAAGCTGCGGGTTCTGCTAAAGGTGGATCAAGTCTAAGGAGACTCTCCGCACATAGGAAGATCCTGACGTAGAGGGTTTTTTTTCCAAATTTCCACGACAGCCCACTGCTTTGTATCCTCAGAGGACGGTGGCATTGGGTATTGTAAGTGAAAAACGACTGTTATATAAGAAAGAAAAGAAATAGGTGTGATAGCAGAACAAATCCAGGCACTGTTTCTAGTACTATACACATCCATAAGATATAAAAAAAAGTTGATCTTAACCATTATTCATATTTATTCTGCATTTCACCACCAGGATATCAAATAATACTGCCCCATATGTATGAGTATATAACTACTATAATACTGCTCCTATGTACAAGAATATAACTACTATAATACTGCTCCTATATACAAGAATATAACTACTATAATACTGCTCCTATGTACAAGAATATAACTACTATAATACTGCTCCTATGTACAAGAATATAACTACTATAATACTGCTCCTATGTACAAGAATATAACTACTATAATACTGCTCCTATGTAAAAGAATATAACTACTATAATACTGCTCCTATGTACAAGAATATAACTACTATAATACTGCTCCTATGTACAGAATATAACTACTATAATACTGCTGCCTATGTACAAGAAATATAACTACTATAATAACTGCCTCCTATGTACAAGAATATAACACTATAATATCCCTCCTATGTACAAGAATATAACTACTATAATAGCTGCTCCTATGTACAAGAATATAACTACTATAATACTGCTCCTATGTACATATATAATAACTACTATAATACTGCTCCTATGTACAAGATCATAAACTACTATAATACTGCTCCTATGTACAAGAATATAACTACTATAATACTGCCTCCTATGTAAAGAATATAACTACTATAATACTGCTCCTATGTACAAGATATAAATACTATAATACTGCCTCCTATGTACAAGAATATAATTACTATAGATACTGCTCCTATGTACAAGAACTATAATATGCTACTATAATATGTGTAATACTGCTCCTATGTACAAGAATATAACTACTATAATACTGCTCCTATGTACAGAAATAACTACTATAATACTGCTCTATTATATAACTACAATATAAACTACTATAATACTGCTCCTATGTACAAGTATATAAAATACTATAATACTGCCTCCTATGTACAAGAATATAATTACTATAATACTGCTCTTATGTACAAGAATTAATATAACTACTAGATACTGCTCCTCTGTACAAGAATATAATTACTATAATACTGCCTATGTACAAGAATATAACTACTATAATACTGCCTCCTATGTACAAGATAATATAATACTATATACTGCTCCTATGTACAAGTATATAAATACTATAATACTGCCTCCTATACAAGAATATAATTACTATAATACTGCTCTTATGTACAAGAATATAATTACTATAATACTGCTCCTATGTACAAGTAATATAACTACTATAATACTGCTCCTATGTACAAGGATATAACTACTATAATAGCCTATACAATAATATGCTTGTACAAGAATATAATACTATAATACTATAATATACTACCTCCTCTATGTACAAGAATATAACTACTATAATACTGCTCCTTAACAAAATACTACTCCTATAGTACAAGAATATAACTTACTATAATACTGCTCCTATGTACAAGAATATATAATACTATAATACTGACTGCTCTATGTACAGTTACAAGAATATAACTACTATAATACTGCTCCTATGTACAAGAAATATAACTACTATAATACTGCTCCTATGTACAAGAATATAACTACTATAATACTCTCCTATGTACAAGAATATAACTACTATAATACTACTCCTATGTACAGAGAATATATAACTACTATAATACTGCTCCTATGTACAAGAATATAACTACTATAATAACTCCTATGTACAAGAATATAACTACTATTAATACTGCCTCCTATGTACACAGAATATAAACTACTATAATACTGCTCTCCTATGTATAAGAATATAACTACTATAATACTGCTCCCTATGTACAAGAATATACTACTATTAATACTGCTCCTATGTACAAGAATATAACTACTATAATACTGCTCCTATGTACAAGAATATAACTACTATAATACTGCTCCTATGTACAAAAATATAACTACTATAATACTGCTCCTACGTACAAGAATATAACTACTATAATACTGCTCCTATGTACAAGAATATAACTACTATAATACTGCTCCTATGTACACAAGAACTATAACTACTGATCCTATAACAGAATGTACTACTATAATACTGCTCCTATGTACAAGAATATAACTACTAATACTGCTCCTATACAAGAATATAATACTACTAAATACTCCTCCTATGTACAAGAATATAACTACTATAATACTGCTCCCTATACAAGAATATAACTACTATAATACTGCTCCTATGTACAAGAATATAACTACTATAATACTGCTCCTATGTACAAGATATAAACTACTATAATACTGCTCCTATGTACAAGAATATAACTACTATAATACTGCTCCTATGTACAAGAATATAACTACTATAATACTGCCTCCTATGTAAAGAATAGTAACTACTATAATACTGCCTCCTTATGTACAAGAATAAATTACTATAATACTGCTCCTATGTACAAGAATATAACTATATAATACTGTCCTATGTACAAGATATAACTACTATAATTACTGCTCCTATGTACAAGAATATAACTACTATAATACTGCTCCTATGTACAAGAATATAACTACTATTATAACTGCTCCTCCTGTACAAGAATATAATTACTATAATACTGCTCCTTATGTACAAGAATATAACTAATGTACTATACTATATAAACTGCTCCTATGTACAAGAATATAAACTACTATAATACTGCCTCCTATGTACAAGAATATAACTTACTATAATACTGCTCCTATGTACAAGAATATAAACTACTATAATACTGCTCCTATGTACAAGAATAATAACTACTATATATACTGCTCCTATGTACAAGAATATAACTACTATAATACTGCTCCTATGTAAGAATATAACTACTATAATACTGCCTCCTATGTACAAGAATATAACTACTATAATACTGCCTCCTATGTACAAGAATATAACTAATATAATACTGCTCCTATGTACAAGAATATAACTACTATAATACTGCTCCTATGTACAAGAATATAACTACTATAATACTGCTCCTATGTACAAGAATATAACTACTATATAACTGCCTCCTATGTACAAGAATATAACTACTATAATACTGCTCCTATGTACAAGAATATAACTACTATAATACTGCTCCTATGTACAAGAATATAACTACTATAATACTGCCTCCTATGTACAAGAATATAACTACTATAATACTGCTCCTATGTACAAGAATATAACTACTATAATACTGCCTCCTATGTACAAAGAATATACTACTATAATACTGCTCCTATGTACAAGAATATAACTACTATAATACTGCTCCTATGTACAAGAATATAACTACTATAATACTGCTCCTATGTACAAGAATATAACTACTATAATACTGCCTCCTATGTACAAGAATATAACTACTATAATACTGCTCCTATGTACAAGAATATAACTACTATTCCTCCACTTTTCAATATTCGCCTTGTTGGCAGGATTTCCTTCCCACCGATTTTCTGCTCTTCCTCCTCCCTCTTCTTGTATATTTTGCCTCATCAAACAAAATCTACATAACTTATTTCAGGAGATTACGGTATGTTAGGAAACAAACAGGAATTAGCAGGCGGCGTTTATACTGAGAAGAACTGTAGATAATGTGTAGATCATTATTTTTAGATGATTCTATGTCAGTGATGGAGCCCGCTCGCTTACAATATGGTGCCCCTGGCAATGTCAACAGAGGAGCGAGCCGATCCCCGTCGTTCGCGTGCGGATTTAATGACACTTGAGTGTCCCGGTTATACAAGGATTCATTGAGGCCGCACGAGGCAGACGCCCGCAAATCTCTTCAGAAAAGTTATTAAAACCCTGACTGTTGTGTTCGTTATCGTTGGCGCCACTTCGGCGACAAGAAGAAACGTAATTGTTTTAGTAAACACCCATCATCCCCTGTTATCCTGAGGCTTATTAGTGGAGCGGAGTGTTTGCTGTCAAGGTTTAAGGCGGCATTCACTAAATAAACCTGTTAGGAAAAGCAAATAAATGGCAAGGATATAAAGACCTAGAGGAGCTCATCATTAGTGAGCAAACATCATATGTGAAGCGCTAGTCGCAGTATTGTATATCAGAGGGAGAAAGGTAATGTACACTGCTATATAATATTATAGTCTCAAGATGGGTGAGTACAATAAAATATTTGTCACCCGTAAACATCGCTTCTGATTTTCAAGGTTCTCCAGAGATAATAAGCAAGTGCCCTTGTCATTTGCTTATTGTCTCGACTGCAATAAATTGCGTCGGGTATATGGCACACTAGATCATAGTGGTTTTACAAGAAGATGATGATGGTGTGCCCATGCCTGCCACCGTCTCACTCTCCCAGGCGCTGCTCCACTTATTTCCTTCTTCTGCTTCGACAGCCCAGACTCACTAACTTTCCTCTGCTCCATTGCAGTGGGCCAAGTCTTCTGAGTCACCTGTGTCTTCGAGACCTCAAGGCTTCTCCTCTCTGCCCGTAGGGCTCTTAAAGGGCCAGCATGCATGCACTCTAACTCACAGCATCATTGACTGGTTACTTTTGGGTACTTTGGGCACCTTCCTCTGATCAACAGGTTGTCTAGTGTCCCGCAAAGGTGTGCTTTTTCTGTTGTCTGCCCGCGTACTGACTCTCTACGCCTTTTCTGGTTTCTGACTGGCTGACCTGTGCCTGATAACCATATTGATCCTTTTCTTCCTGCTGTGCCCTCGGGCTGTTTATCAGATTGCTCATACACCGACTGCCCGAACCTTCCCTGACTATAGCTTTGCCTGATCCCTCAGTGCTCTGCACTGGTGTCTCTGTACCCGGGCCATCAGCTGCCAATCGCATAGGGACTACTTCAGTAAGTAGCAAGTGACTCACTCTCCATGGTAGAATATGGCCCGATCCGGACGGCAGAGAGGACACACTCCAGCGACCCCGCATTTTCACACTTTAATGCTTGAGAAAACGTTCAGGAAAGTCCTTCTTTTTTAATATTAATGGAAAATCCAATACAAAGAGAGGAGCAAAAATAAAAGGTCACGGGGAGGGGGGAATAACCTTTTGATATAATTATTGTTGGACACATCCATAATTCACACATTAATGCCCTGTCTCCACCAGGAGAGGTTTATTCAGTGTCCTCATTTGGGAAATAATCTGCTCCCGTCTTTTATTTTGCTGCTTTCCAATTTCCTGTGTGTCTTAGATAATGATAAAATGCCAGGATTCTGCACCGGAATTCATTCCCCACCAGACTATCCAGCCCAACTGCTGTTATAGGGGGCGCTCCAGACTACACAGACTGCTGTTATAGGGGGCGCTCCAGACTACACAGACTGCTGTTATAGGGGGCGCTCCAGACTACACATCCAGACTGCTGTTATAGGGGGCGCTCCAGACTACACATCCAGACTGCTGTTATAGGGGGCGCTCCAGACTACACATCCAGACTGCTGTTATGGGGGCGCTCCAGACTACACATCCAGACTGCTGTTATAGGGGGGCGCTCCAGACTACACACAGACTGCTGTTATAGGGGGCGCTCCAGACTACACATCCAGACTGCTGTTATAGGGGCGCTCCAGACTACACATCCAGACTGCTGTTATAGGGGGCGCTCCAGACTACACATCCAGACTGCTGTTATAGGGGGCGCTCCAGACTACACATCCAGACTGCTGTTATAGGGGGCGCTCCAGACTACACATCCAGACTGCTGTTATAGGGGGCGCTCCAGACTACACATCCAGACTGCTGTTATAGGGGGCGCTCCAAGACTACACATCCAGACTGCTGTTATAGGGGGCGCTCCAGACTACACATCCAGACTGCTGTTATAGGGGGCGCTCCAGACTACACATCCAGACTGCTGTTATAGGGGGCGCTCCAGACTACACATCCAGACTGCTGTTATAGGGGGCGCTCCAGACTACACATCCAGACTGCTGTTATAGGGGGCGCTCCAGACTACACATCCAGACTGCTGTTATAGGGGGCGCTCCAGACTACACATCCAGACTGCTGTTATAGGGGGCGCTCCAGACTACACATCCAGACTGCTGTTATAGGGGCGCTCCAGACTACACATCCAGACTGCTGTTATAGGGGGCGCTCCAGACTACACATCCAGACTGCTGTTAGGGGGCGCTCCAGACTACACATCCAGACTGCTGTTATAGGGGGGCGCTCCAGACTACACATCCAGACTGCTGTTATAGGGGGCGCTCCAGACTACACATCCAGACTGCTGTTATAGGGGGCGCTCCAGACTACTACACATCCAGACTGCTGTTATAGGGGGCGCTCCAGACTACACATCCAGACTGCTGTTATAGGGGGCGCTCCAGACTACACATCCAGACTGCTGTTATAGGGGGCGCTCCAGACTACACATCCAGACTGCTGTTATAGGGGGCGCTCCAGACTACACATCCAGACTGCTGTTATAGGGGGCGCTCCAGACTACACATCCAGACTGCTGTTATAGGGGGCGCTCCAGACTACACATCCAGACTGCTGTTATAGGGGGCTGCTCCAGACTACACATCCAGACTGCTGTTTATAGGGGGCGCTCCAGACTACACATCCAGACTGCTGTTATAGGGGCGCTCCAGACTACACATCCAGACTGCTGTTATAGGGGGCGCTCCAGACTACACATCCAGACTGCTGTTTATAGGGGGCGCTCCAGACTACACATCCAGACTGCTGTTATAGGGGGCGCTCCAGACTACACATCCAGACTGCTGTTATAGGGGGCGCTCCAGACTACACATCCAGACTGCTGTTATAGGGGGCGCTCCAGACTACACATCCAGACTGCTGTTATAGGGGGCGCTCCAGACTACACATCCAGACTGCTGTTTTATAGGGGGCGCTCCAGACTCCAGACACATCCAGACTGCTGTTATAGGGGGCGCTCCAGACTACACATCCAGACTGCTGTTATAGGGGCGCTCCAGACTACACATCCAGACTGCTGTTATAGGGGGCGCTCCAGACTACACATCCAGACTGCTGTTATAGGGGGGCTCCAGACTACACATCCAGACTGCTGTTATAGGGGCGCTCCAGACTACACATCCAGACTGCTGTTATAGGGGGCGCTCCAGACTACACATCCAGACTGCTGTTATAGGGGGCGCTCCAGACTACACATCCAGACTGCTGTTATAGGGGCGCTCCAGACTACACATCCAGACTGCTGTTATAGGGGGCGCTCCAGACTACACATCCAGACTGCTGTTTATGGGGCGCTCCAGACTACACATCCAGACTGCTGTTATAGGGGGCGCTCCAGACTACACATCCAGACTGCTGTTTATAGGGGCGCTCCAGACTACACATCCAGACTGCTGTTATAGGGGGCGCTCCAGACTACACATCCAGACTGCTGTTATAGGGGGCGCTCCAGACTACACATCCAGACTGCTGTTATGGGGGCGCTCCAGACTACACATCCAGACTGCTGTTATAGGGGGCGCTCCAGACTACACATCCAGACTGCTGTTTATAGGGGGCGCTCCAGACTACACATCCAGACTGCTGTTATAGGGGCGCTCCAGACTACACATCCAGACTGCTGTTATAGGGGCGCTCCAGACTACACATCCAGACTGCTGTTATAGGGGGCGCTCCAGACTACACATCCAGACTGCTGTTATAGGGGGCGCTCCAGACTACACATCCAGACTGCTGTTATAGGGGGCGCTCCAGACTACACATCCAGACTGCTGTTATAGGGGGCGCTCCAGACTACACATCCAGACTGCTGTTATAGGCGGGCGCTCCAGACTACACATCCAGACTGCTGTTATAGGGGCGCTCCAGACTACACATCCAGACTGCTGTTATAGGGGGCGCTCCAGACTACACATCCAGACTGCTGTTATAGGGGGGCGCTCCAGACTACCATCCAGACTGCTGTTATAGGGGGCGCTCCAGACTACACATCCAGACTGCTGTTATAGGGGGCGCTCCAGACTACACATCCAGACTGCTGTATAGGGGCCGCTCCAGACTACACATCAGACTGCTGTATAGGGGGCGCTCCAGACTACACATCCAGACTGCTGTTATAGGGGGGGTCGCTCTGCCAGACTACACATCCAGACTGCTCGTTATATGGGGGCGCTCCAGACTACACATCCAGACTGCTGTTATAGGGGGCGCTCCAGACTACACAGACTGCTGTTTATGGGCGCCAGCTAACAGACTGCTGTTATAGGGGGGCGCTCCAGACTACACATCCAGACTGCCTGTTATAGGGGGCGCTCCAGACTACACATCCAGACTGCTGTTATAGGGGCGCTCCAGACTACACATCCAGACTGCTGTTATAGGGGCGCTCCAGACTACACATCCAGACTGCTGTTATAGGGGGCGCTCCAGGACTACACATCAGACTGATGTTATAGGGGGCGCTCCAGACTACACATCCAGACTGCTGTTATAGGGGGTGCTCCAGACTACACATCCAGACTGCTGTTATAGGGGGCGCTCCAGACTACACATCCAGACTGCTGTTATAGGGGGCGCTCCAGACTACACATCCAGACTGCTGTTATAGGGGGCGCTCCAGACTACACAGACTGCTGTTATAGGGGCGCTCCAGACTACACAGACTGCTGTTATAGGGGGCGCTCCAGACTACACATCCAGACTGCTGTTATAGGGGGCGCCAGCTACACATCAGACGCTGTTATAGGGGCCTCCAGACTACACATCCAGACTGCTGTTATAGGGGGCGCTCCAGACTACACATCCAGACTGCTGTTATAGGGGGCGCTCCAGACTACACATCCAGACTGCTGTTATAGGGGGCGCTCCAGACTACACATCCAGACTGCTGTTATAGGGGGCGCTCCAGACTACACATCCAGACTGCTGTTATAGGGGGCGCTCCAGACTACACATCCAGACTGCTGTTATAGGGGCGCTCCAGACTACACATCCAGACTGCTGTTATAGGGGCGCTCCAGACTACACATCCAGACTGCTGTTATAGGGGGCGCTCCAGACTACACATCCAGACTGCTGTTATAGGGGGCGCTCCAGACTACACATCCAGACTGCTGTTATAGGGGCGCTCCAGACTACACATCCAGACTGCTGTTATAGGGGCGCTCCAGACTACACATGGGGGCCAGACTGCTGTTATAGGGGGCGCTCCAGACTACACATCCAGACTGCTGTTATAGGGGGCGCTCCAGACTACACATCCAGACTGCTGTTATAGGGGCGCTCCAGACTACACATCCAGACTGCTGTTATAGGGGGCGCTCCAGACTACACATCCAGACTGCTGTTATAGGGGCGCTCCAGACTACACATCCAGACTGCTGTTATAAGGGGCGCTCCAGCCAACACATCCAGGACCTGCTGTTATAGGGGGCCTCCAGACTACACATCCAGGACTGCTGTTACTATGGGGGCGCTCCAGACCTACCATGCCAGACTGCTGTTATAGGGGGCGCTGCCAGACTACACATCCAGACTGCTGTTATAGGGGGCGCTCCAGACTACACAATCCAGACTGCTGTTTAAAGGGGAACCGCTCCAGAAACTACACATCCAGACTGACTGTAATCGGGGGACGCTCAGACCAACATCAGACTGCTTTAATTGGGCGCCAGCTACCATCCAGAACTGCTGTTATAGGGGGCGCTTCCAGACTACACATCCAGACTCGATCATGCGTTATTGGGGGCGCTCACAGACTACAACATCCAGACTGCTAGTTATAGCGGGGCGCTCCAGAACTACACAATCCAGACTGCTGTTATAGGGGGTCGCTCCAGACACACATCCAGACTGCTGTTATAGGTGGGCTCCAGACTACACATCCAGACTGGCTGTTATTGGGGGCGCTCCATGACTACACATCCAGACTGCTGTTATAGGGGGCGCTCCAGACTACACACATCCAGACTGCTGCTGTTATAGGGGGCGCTCCAGACTACACATCCAGACTGCTGTTATAGGGGCTCCAGACCAGACTGCGCTCCAGACTACACACATCCAGACTGCTGTTATAGGGGCGCTCCAGACTACACATCCAGACTGCTGTTATAGGGGGCGCTCCAGACTACACATCCAGACTGCTGTTATAGGGGGCGCTCCAGACTACACATCCAGACTGCTGTTATAGGGGCGCTCCAGACTACACATCCAGACTGCTGTTATAGGGGCGCTCCAGACTACACATCCAGACTGCTGTTATAGGGGCGCTCCAGACTACACATCCAGACTGCTGTTATATGGGGCGCTCCAGACTACACATCCAGACTGCTGTTATAGGGGGCGCTCCAGACTACACATCCAGACTGCTGTTATAGGGGCGCTCCAGACTACACATCCAGACTGCTGTTATAGGGGCGCTCCAGACTACACATCCAGACTGCTGTTATAGGGGGCGCTCCAGACTACACATCCAGACTGCTGTTATAGGGGCGCTCCAGACTACACATCCAGACTGCTGTTTATAGGGGCGCTCCAGACTACACATCCAGACTGCTGTTATATAGGGGGCGCTCCAGACTACACATCCAGACTGCTGTTATAGGGGGCGCTCCAGACTACACATCCAGACTGCTGTTATAGGGGCGCTCCAGACTACACATCCAGACTGCTGTATATAGGGGGCGCTCCAGACTACACATCCAGACTGCTGTTATAGGGGACGCTCCAGACTACACATCCAGACTGCTGTTATAGGGGCGCTCCAGACTACACATCCAGACTGCTGTTATAGGGGGCGCTCCAGACTACACATCCAGACTGCTGTTATAGGGGGCTCCAGACTACACATCCAGACTGCTGTTATAGGGGACGCTCCAGACTACACAATCCAGACTGCTGTTATAGGGGACGCTCCAGACTACACATCCAGACTGCAGTTATAGGGAGCGCTCCAGACTACACACTCCAGGACTGCTGTTATAGGGGGCTCTCCAGACTACACATCCAGACTGCTGTTATAGGGGGTGCTCCAGACTACACATCCAGACTGCTGTTATTGGGGCCGCTCCAGACTACAACATCCAGACTGCTGTTATAGGGGGCACTCTGGACTACACATCCAGACTGCTGTTATAGGGGGCACTCCAGACTACACATCCAGACTGCAGTTATAGGGGGCGCTCCAGACTACACATCCAGACTGTAGTTATAGGAGCGCTCCAGACTACACATCCAGACTGCTGTTATAGGGGGCGCTCCAGACTACCACAATCCAGACTGCTGTTATAGAGGGCGCTCCAGACTACACATCCAGACTGCTGTTATAGGGGGCGCTCCAGACTACACATCCAGACTGCTGTTATAGGGGGCTCCAGACTACACATCCAGACTGCTGTTATAGGGGACCGCTCCAGACTACACATCCAGACTGCTGTTATAGGGGCACTCTGGACTACACATCCAGACTGCTGTTATAGGGGGCACTCCAGACTACACATCCAGACTGCAGTTATAGGGGGCGCTCCAGACTACACATCCAGACTGTAGTTATAGGGAGCGCTCCAGACTACACATCCAGACTGCTGTTATAGGGGGCGCTCCAGACTACACATCCAGACTGCTGTTATAGAGGGCGCTCCAGACTACACATCCAGACTGCTGTTATAGGGGGCGCTCCAGACTACACATCCAGACTGCTGTTATAGGGGGCTCCAGACTACACATCCAGACTGCTGTTATAGGGGACGCTCCAGACTACACATCCAGACTGCTGTTATAGAGGGCGCTCCAGACTACACATCCAGACTGATGTTATAGGGGGTGCTCCAGACTACACATCCAGACTGCTGTTATAGGGGTGCTCCAGACTACACATCCAGACTGCTGTTATAGGGGGTGCTCCAGACTACACATCCAGACTGCTGTTATAGGGGGCGCTCCAGAATACACATCCAGACTGCTGTTATAGGGGGCACTCCAGACTACACATCCAGACTGCTGTTATAGGGGGCGCTCCAGACTACACATCCAGACTGCTGTTTATAGGGGGTGCTCCAGACTACACATCCAGACTGCTGTTATAGGGGGTGCTCCAGACTACACATCCAGACTGCTGTTATAGGGGGGCGCTCCAGACTACACATCCAGACTGCTGTTATAGGGGGCGCTCCAGACTACACATCCAGACTGCTGTTATAGGGGGCGCTCCAGACTACACATCCAGACTGCTGTTATAGGGGGCGCTCCAGACTACACATCCAGACTGCTGTTATAGGGGGCGCTCCAGACTACACATCCAGACTGCTGTTATAGGGGGCGCTCCAGACTACACATCCAGACTGCTGTTATAGGGGAGCTCCAGGCTACACATCCAGACTGCTGTTATAGGGGGTGCTCCAGACTACACATCCAGACTGCTGTTATAGGGGGAGCTCCAGACTACACATCCAGACTGCTGTTATTGGGGGCGCTCCAGACTACACATCCAGACTGCTGTTATTGGGGGCGCTCCAGACTAACTGTTCCAGTGTAACCCCACTTTTGGCCCATATTAGTGTTGCCTCAAGCTTTACATATTATTTAAATGAAAGTTAATGGCGGCGTAACATGATAATTGATGCCAGAACTCCAGTCCGCTCTCATTCTCTTTGTTAGCCAAGGATTAAGTTCAATCTTAAAGAAGAGAAATTCAATTAAGAAGCCGGATTCCTCCTCGCCCGCTCCCCATTGCTTCACACTTGTTTTCATTCATCTTCCATAGTTAAACTATTACCACGGTAAATATTTCCCCCTTCCCTCCATATAATTAATAAGTTCTATGTTGTGACTCACTGGCTTCTTAGCAACATGGGAGAAAAGTCGCTATTTGCGTCGCTTTTTATAATTCTTTTTTTTTTTTTTTGCTTTCAAAGTCACTTTCTTCCCGGAGAAGCCTTTGATTGCTTAACCTGTCATTTGCTCCACATTTAATTGTATTTTTTTGCAGTCCAGCTGCGTCATTACTTTCTTTTTTTTCGTTTTTTTTTTTTTGTGGCACCTCAACAAAAAGTTTTTTGCGTGACTAACACATTAGGTTGTGATCCACGGAGCGTTATTACCCCTGCAGTTACTGATGGATATGAAGATAATATGCATTTTGGGATTAGTCTGACTCCTTTTTATAGAAACCATACGACCCTAGAATCCCGGACTCCTGCCCACTGTGAGGCCTTTTTCACGTGTCAGTGATTCACGGATGTTTGCTGTCCATGTTGTCCACATACCCATTCAGTTTCGGTTCACACATCCGTATTCAGGGCTCGAACGTATTTTCTTTCCGTGTCCGCTCCGGGTTTTTTTTCGCAGACCGTATGTGGAACCATTTATTTCAAACGGTCCGCAAAAAAAAACCGAAGGTACCCCATGTGCATTCCGTTTCCGTATGTCCGTTTTTCCGTTCCGCAAAAAAATAGAACGTGTCCTATTATTGTCCGCATTACAGACAAGGATAGGACTGTTCTATTAGGGGCCAGCTGTTCCGTTCCGCAAAATATGCAATGCACACAGACGCGATCCGTGTTTTTTGCAGATCCGTTTTTTTGCGGACCGCAAAGTACATACGGTCGAGTGCATGAGGCCTTAAGCAGAGTCCACGGGTTCGTGGTTTTAGCATGGAAGCTCGCCCTATTTTTGTCCATGTTTACAGATCCATCATAGTCTATGGGTCTGTGAAAAACATGGACCCAATGTAGATACCTTCACGGACCATTTATAGGAGACGCCCTCCATTTGTCGTGATAACTTTCGGGCAACTAGGGCATGTTCTAGGCCAGTGCTCTCCAACTTGAGGCCTTGTGAATGTATAACCTCCATCATGCTAGCCATCGCGATATGCTGGGAGATGTAATTTTGCAGCAGCTGGAAAGCCACTAGTCTAGGCCAACTCAGGTAGTATCTCATGGTGGCATCTTAGTCTATGGTCCTGTAAGTAGGACATAAAGGGACATAATGATTAAAAGGGTTGTCCCAAGATACAAACATACAGAGACGGGGAGAAGTATTAAATCATTGGGTGTCCAACCTCTGGGACCCACGCTGATCATGACAACTGGGGTCCCAAGTTCCTTGAAAGTTCCCAGTTTTCGCATACGCTCAGTTACAGTGGTCCCTCAAGTTACAATATTAATTGGTTCCAGGACGACCATTGTATGTTGAAACCATTGTAAGTTGAGTAATTGGTTCCAAAGCCCTAAAATGTCATCCAAAATAAGAGAAAATGAAGATTTAAGAAAAATAAGCAGATAACTAAGACAGAAAAACAAGTCGTTATATATAACATTCAGTAGCTGCTAACTAGTAACTAATTGTCACGACCAGAGGATGTGGATCCTCTGGGTCAGCTGATAGTGGACTAGGAATTAGCCCAATATTGCTGACTGCTGACTCCCAGAGTTTAAACCAGCCACCCAGTAAGCATCTAACTGCAGGAGTGTGTACAGAGTCCAACAGAGGCAGAGTAACGGAACAGATGATCTTTACTGGCAGAAGGTAAACAAAAGTCACTTGAATCAAAGGCAAAACAGAGTTCAGAGTAATACGGTATACAGGTTCAGGCGGACTCATAGTCAGGCAGTGAGAGGTCAGAAGTCCAGGCAAACTTATAGGTGACAGCAAGCAGAGTTGTAGTCAGGCAATGCAGATTCAGAAGTCCAGGTAATCCAGGTAGCAGGCAGACAGGCAGGGAAGGTCAGGGTTAATTGGCAAATTCCAGTACTCAGCAGATCAGAGCAGCAGGAAGCTTCAGCAGAGGTTAACAGGTATGACAACCACGCTTGGGCACTTCATGGTCAGTGAACCTGCCCTAAATACCAGTAACCCCGCCTCCGGGTTGAGACAGTAATCAGGAGGCGTCAATAACAAAGGGGCAGGTGCACACGCGTGCGCTATAGCACAGAAGTGGTGACCTGGCTGTGAGGGCGGATGCAGCAGTATGCTGACGGGAGGTATGCAAGAGCTGGGACCCATGGTGCTGCAGTCTGCAGACCCAATGCTGACACTAATACAGCTATTTTACCAGAGACGTGGCCTTGATTGGTTGGATCCGAGTCTGAGACGTTGTATGTTGAGTCTGATTTCAACCTACGATGGGTCAGAAAAGACCATTGTTGAAAATATTGTGTCCTGAGGCCATTGTATCCTGAGGGATCACTGTATTTCTAGCAATCCCACAGAGCTGCTGCACATATGCTCATCCCCAGTCAATTTATTTGGAGAATTCAGAACCCTGAACAGTCCCAGTGGTCGGACCCCACTGATCACATAATTGACCTATATCTTGGACCCTCCAATGTGTCCAAACCCACTCCGTATTAAGTACCGATATGACCAATGTGTCCAATGTACTAAAGATCATAGGCCTGGCTGCCGCTCACCGCCATTATACCGCCATACCTAAAATAGCTGATACCAGGGAGCAACAGATTGTGCTCAGCTGCAGAGCGAATGTAGAGATACCGGAAAACACAGTAAAGGCTCGCTAATGGATGACACTATGAAATATGAACTAGACCGCGTTACTTAACTGATTGTATCATTGTCTTCCTCTTTCCATTATCACGTTCCTTGATTTCTTCTGGAGCGGAATAATTTGCTTTGTGTTTCGGGTCCTGTCTGTAAATTAGCAGAACTAATGATTGACACAGGCTTTTATCTCCAGCTGCCTGCTCAAATCAATCCCTCCATCCAGCTTCTCTACAATAGACTGGCAGATTACATCACCGCCATAAAAGACAACATTACGAGCCGCTCTTGTACAATGCGCCAGCGCTGGTTATGGATTCTCTAATATTTATTACTGTTAATTGGCTCGTATCGCCCTGGATGCTTTGTCATTAATTTTGCACGAATTATAAAATGCCAGCGGTATCAGGTAAGTGTGGGAGGAGCAGACTCCATGGTAAAATGTCAGGATCTTGTGTCTGCCATCACGTGAGGTCTACTTCCCAGTCGGTTGGGAAGAGAGAAACAGGGCTAGGTTCTAGATTAGGGATGAGGCTGGGTTCAGTTCTAGGGTTGAGGATATGGTTGGGATTACAGTTGGTTTAGAGGCTATGGCCAAGGCTAAGGTTGAGGTTATGGTTGGGGATAGTATTATGGTCAAGTCTATGGCTTGGGTTAGGTTTAATGTTGGGTCTAATGTTGGGGTTGAGGCTAAGGGTGGCACTAGGTTGAACACTGAGGCTATGTCTGAGACAAGGTTTATGTTTGAGGTTATGGTTAGTGTTAGGGTTACGGTCAAGACTATGGCCCCGGTTAGGTTTAATGTTGGGTCTAATGTCAGGGTTGGGTGTCACCCCTCGCATTGAAAAGGTGAAATCTTCACAAAGAAGTGAAAAGCTGATGACCATCAGGTCAGTTTCCGCACAGAACGTAAAAGCAAATTGGACATGAGATTTGTGAAATCTCATAAACTTTGCTGGTACTGTACTATGTTCTGGTTTTTCCCGCACAAGAATCCAAACGTGTGTAATCTGCAACGTGTGCAGGCAGTCTAATGGAGAGGTATACATCTCCCATCTCTATATTGTCATATAACCAGGCCAAATCGATTCTACCCTAATCAAATATTCTGTAATTGCCCTGAAAATTGGTATAAAACACTCTTTGTTCTCCTAGTACTGCTAGAGAGAGAGACTAGTATACTACTCTTGGTTTCTAGGAAAACTATATGAAAATCAGCACTTCTTACTTCTGCTGGCATCAGACAGGCTTAGCTTTCTTTTCGTTTTGGAAGGAAAGCTAATTTAAATATCTTTCCCAGAAATCCATATTTATGCAAATTAGCTGTCCTTCCAAATGAAAAAAGAAGTCTAAGCCTCTCTCATGCCACCAGAAGTAAGAAATGCTAATTTACATATATTTTTCCCAGAAATCCAGAGTAGCATACTAGTCTCTCTCTGTCTCTCTGATTTGGCTTCGTTACCATCTGAATTTTTGGGAAATTCAGGACAAATTCTGAGTCGGTAGAATCGATTTGCTCATCTTATATACATGTATTCATTTTTTTTTTATCGTCCTGTGATACAGTTGAGCTTGCTGATTCCTGCAGTGGTGCAAACTTCTCAATCCAGACCGGCAGTGGGTGTTTTCAGTCTCTCAAAATTCCCATTTCTATTCATACATGTGCAGAGGAATTGCATCTATGAAAGCCTAAATCAAATGGAGCCCGATAAAGAAATTCTCTTCTTCGCAGACAGCTTCCAGGGTTTTGGGCTAACAAGCCGAACAGCTGTAAGACTAAATCCCTTCATGGTAAAATACTACAAATATATACCCCTGCTCTCCTCCTCCTCCCTCCCAGCAAACACATTAGTCTTATTTATTCCTGGGAAAGACAAGAAACCAGAACGTCTTCTCGGATTTCTGCCCAACTTCTTTGTAACAGGGTTACAGCACTTTATTCTGTAGCTGCGATGCCAGGGGATTTGACGTTGTGTAAAAACGTGTAACATCTTATCAAGAGAGAAAAAAAAATATTAAGGGAAAATTAAAATAAAAAATTCCCAATTAACTAAGGAGCGTGTCGTCATGTTTTTAATTGTCTCGCCACGAGAAAAAAAAAGTAAAAAGCGAAGCGAGATGTTTTAAGCACCCTCCATTTCACGCATAATTTATGCAAATCAAATATTAATTTATGTAGATTAAAATGACATTCTCGCCATATTTCTCGGCTCCCATACAGACCATGAATAGCAGAGGATGCTCAGTCTTTCAGAGCCGATGGAGTGAATTTGTCTTCCTGTGTCTGTCTCCGCAATTAAATTATCGACTCCCAAGGCTAGGATACCATAGCAAGGCTATTAAACCGACTTGTAGCGCAGTTAGCTAATATGATTACCAAGGATTTATATTTCATTTGTACCATATTTCTAATTTGTTTGGAACAGAGATACAGGACGTCGAGGAAATGGGGCTTTTACCGGTCCCGGAGACCTGCCGTCTGCCGGGTAATAACAGGAAAGATGTTTTTTAAAGGGTTAAAAAAAAAAAATCGGAAAAGAAATGATAGGAAAGTAGGGGGCGGGGCAAACAACAGGCAGAGATACTTTTTAATCAAGATCAGGCCCTCCTATAAACCTAATATAGCCATAACTCCAATGACTGGCGTAGATAATTGCAGGAACAGACACAAATTACGATGTTCCAGCACGGAGCTCAATCAGTAAACAGATTACATACCGGATCGGTGGTAATGAAGCTCAGGCAGCAATTAAGCATGGGTGGTACCAGCCCGAGAGTAAAGCCTAAACAGGACGAAAACAAGTTCTAGAAAAGTCCCAGACTTGGAGTAAAATTCTGTCATCCCTTCTCTGCTATGAAGATTCTTGAATTTCCTTGGAATTTTTGAAAGAAATCGATATAAATTAATATAAATCCATAATTCTGTGTTCATTCATTTCAAAACTTATCTTTATAGGGGTCGGAACGCCATTTTTCTCATACGCAGCTCCAAATCCTCCTCACATCAACGGATTAAAAAATTCTGACTGCCTGCAGTAACCACTAGGGGGAGCTTACTGTAGACAGCTGTATACAGCACTCAAGGAACACAATAAAGAAATCATTTACCCATTAAATGGTTACTGCCATCTGGATATTTAAGGCAGATGCACAAGATAGGCCATAACTGGCCAATGGGACCCGCGCCTATCTCGAGAACAAGGTCCGATCTTGTGACCACTGCGAATAGAGGCTGAACTGTAGCGTATTCTGATATTGTAATTTTTGGCTTTGTCCCATATAGCCTCTGAACCTATTTAGGTATTTGCGACTTTGTTGGATACGACAAGGGGATTCCTTGAGGCAAAGTCCGCATCTCCATTGGAATCCATTAGACTTCACTCCTCAGCAGAAGTCAAGTCCGGTATCAACCCAGAGGGTCCAAATATTCGTTGCTCTATCCTTTCCTATGGCCAGTCTATATTTTTCTAGAATTGTACTAATCTATGTATGATGACCAGAATGGGGTCATAGTCTTCTTTAGAATTGTGATATTTAGGACTGATATGGGTATGGTTCCAGTGGACTCAGATTGTGCCAGAGAGACTGGACCTAGAGCTGCCGAGTGGTAAATCCTTGATGCTGGTCATACATAATTCGGCTGTCCGCTATTCCTCCTGACTCTCTCATAGATATATATGTTCAGTTCGTCCAAGTGTGAGTGTTTACTTGAATGGGAAGAGTTGAGTAAGCCATTGCCAGGCACCTCAGGTAGCCTCTTATCTCCCATAGGCACAACATTTGCCCATCCTTTTTTTCCCCCTCATTATCTGTCTTTGTGGAGAGTTTGGATATCAACCTATGTATAATAGTTGGCCGATCCTGGCATTTTCAGAGTTGCATCCAATGGGTATCTCCATAGGCATGAAATAAATGTCAACCTAATGATTCCTACTGTCTTTCGGACATACGTCCCACCATCTCATCCAACAGACCGACTGTTGAGCGATAATCTGAGGGACGTATCTTCCAGTTCTCATCTTCCATCTATGATCAGTTGTACTGTTGGTCCCATCTTCATTTTGCATCTGAGGGGTAACTTCCAACCTTCACAAGAGCCATGAAGTTGGCCACTGAGAAGGGAGGGACCAGGTATGGTCAGACAGAGGGTGGCCATGTTCTATCAAAGGGTGAAGTAGATGATGTAGATGCCAAACCAAAACGGAATGTTCTCCGTGTGCTGGTCCCACTTCCTGCCCTCGTTTCATCCACCTTATGTCAGTTTGTCTAAAATGAAGTATAATGGAGGATTTAAAGGTTGAGGTTAGGAAACGATTGAGCATACACAGTCTGAGGAACACATTCCTAATGTTTACCAAGCAGACAAAGCCAACACCATCAGGCGGGCAGGAAATAATGGCCTCTCTGGTTTTATTGGCATAGAGTGATGACTTCCTTAATTGGATTCTCATGTCCGTACAATGGAAAGATGACGTGAGTTAAATACTTTGCAAGAAAGGAGATTTGTTAAGCTGTATACTCTTTAAGTGCATGCCCTCTGGGAGCTCCAGGCCTCCTCATCAATGCATCCGTTTCTACGTTCTCCCACCGGAGAGGCTGGTGATTAATATCAGGATAATTGCGCCGCCACTGTCCACAAACACAGAAGATGCAAGTTCTACTAGAATTAGATTCGCTCCAGATAATCGGATTAGGTTGTGAATGATACACTACCAGTCCAGTCTCTCGGTTATCTGCATTGTGATATTACAAGATGTTATTATCTTCACGGAGGGAACCCAGCCAACGGCGCATATTGTAGAGTCCGCCCCTATGATCATCACGTGGTGTCCTAGGACAAGATGGATCCATTTACCCTCCACATTAACGATATAAGGGACAAGGACAGAAGCCCACACTTGAGATCTTTGTAGATGTGATCACCAAAGAGGCAGACCATAAGAGGCCCTTGGGGAGAGGGTTCCCAGTAATGTTTGGTACTACTGGGTGGAATAACCTCTGCAGTACTCCCGCCTCCAGAGGAACTGCACTATTAGCTGATGAGTGAGGGTGGGATGGGCCTAAAGATCACGAAAAGCGGGTGGAAGAGGAAACAAACACCAAGGTCTTGGCTCAAAATACTCTTCATCATGATGGAGGCCAATTTTAAAGAAGAACTCCCGCAAAAAAAATGTTATTCTCTGTCCTGCTAGAAAGGTACATAATGTAATCTGTAGTGAATGTCATTTTCTTACCAGTGGCTGTATTTGTGAGTTATATCTCCCTGATGTTTCTCATCTGTGTCATTTGACCAGCAATCAGACTCACCAGATAACACATCATCTTATGTGTGGACAGGAAGTCTATTTCTCTATGTATTCCTATGGGAGCCTCACTTTCAGTCTCATAGGAATGAATAGAGCAGTAACTGGCTTCCTGTCCTGGGTCAGTTGGAGGTCAGTTGGTCACATGACCCAGCTACAATTAGAAGAGAGGGGATAACTCACAGATACAGTCACTGGTAAGAAGATGACATTCACTACAGATTACATCATGCACCTTTTTAACAGGTTAGAGAATAAATTTTTTTGCGAGAGATCTTCTTTAATCTTTGTTGTGGGACTCAAAATCAGCTGTTTGGGGAGAGTCACATTACGTACATGGCTGATAACGGCAATTCATGGTGGCATAAACCAGCGTTAGTTGGGTGACCACATTTCAAGTGTGTCCTCCTGTAAATTCTATGTTCATGCCAGCCCTTGGTGGGGTTCACAGTCCCACCATGTCTGTTGCTTTCTTCTAATCTATTTCAGAATATTGTGAAGATTTTGTAAATTTAAGTTGCCTAGCAACCATTAGTCTTCCTTCCTGGGTGACCACTGTTTGGTTATATGCAGTGTTCAATGTCCACCATACAATAGACTTCCTGTTACTCACATTTCTGTTCTCCTGGTCCCTGCCAGTGGCCTCCTGCTTTCCTTGGCGACCTCGCCTGAACCTCATCTTAGTGTCTATGTCATCCTGATCCTGGTTTCAAACTTTTTACACCCTGACAAAACTCCTACCTAGCACCTTTTGGATTCATGCCTGGTATTATCGAACTTGGTTCCATTTTCCAACTAAGCCATAGGTCGTCTCTGGTACTTCTGTCTGTCTTGGACTATTTTCTTGGTACTTACCTCCATATCTCAGCCTTAACATTCTCTGCAGCTCTATTGGTGACTATTTCAGGGGGCATGATCTTGGAAAACTCCACCCCTTCACTATGAGGCGGAAGACCAGGAAGGTTCCTTAGACTCGATGGTTGAGAATGGAGTGATCCATCAGAGTATTAGAAGATCCTACAATGAGCCTATTAATGGGTCTCAAATGCCCAGCAGAAGACAACACCGTTTTGAGGTGACTTTGGAAACAATCACTTGTCAACTTACTGATGATATGTCCCATGTAGAATGATGGCAATGGAAATCAAGATGAAGGGTGGACCCTCTTTGGTGGGCCTTAGGAACCTCAGTCCAACACTGGTTACCAGAGCCGTAACCTGATGCTCCTAGGCCAAAATCAATTACAGGTCCTCTGGTGTCTTCTTTGGATTTCCTTAGGCGCCGGTGCTCGCTTGCAACTGCTACCTTGGCACCACTTATAGCTATACCCTTGCTAGGGGCACTGCCTCAATATCTCTTGAAGGGGCCCCCAAAGTGTGTCACAGCCAAGACAAACCAAAGCTTGTCGATAATAGTAATTTTAGGATCATCTCCATTTTCCATGAATGTCAGGTGACAGCCTGACAACGACAACAATCACGTTCTATAGTCACGCTCTGATGATTGTCATGGAAATGTCATGATGCGTAATAAAACGTATAGATCTGTCTACTGGTGATCCTTCAATTATACGCTATAATGTGTACGGCTGAAAGCCTGCGACGGGAAAGATGTAAGAGATTTCAGACAGAGTCATGGGAACTAAGATAAAGAGGATGTAGAATAACGCAGAGTAAGAGCTTCTAAGTCTTTCGCTTAAAGAAATTTAGGAACGTGAAGGAACTACTACTTAACAAAGAACTCCCACAAAAAATTTTATTCCGTCTCTTGCTAGAAATGTACATGATGTAATCTGTAGTGAATGTCATTTTCTTACCAGTGTCTGTATTTGTGAGTTATATCTCCCTGATGTTTCTCATCTGTGTCATATGACCAGCAATCAGGCTCACCAGATAACACAGCATCTTATATGTGGACAGGAAGTCTATTTCTCTATGCATTCCTATGGGAGCCTCACTCTGAGTCTCATAGGAATGAATAGAGAAGTAACTGGCTTCTTGTCCTGGGTCAGTTGGAGGTCAGGGAGTTGGTCACATGACCCAGCTACAATAAGAAGAGAGGGGATAACTCACAGACACAGTCTCTGATAAGAAGATTGCATTCACTACAGATTATATCATGCACCTTTCTAACAGGTCAGAGAGTTTTTTTTTTAAGGAACAGTGTGGGAGAATGGATACAATGGAGCAGATGAACTAACACTAAGTGCAAACCTTTAAAAAAATATGCCAGATTTATCACAGTGGTTGTTGGTAAATGATAAATCTGGCACGTCGTTACACTAGCTTTTTGCCACACCTCTTCTCTCGCTAACACAGAACCCCTTTCACTCCCATAGTGCAGTACCCCAGAGGGCTACTGCAAATGGTTCATTGGCAACTTAATGGGTTAATGTCCATTGTTAATGCACTTTTTCTTTGTGATGTGAAATGGAACACCGATAAGTTATGCTGTCCTGATCAGTGGGCGTGCCCTTTGTCTCGGGGTCAGGAGCTGAGCAGTTGAGTTCAAGCAGTCTAAGAGAGAGAGAGAAGATATCTGCATGTGCCTCTGCAGAAGCGAGACCTGCTGCAAGGAACCCTCATCCTTGCTTCCCAACAACTACCACCATCCTCTGAGAGAGAACGAAGGACGGAATAAACAGGATGTCGAGGACCAATTTAAAGGACTGATGCAAAGGACAGTAAGTGCAATCGCTCGTTTATGGCAAGAGGCCTTACTGCTAGTGGAAAGTGTACAACACCTCAGGCGCCCACCATGTATATACCACGGATAAACTACCCCACTGTGGGAACTGTAGTACGTACTGTGAATGTGCACCCCTTTGATCGACTTGGAAAGTAGGTTGGATCTGATAGAGAGAGACTCAGAGTCGGCCATCTTACTGCCTGGTATCCCAGCATTGGAGGTACTGTGTGTACTGGGGAGTCAGAACTGAATGCTACCATCTTCCTTGTTTGTGAACTGCCTAAACTGCCTCAATAAAGAGAACTGGATCTGCCACCCCTACACTGGCCTGACTACTGCCTGGCACCACCATTGCACCGCTGACATTATCCGGACGAGCACCTGTCCTCCTGCCTTGCACCCTGCCAACCATTTACCATCAAGGGCACCCCAATTACCACCAGGCAGGAGGCCCCAAAAGGCTCGGGGTGTGCCCCGAAGGAAGAAATGGTGTTCCCTCCACTCCCTGCTGCACAGCCCCAAGGGAGCGCCAGAGTGAGGACAGGCACAGCGAACTGCTACCACTCCTATCAGTGCCACAACTACTACTCTCATCCTCCTCACAGCACTCTCCTACAGTGGTCAACCGAGGCAAAAAAAAAGTACACTTAATAAATGGGGCAGGTTGAGCTATAGACGCATTTGCAATAGTCAATCTACTCCAGTGCACTATGGAGCCTGAGTAGGCGGAGCATGACATAGGGATTCCAAGATCCGATATCATGCTCCGCCCCCTTAGCGCCTGCACCAGGCATAATACACTGAGACAGATTCACTAAACCTGTCTAATAGTAAGACAGTGTAAACTTAGACAGTTTTAAACTGCACCGATCTATTTGTTATCTAAGTTTACTCCAAAAAGAGCCAACATTTTGTCAATATTTTTGGTACAAGATTGCACATTTAAAGGGGTTGTCCGGGTTCATAACTGAACCCAGACATAACCCCTTCTTCCCTTTTTTTCTAGATCTGGTGACTTACAGGGTCTCTGCTAGGCAGAGACTTCAGCCTAGCAGTGATCCCGGTGACGTCACTGACACTAATGGGCGGTCTATAGCGCTGCCCTAGCCTGTAAAAACCTTGCTGGTGAACCGGAAAGGGTGTCTAAAATGGAAAGCATATATGCCAGTATTTTGGGTTTAAAAATTGTTCCTTTTCTAAATGTCTCTTCCATTGTTGCCTCCGGATGGGGCACAGATTATTGGGAGGAGCTTGCTCCTATGCTCATTATCTCCCGCTACTGAGCAATGCATTTTGTATGAGCTGTCTACCGTAGCAAGGGATATTACATTTTGCCATCACTTTGCCAACCCGATCATTTCGTTGATGGGTCCACCATGTCAATTTTAGGTCCAACATTCTGCGTCAGTTCAGTTCATAACATATTTTAAGTTCAGGTGGAGCTCCTTCTTTCTGATTCAGAGCTCCGAATCCTCTACATAGACATATAATTTAATCAAGAAATTCTGCCACCTCCAGCCAACACTAGGTGGAGCTCAAGTGTTCACTGCATACTGGGTTTTCATAGAATTCAGTGTATAAACAGTCTTCAGTAAGCTCTTGGACTCCACCTAGTGGTGGAAGCAGGTAGTCAGAATTTCATAATATAACTCTATATACCTGCAGGGGATTTGGAGCTCTGTATAGAAAAAATGCAGCTCTGACCGCTCTAAAAATATATTAAGAAATGAATCAGCCCTCAAAGGTGGACACTCTATTTTAACGATCTGCCCATAGAGCAGATAATGGGCGTGCAACTACAACACATAATTACCTCACCCACAGCATGGCTGCCAGGGACATCATGTTCTCCATGCTCTTCCCAAGTCATTCATAAGATGGTTTTAGGACCTTGAACAGCGACATCACCGGTTTGTACTTGGGACGACGTGAAGGTCTCGGAGTTTTAGCCGTTGCTTCCCTGCCTCCACTAAAAGCCGCGCAAGCAAGATAAATAAAAGATAATATTAATATTCTTAAAAGCTTTCCGGGCCACCATGCCTGACACGTCCACATTAGATGACAAGTCTTCTGCATACATAGTCCCCGGCCATTTTAATAAATGAGTTTTCCCAAAACGACCTCACCTCATTTGCATTTTTTTTTTTTACATTTAAAGATTTAAGATGGAAAAGAGAAGAAAATACAAAGCAGGATGCTCCCCGGAATTGTAATCGTGGTCAAAATTCAATGCCGGTCCAAGAATACATTCCGTGCCCGTCATTGTCACCATGCCAGGTGCTGTTAATAATGGTGATGACGTTGGTCCTAACCCTTCAGCTTGGCAGAGTAATACACTGCAGAAAATTCTCAATGAAACCTTCCCGTTACTAAGCGGTACAAGATTAGAAAAACATGGCTGCTGTCCTTCAGATGAAGTGAATGGGGTCGAGCTGCAATACCGCACACAACCTGTGGACGGATGGGGCGCTGCTCCCTGTGAAATAACAAGTGACCCGGAAATAGAGTTGTCTCTTCAACGCGTTCTGTGTTGCTCTCTTTGTACAATCCCTACTTGTTAAAAGGGTGTATGAAATGGGTTTTCGTAAACTGGACAACCCCTTTAAGGGCAACAGGTGTTGGGTGACTACCATTAATAGCCACATTGCAGTGGCAGTGGCGAACAAGAAGATGTCCCATCCACTTCAATGGGATGGCTCGTTCCTATACCGGCTGATTGGCGGGGGTCCGACCCCTGCCGATCTGATGTTAATGACCTATCCTAATAAAAATATCTTAGAAAACCCCTTTAAGAGGGGGCAACTAGTTTAGAAAATGTATTCTCAAATACACTGTTAAGGAACTCTGGGGGTTGCCCCCTTCAGGACCATCTTCCATCACTATAAAGAAGGTCTCTTACACTGGAGGACCCAACATGTCCAAGCATTGCACAGACAACGTAAACATTTCTATGGGGGCTGTGTAATTCTTCACGTCTCCTGTGGTGGTGCTACAGATTTCAGCTGATTGCTTATGGTCTATGATGCACATTGCAGGTTTATTCCAGTTTCTGCCATGTAAGCTCTCTGACAAGCAAAACCTACTCAAGGACCTGCCCATGGTCACATGACCTCTGCAGGTCCTCAAGATCAAAAGAGGCAGAGAAGGAAATATAGTAGGTGTATGGGGTATGGTCAGGGGTCTGTAATAGTTTGCGGCATTTGTATTGCATCACACTGCCGAGCAAAAGGCTATCAATGTTTAGAACTTTTGACTTTCAGGCTCCATATCTCACCATCCACTACAGCTTCGGACGTGAAACTCCCATCATCCTATAGACAACCATCTTGGCTACCTCATACATACATTGGACTTGCCGCTATTTAGCATATAATTAGTTCTGCAGATTCTTCTCATGTATCTGCATTGTTACTGTTTTGCTCCTGGTGGTGGAACAATCTTTTTCTTCTTGTATTCTACAAATTACACCCTGTTCTCACATCCCCTAATAGCTCAGTGTGTTATTAGGTTGATTTCCAAGTGAAAGGTCACTGATTCAAATCCAGGAGCCGCCATAAAGAAGATTTCCCAAGAAAAGAGAGACATCCTCATCCAGCTCATCGATAGCGGTATCTCAGCCAAGAAAATTGCCAAACTGCATCATGTGAGGCCATGAAAGGTGGAAGAATACAACATGAAGTCTGTCCATCCATTCCAAAGCAAAGAGGTGGACGTCCAGGCAAAATATCGGAGTCAACAAGTTGACTCATCATAAGATCTATCAGTTCTGGCGGGACAAACATGGCAGTGGAGGTGGCTCGTGTGCTTTGTAATAGTGAGATCATAGATGTCCATGCAAGAGACGTGCAATGCAAATTACACAAGTCTGAAGACCCGAAAAAGGTGAAGAAGACTCCACTTCAATATCATCATAAGAACTGTCGGCTCGAGTTTGCAAAACAGTACGAACAGTGGACAGTAAAAGATTGGAAAAGGGTGATTTGGAGCGATGAGAGAAAAGTCAATAGACTGGGCTCTGATGGGTGCAATTGAGTCTGGGGAAAAGGGGGCTAATGGATCGAACTGTCAAGTTCAGTGGAGGAAGCCTAATGATATGGGGTTGTTTCACACCCAAAGGCGTTGGATACTTGACCAGGATCAATGGTATTCTGAATGCTGAGCTATATGTGAGTATCCTACAGGACGAGTTACTTCATATGAGAAGGAGGACATAGTGTCCCGAACAGGACAACGTCCCGAAGCATACGTAGAGATGGGTGAAGAAATGGTTTAGAGACAATAAAGTAGAGGAGCTGGATTGGCCCCCCACAGTCCCCAGACCTCAACCCAATCCAACACTTGTGGGTAGAGTGAGTCAACCAGTGGTCAAGATCTGCTTGAATCTGATGGAGAGCATGCCCAGAAGGACTCAGGCAGTGCTGAAAGCCAAAGGTGGATTTACAAAATAATAAAAAATTTTTAGAATTTTAGGAGCAAACAGTAACAATGCAGATACACGAGAAGAATCTGCAGAACTAATCAGATGCTAAATAGCTGCAAGTCCAATGTACTGTATGTATGAGATAGCCGAGATGATTGTCTATAAAATGATGGGAGTCTCAGGTTGGAAGCTGCAGTGGATGGTGAGAGATGGAGCCTGAAAGTCAAAAGAGCAAAACATTGATAGCCTTTTTGCTCGTCAGTGTAGTTTAGAGGATCTAATCTAAGGTCTGTATTTAGGGGGTCTGTTCAAGGTCAGAGGTATGGGCGTAGCTATAGGGGAAGCAGGGGAAGTGGCTGAATTGGGGCCCAAACTCAGAAGGAGCCCACCCAGGAGGAGGACTTGTCAGGTCCCCTCAACAGTATTATAAAAGGACATTATATAAGGTGATACTGTAGGAAATGGAAGGAGCGGCTTCCGGGCCTCGTCTGAGAGAGTGATCTTGACTACCTACAGGAGTGGGGGGGATGCATGGGAGGAAGAGGTTGGATTAAAGTTGCTGGGAGGGGGGCCCACTCAAAAATTTGCCCCGGGGCCCTGCATTTCTAGTGACACCACTGGTCAGAGGGTCTGTAAACAAGCTACCACCTACCATAAGCCATGTAACACTAGAGTCTTCCTCTATGGCGCCTGAGGCACCAGGGTTCGGGTCCATACAGGACCTTCTATGCTGATAATCACTATTATTATTCTGTCAGATTACGGTAATCTCCCTCGTTTGACCATTTTCTGATGGTTCCCAATTCCAGTCTTGTTTACCGCGCTCTTAAGTGGCGCCGCAGGCAGGAAATCTGATCCGCCCTGGATGGGATTTATGATGCAAGCTATTGGGAGCTGGGGATGTGGTTAGAAAATGGGGAACAGGAGATTGTGATCTTAATGTGCAGAGAAGCGCACAAGGAAGCTTTCACTGCGATTAGGAGATTTCTACCGTACATGTCTACCAGCCACATCGTAATATCCTCATTAGGCTCTTACCCACAGTCACTGTAAGGATGCAGGCTTCTTAAAGGGGCCACACCTCAGAAATGTTCCAATGTATAACGCATGTCATCCCTCGTGTGTGTGTACAAAGTCCCCAATCGCCATAAGGGCCGCTGCCCTCCCTGGGATATTGACATTTCTCATATAATCTGCAAGTCTAACCAGATCAAAGAGAAATATGGGGCTAGCAAATGATACCTGCATTGTCCTTAACCATGGCCTGATACCCAAGTGACACTTACATAGTAACATAGTTTATAAGGCTGAAAAAAGCCCTCCGTCCATCCAGTTCTTCCTGTTATCCTGCAAGTTCATCCAGAAGAAGACAAAAAAAACAAAACCCCTGTGAGGTAGAAGCCAGTTTTCCTCACTTTAGGGAAAAAAATTCCTTCCCGACTCCAATCAGGCATCAGAATAACTCCCTGGATCAGCGACCCCTCTCTAGTAACTATAACCTGTAATATTATTACCTCCAGAAATACATCCAGACCCCTCCTGATCTCTTATAGTGAACTTACCATCACCACCTCCTCAGGCAGAGAGCTCCATAGTCTCACTGCTCTTACCGTAAAGAATCCTCTTCTATGTTTGTGTACAAACCTTCTTTCCTCCAGGCGCAGAGGATGTCCCCTCGTCACAGTCACAGTCCTGGGGATAAATAGATGATGGGAGAGATCTCTGTACTGACCCCTGATATATTTATACATAGTTATTACATCTCCCCTCAGTCTCCCCTAATTTTGATAATCTTTCTGGGTCCTGTAGTCCACCCATTCCAGTTATTACTTTAGTTTCCCTCCTCTGAACCCTCTCCAGCTCTGCTATGTCTGCCTTGTTCACAGGAGCCCAGAACTGTACACAGTCCTCCATGTGCGGTCTGACTAGTGATGTGTAAAGTGGCAGGACTATGTTCTCATCACCGCCATCTATGCCTCTTTTGATGCAGCCCATTATCTTATTATGGCGTTATTACACGTCCTCCTAGACACCAGGGATGCTCTTTATTATTCAACTGGATTTATTATTATTTATATCACAGAGATGTTTTTTATTATTTAACTAGATATATTGTTATTGCTATCATCATTACTATTATTATTATTATTATTACTACTACTACTATTATTATTATTATTATTACTGCTACTATTATTACTATTATTACTATTATTATTACTGCTACTATTATTACTATTATTATTATTATTACTGCTACTATTATTACTATTATTATTACTATTATTATTACTACTATTATTATTACTATTATTATTATTATTACTACTACTATTATTACTATTATTAATATTACTGCTACTATTATTACTATTATTATTATTATTACTACTACTATTATTACTATTATTATTATTACTACTACTACTATTATTATTATTATTATTACTACTACTATTATTATTATTATTATTATTACTACTACTATTATTACTATTATTATTATTATTACTGCTACTATTATTACTATTATTATTATTACTGCTACTATTATTACTATTATTATTATTACTATTATTATTACTACTATTATTAGGAGTAGTAGTATTTTATTATTATTTACAACACATATGTGTTCTTTACTCATATTCATCCAACAGACACCAGGGTTCTTATTATTATCTCATTAATTTTAAATAAATCCACTAGATAACAGAGGTATTCGTATTGATCGTCATCAAGAAAGCTTTTACTATATAAATAAACAAGACAGAAGGAATATTATTATTAACAGGGTTTTATCATTTCAGCAAATGGCATTTATCATGTACAGAAAGTTAATACCAGGCACTTACTGATATATTCTGATTCTCCATATTGCTTCCTTTGCTGGCTGGATTCATTTTTCCATCACATTATATACTGCTCGTTTCCATGGTTATGGCCACCCTGCAATCCATCAGTGGTGGTCGTGCTTGCACACTATAGGAAAAAACACTGGCCTATGTGAGCTCCCACGGTCCCGGCCACCAGAGAGGCCAGTGCTCCTTCCTATAGTGTGTAACCATTGAAACAAACAGTGTATAATGTGATGGAAAGGAAGCAATATGGAGAATCACAATACATCAGTAAGTGCCTTGTATTTACTCTCTCTATGTGATAAACGGTATTTGGCGAAAAGAGACAACCCCTTTAACCTACTAGACACCAGGGATGTTCTTCATTAATCCCTTAGACAGCGGGGATTAGGGATTATTAGTATTATTATACTGTAGATCCACCACACATCATGGACGTTTTCTTTTTATTAACTTACTACAAAGCAGGGATATCCTGATTATTAATATTATTATTGATCTACCTACTATACACCAGGAATGTCATGAATGTCCTTTATTCAGCCACTAGATGACAGTAATATTATTATATTTTATTATTATTATTATTATTATTAACCCACTGCACTCAAAGGATGATCCTTATTAATCCACCAGACAGCGGTATTATTATTACACTATGATTATTATTATCGGCCTACTACACACCAGGGATGTTCTTTATTAATCTGCAGAGATATCATTATTTTACTACACATTATAAAGGGAGAAGCAGCAAAGGTAAGCTTTGTCCAACCGACCAGTGTCCAAAAAATTGCTTCATGTGATACTTCTATGGTATACTGCATATGCCATTGCTTTTATGGCTTTGTCTTCACCATTAAATCTTCATAAGTTTTATACATATATGATTAAAGATTTATCTAACCTTTACATCATGAGTGCAAATGTTCTGTCACCTCGACCAAAGACGTCACCCGCATCATCTGACAGAGAGTCCTGTCTTCATATGACTCAGATGTTACTGAAATGTGCAAGGGTGATAATGAGATTCTTTATTTTAGAAGCGTTTGCTTTGGTAATGAGTTAATTCCTATGGGGTACGAGAATCAACTGAGCAGCTTCTTAGATGAATTAAAACTGTTTGACCCATTAAACAGAAAGGGGATTACAGTACACAGTAATGATGACTGTACTGCCCCCTGTGTACAAGAATATAACTATAATACTGCTCCTATGTACAAGAATATAACTACTATAATACTGCTCCTATGTACAAGAATATAACTACTATAATACTGTCTCCTATGTACAAGAATATAACTACTATAATACCGCTCCTATGTACAAGAATATAACTACTATAATACTGCTCCTATGTACAAGAATATAACTACTATAATACTGCTCCTATGTACAAAGAATATAATATATAATACTGTCTCCTATGTACAAGAATATAACTACTATAATACTGCTCCTATGTACAAGAAATACTACTACTAATACCTGCTCCTATGTACAAGAATATAACTACTATAATACTGCTCCTATGTACAAGAATATAACTACTATATAATACTGCTCCTATGTACAAGAATATAACTACTATAATACTGCTTCCTATGTACAAGAATATAAACTATACTATAATACTGCTCCTATGTACAGAATATAACTACTATAATACTGCTTCCTATGTACAAGAATATAACTACTATAATACTGCTCCTATGTACAAGAATATAACTACTATAATACTGCTCTCCTATGTACAAGAATATAACTACTTATAATACTGCCTCCTATGTACAAGAATATAACTACTATAATACTGCCTCCTATGTACAAGAATATAATAACTATAATATACTGCTCCTATGTACAAGATATAACTACTATAATACTGCTCCTATGTACAAGAATATAACTACTATAATACTGCTCCTATGTACAAGAATATAACTACTATAATACTGCTCCTATGTACAAGAATATAACTACTATAATACTGCTCCTATGTACAAGAATATAACTACTATAATACTGCTCCTATGTACAAGAATATAACTACTATAATACTGCCTCCTATGACAAGAATATAACTACTATAATACTGCTCCTATATACAAGAATATAACTACTATAATACTGCTCTATGTACAAGAATATAACTGCTATAATACTGCTCCTATGTACAAGAATATAACTACTATAATACTGCTCCTATATACAAGAATATAACTACTTAATACTGCTCCTATGTCAAGAATATAACTACTATAATACTGCTCCTATGTACAAGACTATAAACTACTATAATACTGCCTCTATGTACAAGAATATAACTACTATAATACTGCTCCTATGTACAAGAAATATAATTTCTATAATACTGCTCCTATGTACAAGAATATAACTACTTATAATACTGCTCCTATGTACAAGAATATAACTATTATAATACTGCTCCTATGTACAAGAATATAACTACTATAATACTGCTCCTATGTACAAGAATATAACTACATAATACTGCTCTATGTACGGATATAACTACTATAATCTGCCTCCTATGTAACAAGAATATAACTACTATAATACTGCCTCCTATGTACAAGAATATAACTACTATAATACTGCTCCTATGTACAAGAATATAACTATTATAATACTACTCCTATGTACAAGAATATAACTACTATAATACTTCTCCTATGTACAAGAATATAACTACTATAATACTGCTCCTATGTACAAGAATATAACTACTATAATACTGCTCCTATGTACAAAGAATATAACTACTATAATACTGCTCCTATGTACAAGATATAACTACTATAATACTGCCTCCTATGTACAAGAATATAACTACTATAATACTGCCTCCTATGTAACAAGAATATAACTACTAATAATACTTCTTCTAAGTACAAGAATATAACTACTATAATAATGCTCCTATGTACAAGAATATAACTACTATAATACTGCCTCCTATATACAAGAATATAATTACTATAATACTGCTCCTATATACAAGAATATAACTACTATACTACTGCTCCTATGTACAAGAATATAACTACTAATAATACTGCTCCTATGTACAAGAATATAACTACTATAATACTTCTTCTAAGTACAAGAATATAACTACTATAATACTGCTCCTATGTACAAGAATATAACTACTATAATACTGACCCTATATACAAGAATATAACTACTATAATACTGCTCCTATGTACAAGAATATAACTACTATAATACTGCTCCTATGTACAAGAATATAACTACTATAATACTTCTTCTAAGTACAAGAATATACCCAAACACATGTGAAAACAGAAAGCAGAACAAACACACCTTTACTTAAACATTTATTAGCGCCATCACTGTGATCAAGAGCTTTTATTCTTCAAATCGCCATTCCCAAAAGTTCCTCAGGGGCAGTCCCTCACTCTGAGGAGCTGATCCACAATCCCCGCCCCCTCTGTTATAATTCTCCTGGTTTAACACTGTAGCTGTCACTAAGAGCAAGGGGGAGGGGCTGTAAAGCAGACATCTCTTCAGAGTGAGAGCCCGCCTATGAGGAACTTACAGGAGCATCGCTGGACAGAATACAGGTTTACCCAGCTGTCTACTGACCTTACCTAGCACGTTCAGCAGTTTTACATGGTCAAAACTGCAGACAGTCTCCTATTAAGTGGAGTTGTTTGCATTTCCACTTTTTTCTCCTTAGGGGAAGGAACTAAGGGGGAGAAAGTAAAAAACCTATGATCCTGTATGTATCTTTGTTATAAGATCTGACTTGGAAAACTGAACTATAAATGGCACATGGCAGAGGGGCCCAGTTACAGATTGGGGCCCAGGAACTTCATGCTATGCCTCTAAGTATACAGCACTCACTAAATAGACTTTTTTTTTTTTTACCAGGACTTGAATTTCCTGGGGATTTATTGAATTTTATAGGGGGATCTCACTCATTCTAAAGGAAATAAATGTGTTCCATTGTTATTGGTAGGACGTTTATATTCGAATGTATTAAATCCTCTTTACATGTGACACATTTCAATAAAAATGGTTCCTAATCACTACAAAGCACCAAATCAGCAGCAAAAACCAGAGCGGAGAGATTATCCCCTCCATACCATTGTGCGCCGCTTATCTTTACATTTGAGCTGTTCTCGGAGACAGGTTTCTCATTGCTATGGTTGCATCGGAGATAAAAGAAGACAAACAAAAGCTTTTCAAAGTCCCGGCATGCTCCTATCACAAAGTGGTTTTCCATTTGCAGCTCTGCCCCGAAGAATCCTTCAAGAGTTTGATGACTGGGGGGGAAGAAGTCACTTGGGTTGAGAGTCCTTACATGGTGGCCTGAGAGTGCACTGCCTGAGCAGGTTCCTGACGTGTGAGCTGAGGCCTCAAGTGTTAGTTCCCATAGATGTCCCCAAATTCCACCCTTATCTAAGGTCTGAAGAGTTATGTGTCTTTTAAGAGCATCTCTGAGAGATGAGCCAGGGCTACATGACTCCATTGTATCTCCATGGACTGCTCCAAAAAAACAAGTAAAAAAAAAAAAAAAGTACAATAATAAGTAACGGTAACACTACAACATAATATTACACCAGCAGTAGGGAATGTGCCAATATATACACACAGGCACTCAGTCAGCCATACTGGTATCAACACTGTGTCATAGGTGGTCCCCCAAGTGTACCACATTCATCAGAACAGTCCAGGATTACAAGTACTGCATTGGTGTTCTGT
Organism: Rhinella marina; assembly: GCA_900303285.1. NCBI lineage: Eukaryota > Metazoa > Chordata > Amphibia > Anura > Bufonidae > Rhinella > Rhinella marina. The sequence goes on along the minus strand of ONZH01024471.1, from coordinate 957,179 downwards.
CCCAGATGAAGAAGCAGTGGCCAGACCTTCTCCAGTGTCTCCAAACTCCTATGTACAAGAATATAACTACTATAATACTGCTCCTATGTTAAAGAATATAACTACTATAATACTGCTCCTATGTACAAGAATATAACTACTATAATACTGCTCCTATGTACAGGAATATAACTACTATAATACTGCTCCTATGTACAAGAATATAACTACTATAATACTGCTCCTATGTACAGGAATATAACTACTATAATACTGCTCCTATGTACAAGAATATAACTACTATAATACTGCCTCCTATGTATATAACTACTAGTAAACTGCTCTATATACAGAATATAACTACTATAATACTGCTCCTATGTACAAGAATATAACTACTATAATACTGCTCCTATGTACAAGAATATAACTACTATAATACTGCTCCTATGTACAGGAATATAACTACTATAATACTGCTCCTATGTACAAGAATATAACTACTTATAATTACTGCTTCCTATGTACAAGAATTATAACTACTATAATTACTGCTCTATGTACAAGAATATAACTACTATAATACTGCTCCTATGTACAAGAATATAACTACTATAATACCTGCTCCTATGTACAAGAATATAACTACTATAATACTGCTCCTATGTACAAGATATAACTACTATAATACTGCTCCTATGCACAAGATATAACTACTATAATACTGCCCTAATAATACTGCTCTATATAGTGTACAAGAATATAACTACTATAAATACTGCTCCTATGTACAAGACTATAACTACTATAATACTGCTTCTATATACAAGAATATAACTACTATAATACTGCTTCTATATACAAGAATATAACTACTATAATACTGCTTCTATATACAAGAATATAACTACTATAATACTGCTTCTATATACAAGAATATAAACTAACTATTAAATACTACTGCTCCTATGTACAAGAATATAACTACTATAATACTGCTCCTATGTACAAGAATATAACTACTATAATACTGCCTCCTATGTACAAGAATATAACTACTATAATACCGCTCCTATGTACAAGAATATAACTACTATAATACCGCTCCTATGTACAAGAATATAACTACTATAATACTGCTCCTATGTACAAGAATATAACTACTATAATACTGCCTCCTATGTACAAGAATATAACTACTATAATACCGCTCCTATGTACAAGAATATAACTACTATAATACTGCCTCATATGTAGAATTTTATAATTGTTTTAATATAGCCTCTCATTTGATGAAGTATAAAATGTGTGCTGTATATAGGTCTCTTATGGCTGGAGATAAATATGTATTTGTTGGTAGTAAGGACAATCAGTGAACGTGACCTCTCTGAGGTTTCCCGTTACTAACATCTCCCATGGTGACACTAATGAACATGACAGTGCCACCCCAGCTATGAATTTTTAATCTCCGACTTCAGAGGAGAATTCTTAGTGTAGGATGGATGTTTGATCTTCTCCGTTCTTCCTTAGATTGTGTTCTTTCAAATAAGAGAGTTAAAAGGAATGGAGGCATTTCCAGTGCTTGTCTGAGGCTTAACCCTTTCTTGTCTAACGCCTTAAGCATGCTTTCTTTAAAGGGCCACTCCATACCCTAACCTATGCACCATTATGACTGAGCAACATAGAAATGTACTCCCAGGGGGCGACTATGACCATAGGACAAAGCTCCTCCCAGAATGAAGAAAAATTCATGTTTCATCCTGTGGCTTGAAGGGAGTAAAAAAGGGTAGAGGTTAGAATAATCTATTGTGACACATTGTAGCAAACCCTCAGTGAACGGGCCTGGTTTCAACCATCATAATGGTAATAATTTGTCTGCAGAGGAGAACACCTAACATCTTCTTGCATAGAGGAGAACCTGTCTGGAAGGTGAGATGAGGAGACAGAAGTCTGATCTGTGTGAGCGGGATCTATTTACATAGAAATTATACAGCACAGAAGAGATTTATGCAGATTTTGGGATCGGTAATTATAAGGAGACAGTAAATTAATGACATTTTAATGAGGCGGTTATGATGTGACTTCTCTGTGATTTCTAGTTTACAGCAGCGAAAAGTTGTATAGTGTCTTACCAGGAACATGGCACCAGCAGCTCTCAGCAAAGACAAAACTGTTCAGAGGTGCTCCTCGTGGGTGTGTTTGGAGGGACAAGTCATATCTCTTATTGGTTGGTCAAACCTAATCAGGGCTTGCCCATCAGTGTGTCTTCCATCTTCCTTTGGTTTACAGCTGCTTAAGTTTGTATAGTGTCTCCGGCAGCTCTCAAGAAAGAAAACTGCTCAGAGATGTTCCTCATGGGTGTGTAGGAACAGGCAGGCCATCTTACTCATGGGTGGCGTAAACGTAATCAGGGCTCCTCCTTCATTGTGATTTCCATCTTACTCTTCTTTACAGCAGCAAAAGTTTGTAAGGTGGCTTATAAGGAAAAATGGAGCTGGCAAAGAGAAAACTGCTCAGAAATGTTCCTCATGGGTGTGTAGGAGGGTGGGACAGACCATCTTACTCATGGGTGGGGCAAACCTAAACGAAGATCCTACTTTCATTGTGGTTTCCATCTTCCTCTTGTTTCCAACAGGTTAAGTTTGTAATGGGTCTTACCAAGAAAGATGGCGCCAGCAGCTCTCAAAGCGGCTCAGAGGTGTTCCTCATGGATGTGTGTGGGGTACAAACCATCTTACTCATGGGTGGGGCAAACCTAAACGAGGATCCTCTTTCATTGTGGTTTCCATCTTCCTCTTGTTTCCAACAGTTTAGGTTTGTAAAGTGTCTTACCAAGAAAGATGGCACCAGCAGCTCTCAAAGCGGCTCAGAGGTGTTCCTCATGGGTGTGTAAGGGGGGGGCATCCTACTCATGGGTGGGATTAACCTCAGCTGGGTTCCTTCTCTTTGCTGTGACTTCACTATAACATTATTAGAAAATAGAAGAAAGCATAGAAGGAGGAGACAGAGGGGGAATAGAAATCAAAACTTTCCAATGGTGCCACCTACTGGTGCTGGACAACACTACCATACTTTTAATTTAATCACAGAAGGACCTGGTACTTGTTTGTCCTTCATCTTCTTACAAGGATACTTGGGTTAATAAGATAAGTCCCAATGGTTTTCCAGCCACTGGAAGATATCTATAAGATTAGTGGGGGGCCTCCACAATCATCAGAACGGAGGTCCTGCTTCTTGAATAGAGTGATGGTTGAGCATGCACACCACCGCTACATCTAAAGTCTGTGCCGTAACTCGAACTGACTTGGCCCCACAGCAAATTTTTGAAGAAAAACAGGGAGCGGTGAGTAATACCAGTGCTAGGACTAAGAAGCACTCTACTCACCACTCCCTTCGCCCTGAAAATAAATCTAGCTGTCCTTCTCCTGAGTTTGGGCCTTCTAGCAGACGCTTGCATGGTGGCTACACCCTTGCCAAGGGTAGCCAAGAGCAGCTTTCGGCTTGAATGTAGAGGCAGTGTGAATGCTCAATCATCGGTCTTGTGATCCGTGGGGGTCCCAGCCAACCTAGAAGTTTTCCCATGTTCCGTAGAGGTTAGATCAACATGGAAGCCTCGTCACTGAGAACTAGTTGTCCTATGGTCAGGGGATGGCAGGGGACAGAGAAACGGATGAGAGCTTAGACCCTCTGCACCATGCAAAGAGCTTTCTTCTCTGCTCACTGCTGCCCCTACAGGGTAATGCTCTGCATGTCAGCTGCCATCAGGAGTGGAGGGAGGGAAGCGTCAGCTACTCTGAGAACACTCCTGGCACAAAGTTGCAAAAACATCAGGTGCTGCAGTAATAATGCATTAGTCAGTGCATTACCAGCGTCTCTCCCTAGAGGGCAGCAGAGATCCAGCTATTGTAAGAAACCGCTTCCTGTTGTCAGGCTGAAAGTTACTGGGAGCTGAAAGTTAAACCCATAAATTCGGCTGGCACCACATTTTGCTTTGTCTGTTTAGATTATCACAATAGCGTGGCATCACATAACCGCAGGGGATTGATTGCTCTGAATTTAATGATAGGCCTTTTATTTAAAGGGCAACTCCCGTCATAAACGATACTGATACAATGATGCGTTGGACTTGCCTGAGTGAAATATACTGGAATCGTATCCTCTATTATGGATCTTATTCCCATCCTGCCCCGGAATTATAACTGTCGGTTTCCCTCTTCTTTTTACCCTGGGAGGAGCTTGATTCTCACGCTCTTTGTCGCCCCCTGGTGAGTAATGCTGTCAGCGCATTTCAAAGAGGTTGTCACCTTCCAGTTAGGTTGATAGACTGAACGGACGACAGACAATTGCTATTTTGCGGAAACCATTTTGTTGCAGATTCTGTAGCGGATTTCACCCCGTCAACAGGTTGCGGATTTAAAATCTACACCGCATGGCAATTTTCAGTTCCGCGCATTTATTTCCGCAGTTTGTGGAAAAGATTTATTTCTGTCCAGATGGAAAAACTGCAGCGTAGGCGCCTCTTGAGAGCATACCTGCAAAAGGGTTTGTCCAACCAAATAGCGCCCCCTGCAGGGAAAAATAATTCCACAATGAAGAATCATTGAAGATCTATGAAGATCTATTATGTGAAGGGAATCTGACTGTTACTGGGGGCAGTATGACTGTTACTGGGGGCAGTATGATGACTGTCACTGGGGGCTGCATGACTGTTACTGGGGGCAGTATGACTGTTACTGGGGGCAGTATGATGACTGTCACTGGGGGCTGCATGACTGTTACTGGGGGCAGTATGGCTGGTACTGGGAGCACTATTGCTAATACTGGTCAGTTGAGCATATATGGTGCCACTCCATCTCTATGGCTGTAAATGGTACTCTATAACTGTTACAGGGAGCACTATGGCTGTTACTGGAGGCAACCTAACTGTTACTGGGGGCATTATGACTTACTGGGAGCATTATGACTGTTACTGGGAGTACTATGTCTGTTACTGGGAGTACTATGTCTGTTACGGGGGACATTATGATTGTTACTGGGAGCACGATGGCTGTTACTGGAGGCAACTTAACTGTTACTGGGAGCATTATGAATGTTACTGGGAGTATTCTGTCTGTTACTGAGGTCATTATGACTGTTACGGGGAACACTATGGCTGTTACTGGAGACAACTTAACTGTTACTGGGGGCATTATGACTGATAGTGGGGCACTATGACTTTTACTAGCGGTATTATAAATGTTACTGGGGGTATTATGACTGATACTGGGGGCACTATGAATATTACTGGGAGTCCTATGATTGTTATGAGGAGTTTTATGATTTACCAGCAGTATTATCACTACTAATGCGGGTACTATGACTATTACTAGGAGCATTATGACTGTTAGTGGGAGTACTATGACTGTTACTGGGGGCACTATTGCTAGTACTGGTCAGTCGAGCATACATTGTGTCAATCCATCTCTATGGCTGTAAATGGGACACTATAACTGTTACTGGGGGGCACTATGACTGTCTCTGGGGGTACTGACTATTACTGGGAGCATTATGACTGTTATTAGAGGCACTATGGCTGTTACTGGGACACTGACTGGGACTGTCACTGGGGCACTATTGCTAGTACTGGTCAGTCGAGCATTCATGCTGCCACTCCACCTCTGTGGGACTAACAGAGACAGCCGAGCTCTTTCCTCAGCTTCTGCTCAACAGTCCCATAGAGACTAAGAAAGTGGCAGCATGCACGCTCCCTCCCGTCCTTATGATCGGTGGTGTCCCAGCCCACCACTGATCAGACGCTATATCCCTATCCTGTAGACAGGGAGTTAGTTAAATACTTGGGACAATTAATGAGGCTCAATACTCTTAATGGTTACAGATCTCAGCTGAGGCACACAAGCGTGATGGTGACAGTTACACCCAAGGAGGGGCTTAAGCCCAAATATTACTAAGGACCTAACAAGAAGAACGTCTACTGGTTACTATATGACCTAACTTCCAAGACCTCCACCTTTTCTGTCCTCAGTTTAGGACAACCAAATTGATCGGTTCACCCAGTTGTATAACGTCACCCCACTCACTCCTCAGACCACTGGCCAACCAGTCCCAAGTTCTAGGTTCTCCAGATTGCCTCCAGACTTGGCACCTATCACAACTCTTTTTGGCAGCCATAGTAGCCACCTCCCTCCTTCTTGGGTCTGAACTCAGCGCCATGGTCAAGGCTCCTACAGAAGATTCTTCCACCAATGACAACCCCACCCAGACCTCCACAGCTTTAATGGAACCATCTCCTTCTAGGCCTGGACATTGACGGCTCGTGATGCCCTAATAGATGGACAGCCCCAAAGAAAAAGATCTTCAGCTAGGTATGAAAATTAGATGAGATTCTTGCAAAATTTAGTTCCAGACCCCATTTCACCATCCAGCGGCCGCTCATTGGATGGGAGATGTGACCTATATAGAGCGCTCTGCGGAAACCTCAGAGCCCAGTGACAGCAGAGTGATTACCAGCCCCGGGAAATGGGGATTCCCTAAATGTTTGATAAATTACCCAGAAGCACTGGTGCCACAGGAAATCACGGGGGATGGGGCACAATCAACTTTATAGCAGTAAGGTTATGGCGTAATCAACCCTACTGTAAATCTGGAAGAGATGCCCTAAGGAGAAGGGATTGTATACTTAATACGTACGGGGGAAGGAGGCTTATGTGGTGAAGTTTATAAATCTCACATTCTAGCCTGTGAGACATCACAAAGAGGAAAAATATATACATGACCTCTGCCAACCCCCAGACACAAGAGAAAGACCCCGATGGCCTCTGTAGAAATACTATACTCAGAAATCTGTTCCCTGGAGGATTATATTCTTCACTGCACACAAGTCCACTATAATAATAGGAATTTTTACACACTAATGGACAAAGTACTATAATACTGCCCTCTATGTACAAGAATATAACTACTATAATACTGCTCCTATGTACAAGAATATAACTACTATAATACTGCTCCTATGTACAAGAATATAACTACTATAATACTGCTCCTATGTACAAGAATATAACTACTATAATACTGCTTCCTATGTGCAATGAATATAACTACTATAATACTGGCCTCCTATATACAAGATATAACTACTATAATACTGCCTCCTATGTACAAGAATATAACTACTATAATACTGCCTCCTATATACAAGAATATAACTACTATAATACTGCTCCTATGTACAAGAATATAACTACTATAATACTGCCTCCTATATACAAGAATATAACTACTATAATACTGCTCCTATGTACAAGAATATAACTACTATAATACTGCTCCTATATACAAGAAATATAACTAACTTCATAATACTGCTCCTATGTACACGAATATAAACTACTATAATACTGCTCCTATGTACAAGAATATAACTACTATAATACTGCTCCTATGTACAAGAATATAACTACTATAATACTGCCACTTATGTACAAGAATATAACTACTATGATACTGCCTCCTATGTACAAGAATATAACTACTATAATACTGCTCCTATGTACAAGAATATAACTACTATAATACTGCCTCCTATGTACAAGAATATAACTACTATAATACTGCCTCCTATGTACAAGAATATAACTACTATAATACTGCCTCCTATGTGCAAGAATTATAACTACTATAATACTGCCTCCTATATACAAGAATATAACTACTATAATACTGCCTCCTATATACAAAAATATAACTGCTATAACACTGCTCCTATGTACAAGAATATAACTACTATAATACTGCCCCTATGTACAAGAATATAACTACTATAATACTGCTCCTATGTACAAGAATATAACTACTATAATACTGCTCCTATGTACAAGAATATAACTGCTATAATACTGCCCCCTATGTACAAGAATATAACTACTATAATACTGCTCCTATGTACAAGAATATAACTGCTATAATACTGCTCCTATGTACAAGAATATAACTGCTATAATACTGCTCCTATGTACAAGAATATAACTGCTATAATACTGCTCCTATGTAATAGAATATAACTACTATAATACTTCCTCCTATGTACAAGAATATAACTACTATAATACTGCTCCTATGTACAAGAATATAACTACTATAATACTGCTCCTATGTACAAGAATATAACTACTATAATACTGCTCCTATGTGCAAGAATATAACTACTATAATACTGCCTCCTATGTACAAGAATATAACTACTATAATACTGCCTCCTATGTGCAAGAATATAACTACTATAATACTGCTCCTATGTACAAGAATATAACTACTATAATACTGCTCCTATGTACAAGAATATAACTACTATAATACTGCTCCTATGTACAAGAATATATCTACTATAATACTGCTCCTATGTACAAGAATATAACTACTATAATACTGCTCCTATGTACAAGAATATAACTACTATAATACTACCTCCTATGTACAAGAATATAACTACTATAATACTGCTCCTATGTACAAGAATATAACTACTATAATACTGCCTCCTATGTACAAGAATATAACTACTATAATACTGGCACCTATGTACAAAATATAAACTACTATAATACTGCCTCCTATGTACAAGACTATAACTACTATAATACTGCTCTTATGTACAAGAATATAACTACTATAATACTGCTCTTATGTACAAGAATATATCTACTATAATACTGCTCCTATGTACAAGAATATAACTACTATAATACTGCCTTCTATGTACAAGAATATAACTACTATAATACTCTCCTATGTAAAAAAAACCTCTGCTCCTATGTACAAGAATATAACTACTATAATACTGCTCCTATGTACAAGAATATAACTACTATAATACTGCTCCTATGTATAAGAATATAACTACTATAATACCGCTCCTATGTACAAGAATATAACTACTATAATACTGCTCCTATGTATAAGAATATAACTACTATAATACTGCTCCTATGTACAAGAATATAACTACTATAATACTGCCTCCTATGTACAGGAATATAACTGTTATACTACCCTGGGACATGTATGGACACTGACTAATATACACAGGAGGATTTTACCAGAAGACCACTATTGATTACCCACCTTCCGTGTAGATGTGGACTGGGTATCGGGGGGCGGTAGTATTAGACGTTATATGGTGAGTTATTGCAGGATATGAGACAACATTCCAATATGACAGTAAATGGTTCTAAACCTTCAATAAGTCTCCGGGGACCGAGGAGGAGAGAAAAGCCAGGACTGGCCAACTAGAAGTGTATGATATTGATCGATGTCATCTTATCAGCTACGAGAATGATTCCGATGGTGGTTATAGTACAGGAAGGACCAGAACGAGGCCGCTCCCCTCTTACTCCATTTAATATGATCTCTAAGTAATACAAGTCATAAAGCGAGATGTAGGATGAGAGGGGCTGATGGGCATTAGGTAATGAAGCCTCTCAGACTGGCACAGGGGCGATCGATACACCCGCTACCTGCACTTACATCACTGTTCATCTGCAGTATCATTAGGTGGAAGCGCCAAGGGGCGATGATTAACCCCTGTCTGTCTGGAATCCTTACCATAAGAACTTAGATTATAGAATGAAAAGTCCTACAAACAGACTTTGTGTTTCAATTCTGCACCGTAGTCAAGATCTCTGCTCTGTGTCAGTGAGTGGGAACCTTCTAGTTTAGGGTTCATATGTACAATATTCAGTGGTCCACAAAAAATATGGATGGAGTCCGTATGACATCTGTGTTGCATCCGTTTTTTTACAATGCCTATTCTTGTCTGCAAAACGGACAGGAATAGGACATGTTCTATCTTTTTTGCGGGGGGCGCGGAACGGACATAACGTGCGCTCTCCTCATTTTTTGCAGCCCATTGAAATGAATGGGTCCAAAAAAATGCGGATCGGATGCGGAGCAAAAATACGGTCGTGGGAATGGGGGCCTTACTCCCATGTAGCCTTTGGAGACCAAATACTTTTTCAAGCTGAGAGTTTGTTACAACTGTTTCGAGCTTGGACTCCAGATTGATACATTTCGTCTGCACTGATACATTGTAACAAAGTAGCAGGAACAAAAAAAAAGAGAAGTTGATGGGTTTCTCTCACAGAGATTTCTCTCGGCTTGTAGCGAACTCTCAGCGGTAGATAAATATTAGGTTGGCTGTAAACAAGAATGTTTCCTTTCACTGACAGCTATCAGAGATTTTGAAGATGGTGAGAAACTGAAGTTTGTGGAACTTTCCATTACACAGTTTTAGAAAATAACTGATTGCTCTGTGGCGAGAAGTTCGGTCACTTTCAAACAGACTTTGTTTCAATTCAATGGATTGGAGAAGCACAGCCTAAACAGAAACAATGGTACACTTTCTGTCTGTCATAGACTTGTATAGAGCTTAAATATAAGTCTATGGGAATAAATAAGACATTTTTCCAAGTCTTCAGAGCTAAACTAGACAGTCAGAAGGTCAGTGTGTCTGTTTTTTCTCCAAAACTTTGCATAGTCCCTTATAGTAACTGTTGAGTATTTCTAGCTTCTCAGTGCACAGGTGGAAAGTCCCAAAGTCTCTCAGCATTAGCTGGCTGTGCATTAACCCTTTCCACGGTGCAGATACAGTGCAATAACAGGGCAAATGATCAGGAAATATTACAACAAACATATAAAATGCAGTTCAACAATAGAAAACAGTATAAGTGAAAACAACAGAAAGTTAACCCTTCAAACCCTTCAAAATAGTAGCGAGCTAATGAGGCTTTGCTTAATAGCAATAGGGGCAAATGTCCACAAACGTCCATAATCCTATGTACCCTTGCTCCAGGGGACTACACTGTCAGGTACGTGAGCAAGAGGACAGGGTGCACAAGACAGATTCAGCTCTGCTACATCCGTATATGCATATGTAGGGTAATGGGCGGGGGAGGACGGTCCCGCTGTGGCGCAGCCACTTCTGGGCCATTTAATACTTTTTAAGATCCAGTTTTGCAGAAAACCAAATGACTTTTGGATTCTGGTATCTGGTGACATTCTCAGCAGTGGTGTCGGCACTGTGCTGCAGCACTCTTGATAAATATCCGCCTCTCAATGCAAAATGTCAGCACCTCCTGTGAGCAAAACAAACCGATGAGACTTCACTTTTATTTTTATTTTTTTGTCTCATTTTCGACCGTAGGGGGAAAAGAAAGTGCGTAAATGTTCAGAAAGAAAGCGAAGGAACCAGACTGCAAATACCAACAGCTCAATTATAGACACCCCCCCAGCCATTAACATTATAAAAGCTCCCACAGGAGACGGCAGCAATCACTGACGCGCTTCGTGCACTTCCTCGGCTGCTTTCTTATTGTTTCCCTTCATTCATGTTCCTCCTTTGTACTCTTCTTCATCACTAGGGGGCCACCATCATCTTGCCTTCACCGTAAGAGTAGAATAATCGGCTTCTGACTCCAGCATCTAATAGGTTAATCATACATTCCAACCTTCTCACTGCACCTTTAATGGGTGTGGCTTATTTAAATTAACTTTCTTGGGCGGGGTTTAAAATGTCTCACGAATAAGGGTACCATAATTCAGAGGTGTGGGTTAAGGAAGTGCATAAATAATCACGCCCTTTAATGATCCCTGACTACTTTTAAGCATGAAATTTAAGGAGAAATGCCCCGCCCATGCCTACAGGCCACACCCACAATAGGGCCTCCCTTAAAGGGGTATTACAGCTTTAGTGAATAAATGTTATTGCTTACATAAAGAAATAGTATGGAATTTTTCCTATGTACTTTCTGTATCAATGCTTCATGGTTTTCAAGATCTCTGCTTGCTGTGAATAGTGAATAGAAGCCTTAGTGAATGAAACAAGACAGATCTCTGATAACTGTAATGCTATGTGAACCTGAGTGTCCATAATATGACCAGCAAGCAGAGATCTTTACAAACACGAGGGACTAATACAGAAAGTATATGGGGAAAATTGTAGAACTTCAATATACAAACAGTAAAATTTTTTAGTAATTGAGCGTGCCCCTGTAACAGCGCCATCCGAGTGATCCCATAAAACAACGCCATGACTGCACTTCATAAACAATACTGGCAGCAGAATGCCCTCTATAAACAATACTGCCAGTAAAATGTCCTCCATAAACAATACTGGCAGAAGAGTGCCCTCTATAAACAATAATGGCAGCAGAGTGTCCTCCCATAAACAATACTGGCAGCAGAGTGTCCTCCCATAAACAATACTGGCAGCAGCGTGCCATCCATAAATAATACTGGCAGCAGAGTGCCCTCCATAAATAATACTGGCAGCAGAGTATCCTCCCATAAACAATACTGGCAGCAGAGTGTCCACCCATAAACAATACTGGCAGCAGAGTGTCCACCCATAAACAATACTGGAAGCAGAGTGTCCTGTATAAACAATACTGGCAGCAGAGGGTCCTTCCATAAACAATACTGGCAGCAAAGTGTCCTCCATAAACAATACTGGCAGCAGAGTGTCCTGCATAAACAATAATGGCAGCAGAATGCCCTCTATAAACAATGCTGGGAGTAAAATGCCCTCTATAAACAATACTGGAAGCAGAGTGTCCTGTATAAACAATACTGGCAGCAGAGTGTCCTCCCATAAACAACACTGACAGCAGAGTGCCCTCTATAAATAATACTGTCAGCAGAGTGTCCTCCATGAACAATACTGTCAGCAGAGTGTCCTCCATGAACAATACTGGCAGCAGAATGTCCTCCCATAAACAATACTGGAAGCAGAGTGTCCTCCTATATTTTCTGTATGGGCATTTGCCCTGACCCCTAGTGGCCAGTCCATAGAATTACACCAGACATCCTAATTTAGTGAAATCCTGGAAGGACTGAGGGGTGGGGGCAGTGTAGACCCTTGGGCACTGACCAGTCCTGCAGATTATACCAGAATATTTTGGGTACATTCAGATTTCACCATCGTTATGATGACGACCTAACAAAAAATGGCGCAAACTTTTTCCTTAGTCTTCCTGGGTCCAGAGTTGGACAGTGAAGACCGGCCTCCGTGTAAGAGGACACATTGGTCATGGAGAATGTAATAAACCCGCACAGTGCGACTCCCAATATCTTTTATTTCATTTTCACCTTCTCTTTTTTCCGACAAGTCAGCGCCGGCGAGTAACAGCGGCCATTTTAGACGACCTGGATCTTGCTTTATTTATAGATTTAATAAGCTGAGAGTCAGCCGCGATCTGACCTCCCACAAGCATCTCGTTTTCCTATCCACAGACGGAGAGAAGCCGAAACCGCCAAACACCGCACAGTAATCGGAAAAACCAAGGAAAAAGAAGTCGTAAGCGAGAATTCCAGGAGGGGCGGGGGAGGGGCGGACGCCATAATAATAAAAACACCGAGAATTAGTGCAGTTCACAGCAGATGTAACAATGTGGATATCTGACGAGAGATTGTAAGAAGAAGAGACAAAACCGAAACGATGAGGAGATGAGAGCGCGGCGTGGGGGCCTGAGTGTAAGAGGACGATGAGGGACAGAGACGTCTCAGGACGGGATCGGGAGAGAGAAGATCACAGCGAGGAGGAGGAACTGGGATATTACAATTATTATTACTCATAGTGATGTCCATTATAGATAAATGGTGTGAGATAATAGATAGATAGATAGATAGATAGATAGATAGATAGATAGATAGATATTAGATAGATAGATAGATAGATAGATAGATATTAGATAGATAGATAGATAGATAGATAGATATTAGATCGATAGATATTAGATAGATAGATATGAGATAGATAGATAGATAGATAGATAGATATTAGATAGATAGATAGATAGATAGATAGATAGATATTAGACATGAGATCGATAATTAGATATTTATTTATTCATTTTACGCGATTATATAGTGCTGCTTTATTCCGCACCGCTTTACAGTCATTAGCATCGCATTGTCCCCAATGGACCTCACAATAGATATCAGATAGGTAGATAAATAGATAGATGGATAGATAGATATATAGATAGATAGATAGATAGATAGATAGATAGATAAAAAATATATAGAAAAATAGATACATGATTGATAGATAATTAGATAGATACAGAGATAGATACAGAGATAGATAGATAGATAGATAGATAGATAGATAGATAGATAGATAGATAGATAGATATGAGCTAGATGATTGATAATAGATAAAAAATTAGGTAGATAATAAGATAGCTATATAATAAGAGAGACAGATAGATAGTAGACAGATATATTAGATAGATAGATAGATAGATTAGATAGATAGATTAGGAGATAGATAGATAGATAGATAGATAGATAGATAGATAGATAGATAGATAGATACAGATATTAGATAGATAATTAGATAGATAGATAGACAGAAATTAGATAGATAATTAGATAGATATAGATAGATATGAGATAGATAGATAGATAGATAGATAGATAGATAGATAGATAGATATTGGATAGATAGATATATAGATAGATATGAGATAGATAGATATGAGATAAATAGATAGATAGATATGAGATAAATAGATATATAGATAGATATGAGATAGATAGATAGATAGATAATAGATAATAGATAGATAGATAGATAGATAGATAGATAGATAGATAGATAGATAGATAGATATGAGATAGATATAGATAGACATTTGGATATCTTTTTGGAGGGTAGACTTCTCTCCAGGACGCTCTGTTAGTCGAGGCCTTCTTCTCTAGACCACGGTGTCTTCCCTCAGCCTTCTGGGAAATCAGGTCAGGTACCATCAATGGGAACACAGTTCTGGTTGCTATGCAACTGTCTTTTCAGGTTATATCTCTATTATATTACATGTACCGTAATATCGGGAGACCTACTGTTAACAAGGTTTTCCTGTGACCTGTTAACTATTTTATCCACTGGTCAGGTTGTGTGGTCATCAGAGAAGGACTGACGCAGGGACCCCTCTGATAAGGACGCCCGGACCTTCATTACTACGTGGTTACATTATGAGGCATCACCAGATGGATACATTGCAACCATAAACAAACATGTTAATTATTAACCCCTGTCAAGCTGTTGTGTTTGCCACACGCTCAGTTAAGGCGCATTTACACTGCCGATTATCAGGAATGAATGTTCCTACAAACATTCGTCCCTTATTATTCCGCCCTTTGGTGCAGACACCTCAATCATGGTTTCTGGGCAGCAGATTGTGGTGTGAACAGGGATCTACTGCCCAGAAACATTGGACGAGAGCAGCAGTCATGGCTCAGTGGAGGCGATCACTGCTTGTTAATACATCTCTTCACCTCCACTAACGAGCAGGACGTTATCGGTACGGAATGCTTCCTTCCCAATAATTATCTGCTCATCAACGCAGTGTAAATGCACCTGCATCCACGTATTAACAATTTCTCAATATGTCCTTCAGTCCAGTTAGCTGCGGATATTCCCTTTAGGCGTCTCCTGAATGAAATTAATTAATGAGCAAAGTGACATTTGAAATCATAACGTAAAGTCCAGGATTGTCATATCCTACAGCTTCTCGGGAACTGAGCCAAAAGTCTGATTACAAATGGCCTCAATAATACAGCGGATTAATTGTATAGAATCCATTTGATGAGACAGATCCATATTAATAGCACAATGCAGAGAGTGCGGATTATATGAAATTATTATGTACAAGAATATAACTACTATAATACTGCTCCTATGTACAAGAATATAACTACTATAATACTGCTCCTATGTACAAGAATATAACTACTATAATACTGCTCCTATGTACAAGAATATAACTACTATAATACTGCTCCTATGTACAAGAATATAACTACTATAATACTGCTCCTATGTACAAGAATATAACTACTATAATACTGCTCCAATGTACAAGAAGAATATAACTACTATATATACTGCTCCTATGTACACAAGAATATAACTACTATAATACTGCTCCTATGTACAAGAATATAACTACTATATAATACTGCTCCTATGTACAAGAATATAACTACTATATATACTAAGCTCCTATGTACAAGAATATAACTACTATAATACTGCTCCTATGTACAGAATATACTACTATAATACTGCTCCTATGTACAAGAATATAACTACTATAATACTGCTCCTATGTACAAGAATATAACTACTATAATACTGCTCCTATATACAAGAATATAACTACTATAATACTGCTCCTATGTACAAGAATATAACTACTATAAATACTGCTCCTATGTACAAGAATATAATACTATAATACTGCCTCCTATGTACAAGAATATAACTACTATAATACTGCTCCTATGTACAAGAATATAACTACTATAATACTGCTCCTATGTACAAGAATATAACTACTATAATACTGCTCCTATGTACAAGAATATAACTACTATAATACTGCTCCTATGTACAAGAATATAACTACTATAATACTGCTCCTATGTACAAGAATATAACTACTATAATACTGCCCTATGTACAAGAATATAACTACTATAATACTGCTCCTATGTACAAGAATATAACTACTATAATACTGCTCCTATGTACAAGAATATAACTACTATAATACTGCTCCTATGTACAATAATAACTACTATAATACTGCTCCTATGTACAAGAATATAACTACTATAATACTGCTCCTATATACAAGAATATAACTACTATAATACTGCCTCCTATGTACAAGAATATAACTACTATAATACTGCTCCTATATATACAAGAATATAACTACTATATACTCCTATGTACAAGAATATAACTACTATAATACTGCTCCTATGTACAAGAATATAACTACTATAATACTGCTCCTATGTACAAGATAACTACTATAATACTGCTCCTATGTACAAGAATATAACTACTATAATACTGCTCCTATGTACAAGAATAAACTACTATAATACTGTACAAGAATATAACTACTATAATACTGCTCCTATGTACAAGAATATAAACTACTATAATACTGCTCCTATGTACAAGAATATAACTACTATAATACTGCTCCTATGTACAAGAATATAACTACTATAATACTGCTCCTATGTACAAGAATATAACTACTATAATACTGCTCCTATGTACAAGAATATAACTACTATAATACTGCTCCTATGTACAAGAATATAACTACTATAATACTGCTCCTATGTACAAGAATATACTACTATAATACCCTCCTATATGTACAAGAATATAACTACTATAATACTGCTCCTATATACAAGAATATAACTACTATAATACTGCTCCTATGTACAAGAATATAACTACTATAATACTGCTCCTATGTACAAGAATATAACTACTATAATACTGCCTCCTATGTACAAGAATATAACTACTATAATACTGCTCCTATGTACAAGAATATAACTACTATAATACTGCTCCTATGTACAAGAATATAACTACTATAATACTGCTCCTATGTACAAGAATATAACTACTATAATACTGCTCCTATGTACAAAATATAACTACTATAATACTGCTCCTATGTACAAGAATATAACTACTATAATACTGCCTCCTATGTACAAGAATATAACTACTATAATACTGCCTCCTATGTACAAGAATATAACTACTATAATACTGCTCCTATGTACAAGAATATAACTACTATAATACTGCCTCCTATGTACAAGAATATAACTACTATAATACTGCTCCTATGTACAAGAATATAACTACTATAATACTGCCTCCTATGTACAAGAATATAACTACTATATAATACTGCTCCTATGTACAAGAATATAACTACTATAATACTGCTCCTATGTACTATACAAGAATATAACTACTATAATACTGCTCCTATGTACAAGAATATAACTACTATAATACTGCCTCCTATGTACAAGAATATAACTACTATAATACTGCTCCTATGTACAAGAATATAACTACTATAATACTGCTCCTATGTACAAGAATATAACTACTATAATACTGCTCCTATGTACACAGAATATAACTACTATAATACTGCTCCTATGTACAAGAATATAACTACTATAATACTGCTCCTATGTACAAGAAATAACTAACTACTATAATACTGCCTCCTATGTACAAGAATATAACTACTATAATACTGCTCCTATGTTACAAGAATATAACTACTATAATACTGCTCCTATGTACAAGAATATAACTACTATAATACTGCTCCTATGTACAAGAATATAACTACTATAATACTGCTCCTATGTACAAGAATAATAACTACTATAATACTGCCTCCTATGTACAAGAATATAACTACTATAATACTGCTCCTATGTACAAGAATATAACTACTATAATACTGCCTCCTATGTACAAGAATATAACTACTATAATACTGCTCCTATGTACAAGAAATATAACTACTATAATACTGCTCCTATGTACAAGAATATAACTACTATAATACTGCTCCTATGTACAAGAATATAACTACTATAATACTGCTCCTATGTACAAGAATATAACTACTATAATACTGCTCCTATGTACAAGAATATAACTACTATAATACTGCTCCTATGTACAAGAATATAACTACTATAATACTGCTCCTATGTACAAGAATATAACTACTATAATACTGCTCCTATGTACAAGAATATAACTACTATAATACTGCTCCTCTATGTACAAGAAATATAACTACTATAATACTGCTCCTATGTACAAGAATATAACTACTATAATACTGCTCCTATATACAAGAATATAACTACTATAATACTGCCTCCTATGTACAAGAATATAACTACTATAATACTGCTCCTATATACAAGAATATAACTACTATAATACTGCTCCTATGTACAAGAATATAACTACTATAATACTGCTCCTATGTACAAGAATATAACTACTATAATACTGCTCTCCTATGTACAAGAAATATAACTACTATAATACTGCTCTCCTATGTACAAGAATATAACTACTATAATACTGCTCCTATGTACAAGAATATAACTACTATAATACTGCTCCTATGTACAAGAATATAACTACTATAATACTGCTCCTATGTACAAGAATATAACTACTATAATACTGCTCCCTATGTACAAGAATATAACTACTATAATACTGCTCCTATGTACAAGAATATAACTACTATAATACTGCTCCTATGTACAAGAATATAATACTATAATACTGCTCCTGTGTACAAGAATATAACTACTATAATACTGCCTCCTATATACAAGAATATAACTACTATAATACTGCTCCTATGTACAAGAATAACCTACTATAATACCACCTCCTATGTACAAGAATATAACTACTATAATACTGCCTCTATATACAAGAATATAACTACTATAATACCACCTCCTATGTACAAGAATATAACTACTATAATACTGCCTCCTGTGTACAAGAATATAACTACTATAATACTGCCTCCTATGTACAAGAATATAACTACTATAATACTCCCTCCTATGTACAAGAATTCTAACTACTATAATACTGCTCCTATGTACAAGAATATAACTACTATAATACTGCTCCTATGTACAAGAATATAACTACTATAATACTGCTCCTATGTACAAGAATATAACTACTATAATACTGCCTCCTATGTACAAGAATATAACTACTATAATACTGCTCCTATATACAAGAATATAACTACTATAATACTGCCTCCTATGTACTAGAATATAACTACTATAATACTGCTCCTATGTACAAGAATATAACTACTATAATACTGCTCCTATGTACAAGAATATAACTACTATAATACTGCTCCTATGTACAAGAATATAACTACTATAATACTGCCTCCTATGTACAAGAATATAACTACTATAATACTGCTCCTATGTACAAGAATATAACTACTATAATACTGCTCCTATGTACAAGAATATAACTACTATAATACTGCCTCCTATATACAAGAATATAACTACTATAATACTGCTCCTATGTACAAGAATATAACTACTATAATACTGCCTCCTATGTACAAGAAATATAACTGCCTCCTATGTACAAGAATATAACTACTATAAATACTGCCTCCTATGTACAAGAATATAACTACTATAATACTGACATCTACTGATTTTTAGGCTACTTTCACACTAGCGGCAGCCCGGATATGGCAGGTGAAGGATGCTGCCGGATCCGGACTGTCGCAGGGACATGTGTGGAGCCGGAACCGCGCTCCGTCCCCACACATGTCACACAGTACATACATACACACACACATATACACAGACAAATACACATACATACTTACATGCTCCCGGCAGGTGTCCAGAGCTCCGGAGGAGCAGGACGGCGTGCATAGATGATGATTCCCCACAGAGCCCTCTGCTGGGCACCAGGTGGAATCGTCATCTGTGCGTGCCGACCTGTTCCTCCTGCGTTCTGGACACCTGCCGGGGAGCATGTAAGTATGTATGTGTATTTGTCTGTGTATGTTTATGTGTATGTCTGTCTGTCTGTATGTGGTGACGGATCCGTCATGAACTCCATTGAAAGTCAATGGAGGGCGGATCCGTTCACCATTGTGTCACACCAAACGGATCCGTCCCCATTGACTTTCATTGGGGGTCATGACGGATCCATCTTGGTGCGGATGCCTGGACCGGAGAGAAAACCGCAGCATGTTGCGGTTTGTTCTCCGGTCTGAAGATGGAACGGAATGCTTTCAGGAGCATTCCGTTGTCTTCAGCTCAGTTTTGTCCCCATTGACAATGAATAGGGACAAAACTGAAGCGTTTCATTCTGGTATTGAGCCCCTATGACGGAACTCAATACCGGAATTATAAAACGCTAGTGTGAAAGTAGCCTTAGAAGTATTAATTATAAACAATATGTGCAGGACATTCTAGCGCTATGTGTTACCTCTGCAGTTCTCCAGCCACAGGGGTAATAGCAAATATTTGGTTTATTAATATATGCAATGTACTCCAGCCAACTCCTCCACTGTTAATTTCAGGAGGAGGAGTTCTAGATAGGACTGTGAGGAGTGAGGAAGGACATCCTATTGCTCCTGCTCCAGAGGCCTTAGGGACCAGAGAGCAAACTCATCTCTGAGATCACTACTCCAGAGACTCTTCAAGGATAAAACTACAGGTATTCTAAGGATACAATGTTTCAGTCAGCAGAGTGACCTGCAATCATAGATATCCGGACCCTGCTGCAGGTGAGGGACTACGGCTCAGACACCCATCGCCTTAGATAACATCCAGGCCAACTCAAAAAAAGCTTAAAAGTGGAAACCTACAACCACACATGTCAGCTTTCAGATGTTTAAGAGAGAGTCATCATGAAGATAGCACAGCAGAGGTGCCATTATCTGCCAGCATACCACCATAAACTGCACTGTATACAGCTACTGCGGGATGTCCTACAGGTTGGTATTTTTTGTCAGTCAGTACTTGTGATCTTATTGCGGTATATAGGAGACATCGATGCTTTTAGCAGTTGACTAGTTAGAATATCCTCGCGTCGTTTCCCGCCGTGTTGTGATTTTCGGCTCCTCCGGAGCGAGCGCGAGAATTTGGATCCGACGTCTATCACTCGGCGTAATCAGGGCTTATTTCTGGATGATTGCTTTCTCTTAT
The DNA here is from genome assembly GCA_900303285.1 of Rhinella marina. NCBI lineage: Eukaryota > Metazoa > Chordata > Amphibia > Anura > Bufonidae > Rhinella > Rhinella marina. Next base: position 935,546 of record ONZH01024471.1, on the reverse strand, counting down.
CTGTGCGGAAACTTTAATTCCTTCAATCAATTTCACATAGTTAGAATTCCCCAGAATGGAGAAGTCTTCACCTTGTCGCTGGAGGAGTTAGAGTTTTTTTTTTGGATCTTGTGTGAAATTTGCTCATCAAACGGCAAAATTCAGTCGCAATGGAAAATTGCGAGACTCTTGACAGGAGAAGGAGACTCAGGGATTACAAAGTAAAACCCGAAATACGCCCTCCGTCGAAATGACAAGTCCTCACAAGTCATCTTCTGGTGTCGTCAACTCCCTGGATTATGTATTTTTCCGTAGACGTGGATTTGTTTTTGGCTGAACAAGTTGTGTTTTTTAATGGTTTCATTTAGAAAGTCTGGAAAAACTTTTGAAACTTTTTTGTGGAGCGGAACAGGAAAAACAAACACCACAATCCCATATATTTTGGGGGTTGCATTTTCACGCCATTCACTCAGACTTTTTAAAAATATGCTCCTTACATCAGTCTGATTATGGAAGTACCATATTTATAGATTTTTTTATGTTTTATTACTTTTAAAAAAGATGGACCTGGATAGACTGGAGGCTTGGGCAGAGAAGTGGCAGATGAGGTTTAACACTGACAAATGTAAGGTTATGCATATAGGAAGGAATAATGCAAGTCACCTATACATACTAAATGGTAAAACACTGGATAACACTGACAAATGTAAGGTTATGCATATAGGAAGGAATAATGCAAGTCACCCGTACATACTAAATGGTAAAACACTGGGTAACACTGACAAATGTAAGGTTATGCATATAGGAAGGAATAATGCAAGTCACCCGTACATACTAAATGGTAAAACACTGGGTAACACTGACAAATGTAAGGTTATGCATATAGGAAGGAATAATGCAAGTCACCCGTACATACTAAATGGTAAAACACTGGGTAACACTGACAAATGTAAGGTTATGCATATAGGAAGGAATAATGCAAGTCACCCGTACATACTAAATGGTAAAACACTGGGTAACACTGACAAATGTAAGGTTATGCATATAGGAAGGAATAATGCAAGTCACCAGTACATACTAAATGGTAAAACATTGGGTAACACTGACATGAAAAAGGACCTAGGAATTTTAGTAAACAGCAAACTAAGCTGTAGAAACCAGTGTCAGACAGCTGCTGTCAAGGCCAATAAGTCAATGGGTTGCATCAAAAGAGGCATAGATGCCGGTGATGAGAACATAGTCCTGCCACTTTACACATCACTAGTCAGACCGCACATGGAGTACTGTGTACAGTTCTGGGCTCCTGTGAACAAGGCAGACATAGCAGAGCTGGAGAGGGTTCAGAGGAGGGCAACTAAAGTCATAACTGGAATGGGTGGACTACAGGACCCAGAAATATTATCAAAATTAGGGGAGACTGAGGGAGATGTAATAACTATGTATAAATATATCAGGGGTCAGTACAGAGATCTCTCCCATCATCTATTTATCCCCAGGACTGTGACTGTGACGAGGGGACATCCTCTGCGTCTGGAGGAAAGAAGGTTTGTACATAAACATAGAAGAGGATTCTTTACGGTAAGAGCAGTGAGACTATGGAACTCTCTGCCTGAGGAGGTGGTGATGGTAAGTTCACTATAAGAGATCAGGAGGGGCCTGGATGTATTTCTGGAGGTAATAATATTACAGGTTATAGTTACTAGAGAAGGGTTGTTGATCCAGGGAGTAATTCTGATGTCTGATTGGAGTCGGGAAGGAATTTTTTCCCCCTAAAGTGAGGAAAATTAGCTTCTACCTCACAAGGTTTTTTTGCCTTCCTCTGGATCAACTTGCAGGATAACAGGCCGAACTGGATGGACAGGGGGCTTTTTTTGGGCCTTATAAACTATGTTACTGTGTAAAACCTTTGTTAAAAAAAAGTCAAATATTACCGTGTGTCGACATTAGTGTTGAGCGAAGTTATGGCAAATTTTACCAAAAAAATTCACTTTGTGGCGAATTACTTTGTCATGAAGTGCATTTCTTTTTCAATAGTGGGTGCAGTGACAGGGAGCGGCGATTGCGCTCCCCTCACCCTCCGTCATTGTGCCCTTTAGATGCCGCATTCATCACTAGTTACGGCATCTGACTTTAATATTCAAGTCTGTAATAAATAAATAAATAAAAATAAATAAATAAAATCATACATCATCCATTTCATTGCTAATAGCTGGCTGCCGCTATCTTGATTGAAGATCCCCCGTGAAATCATCATGTCAGCCAGCGTGGTGACGTCATACGTTATCCCGCACAGGATTGTCAATCAAGAAGGTGGTGGCGGGCTCATGTCGCTCAAATGGATGAGGTATGATTTTTTAAGCATTTTTTACCCCATTTCAGGCAAAATTGATTAGTTACCACGAAGCACGAGGAAATTCGGCTTCGCGGCAAACCAAATTTACCCCGAAATTCGGATCGAAGTCCACTTCGTGAACTTCGATTCGCTCAATACTAGTCACCACATTCCAACATCCCTAACTTTTTAAAACTTTTCTGTCAATGAAGGAGTGAGAGGGTTTATTTTCTGCGTGGTGATTGTACATTTTTATCATTTTCAGCTGAGGGAAAATTTAACTCTCTGCTGAGTCCCCAGGAGGGAGAAGATGGGGACGTCTGCTCTACCATGTAGCGTCACGTGTAATACCACGCTGATGAAGGCGGAGGATTCTTCGTTTTTCCTCCAAGGCTAATTATGCGTCTCTATGACAGGAGGGAACACTAGCTTCCTCCCGGAGCTGACATTCTTTTCAAGCTTCCTTCAGTTTTATCTTCCTCTTCTCGACGTCCTCCGGGCCCGCTCCCTCTCCTCCGCTCCTTTCTTCCTGCTGTAATTTCACTCTTTTCTTTGTTCCTTATCTTCTCCTCACATGTGTCTCTTTTATTCCTCCGTTCTGCCACTGGTGGAAATAAAGGAAAAATCTTCCTTCTCCACTTCACATTTTAACATCTTGTACCCGAGGAGGGAATCCTTTAGAGGATTATAGGAGGGAAAAGCTGGGTGACAACTGATATAACCGCCCTCTCCTGCAGGAGGAACCATCTGATCCTGAACAGCAGATCTACGTAGTCAGCAGACAGGGATGTATTGCTAATTACAAAGATTTGCCATCCAGGTGTCCCGAAAAGCTGGGTGACAACCCTGTGAAAGTACATCCTGTATTATACTCCAGAGCTGCACTCACTATTCTGCTGGTGGAGTCACTGTGTACATACGTTACTTATCCTGTACTGATCCTGAGTTATATCCTGTATTATACTCCAGAGCTGCACTCACTATTCTGCTGGTGGAGTCACTGTGTACATACGTTACTTATCCTGTACTGATCCTGAGTTACATCCTGTATTATACTCCAGAGCTGCACTCACTATTCTGCTGGTGCAGTCACTGTGTACATACATTACTTATCCTGTACTGATCCTGAGTTACATCCTGTATTATACTCCAGAGCTGCAATCACTATTCTGCTGGTGCAGTCACTGTGTACATACATTACTTATCCTGTACTGATCCTGAGTTACATCCTGTATTATACTCCAGAGCTGCACTCACTATTCTGCTGGTGCAGTCACTGTGTACATACATTACTTATCCTGTACTGATCCTGAGTTATATCCTGTATTATACTCCAGAGCTGCACTCACTATTCTGTTGGTGCAGTCACTGTGTACATACATTACTTATCCTGTACTGATCCTGAGTTACATCCTGTATTATACTCCAGAGCTGCACTCACTATTCTGCTGGTGCAGTCACTGTGTACATACATTACTTATCCTGTACTGATCCTGAGTTACATCCTGTATTATACTCCAGAGCTGCACTCACTATTCTGCTGGTGCAGTCACTGTGTACATACATTACTTATCCTGTACTGATCCTCAGTTACATCCTGTATTATACTCCAGAGCTGCACTCACTATTCTGCTGGTGCAGTCACTGTGTACATACATTACTTATCCTGTACTGATCCTGAGTTACATCCTGTATTATACTCCAGAGCTGCACTCACTATTCTGCTGGTGCATACACTGTACACGTACATTACATTATCCTGTACTGATCCTGAGTTACATCCTGTATTATACTCCAGAGCTGCACTCACTATTCTGCTGGTGCATACACTGTACACATACATTACATTATCCTGTACTATCTGTGTCTGGGAAAGCTGAGTGTTTCTCAGAGTTTATGCTGTGCAGTCCCAGGGTGTCTGACACGGGTCTAGGTTCTAGTTCTAATACATGGTTGTCACCCAGCTTTCCCAGAAGCAGATATCACTAACATCTACAGCAAGGTGTATATTTCCTGAGGGTTGCTGGTTCCTTCTATATATAAATACGTTATGCTTTGTACATTCTGAGGAGATAAGCGGCTCAGGCGGCCGGTGGTTACAATGTCCGTTCTCCCGTGACGTATATTTGATATCTCCCCTTTATTGGGTCTCGGCCGCATGTTGAGTCTTCGGGTCTGATCCGCCATTAATCTCTTTTGGTCTCGATGAAACTTGTCATGTACCTGACGTGATGGATGAGTTACCGTCACGTGGACGTGGAGCGGCATAAGGGCAGAATGGAACATGACGGAGAAGCGACGTGTAGTAAAGAGTGGTCATTAGCGGAGTCGGCAAAGAAGAGGCAGGGGCGTCCTCCTGGTACATTCCCTTTAAATAGTCTCAGGGCGGGAGTCCCCCAGGTACATTCCCTTTAAATAGACTCAGGGCGGGGGTCCCCCAGGTACATTCCCTTTAAATAGACTCAGGGCGGGAGTCCCCCAGGTACATTCCCTTTAAATAGACTCAGGGCGGGGGTCCCCCAGGTACATTCCCTTTAAATAGACTCAGGGCGGGGGTCCCCCAGGTACATTCCCTTTAAATAGACTCAGGGCGGGAGTCCCCCAGGTACATTCCCTTTAAATAGACTAAGGGCGGGAGTCCCCCAGGTACATTCCCTTTAAATAGACTCAGGATGGGGGTCCTCCAGGTACATTCCCTTTAAATAGACTCAGGATGGGTGTGCTCCAGGTACATTCCCTTTAAATAGACTCAGGATGGGGGTCCCCCAGGTACATTCCCTTTAAATAGACTCAGGATGGGTGTGCTCCAGGTACATTCCCTTTAAATAGACTCAGGATGGGGGTCCCCCAGGTACATTCCCTTTAAATAGACTCAGGATGGGTGTGCTCCAGGTACATTCCCTTTAAATAGACTCAGGATGGGGGTCCTCCAGGTACATTCCCTTTGAATAGACTCAGGATGGGGGTCCTCCAGGTACATTCCCTTTAAATAGACTCAGGATGGGGGTCCTCCAGGTACATTCCCTTTGAATAGACTCAGGATGGGGGTCCTCCAGGTACATTCCCTTTAAATAGACTCAGGATGGGAGTCCCCCAGGTACATTCCCTTTAAATAGACTCAGGATGGGGGTCCTCCAGGTACATTCCCTTTAAATAGACTCAGGATGGGGGTCCTCCAGGTACATTCCCTTTAAATAGACTCAGGATGGGGGTCCTCCAGGTACATTCCCTTTAAATAGGCTCTCCGACAAAATTTCCAGCCTATCTGTGGCTTTCCCTGTCTGGGGAGCCTCTCTGACCTTTCGTCTTGTGTTGACATGTAGATGTCTTCCGTGTTGCGTGTCCTGCGTGTGCCCTTTTCTTTTATTACACTGACTAATAATATCAGGTAGAGTCGTTGGGGGACAGTTCATATGACATTAGAAGCGGGGGAGGGACGGCAGCAGGGACTGCGCAGAGAACAGTATAGCGGTACAGGCTAGTGATATCAGGTATTGTATCTGGGGTAATGTATTCATCCACTACACCCCATGCTCATTATACCGCCTCATACCACCAGCTGCTATCTTACATGTACTTCAGGACACCTAAGGTTATACTGACGTAACCTCACATACCCTCCTTGTATTCTCCGAACCCTCATTATAGTCTTCTACCGTACACAAATAATGGTGCCATACAGTGTACCAATAGTAGTGCCCTAAAATGCCCCAAATAATATGCCTATACATTGTCCAAAACTAAGAGAGCCTTACAGTGAGCATAAACTATCACCATCCAAATAACAGCTCCATACAGTGTTCAAATAATGACACCACAGAGTATCCAAGTAATACCGCCATAACTGTCCAAATAATAGCATCGTACATTGAGGGAATTAACTAAAGTAGTGGTAATAGTGCTCTGTACCGCCTAATGATACATGCATTTAATGCTCAAACAATGGTTCTATACTGTAAACAATTTACAGCGCCATATATTGCCCAAACAGTATGCCACTGTACAGTGCAAGAATAATTCTCCCATACAGCACCTATATAATACCATCACTGTGCAAACTAACTAAAGTAGTTATAATAGTGCTATATACTGCCTAATGATACGTTGATCCCTAAAAAAGCTCTATACAGTGTGCAATTAAAAGTGCCCCACAAAGCCTAAATAGTGCCAGAATAATACTGCTATACAGTACTCCAATAGTACCACCATAAATTGTTGTAATAATTGCGCCTAATAATGTACAAATAACATTGCTATACAGGTCCAAATAATACCATAATGCAGTATACAAATAATACCGTCATGCTGTGTCCAAATAATACCTCAATACAGTGTCCAAATAATACCTCAATACAGTGTCCAAATACCATAATACAGTATCCAAATAATACTGCCAAACAATGTCCAAATAATATCATCATGCTGTGCCCAAATAACACCACCATGCTGTGCCCAAATAACACCACCATGCTGTGCCCAAATAATACCACCAGTCAGTGTCCAAATAATGCCTCAATACAGTGTCCAAATAATACCTCAATACAGTGTCCAAATATCATAATACAGTATCCAAATAATACTGCCAAACAATGTCCAAATAATACCTAAATACAGTGTCCAAATACCATAATACAGTATCCAAATAATACTGCCAAACAATGTCCAAATAATATCATCACGCTGTGCCCAAATAACACCGCCATGCTGTGCTCAAATAATACCATAATCAGTATACAAATAATACCATCATGCTGTGCCCAAATAAGACTGCCATGCTGTGTCCAAATAATGCCACCATTCAGTATCCAAATAATACCTCAGTACGCTGTCCAAATAATACCTCTATACAGAGTCCAAATAACACCGTCATGCTGTGCCCAAATAAAACTGCTATACAGTGTGTAAACAATACCGTAATACTGTGTCCAAGTAATTCTGCAGTACACTGCCCAAAAAAAACACCATACATTGTGCTTTACACTGCCTAACGATGCATACCGTACATGGCGCTATACAATACCCAAATAATATTGCCATGTGCTGCTGAAAAACAAAATGGCCTAACACTAAAGCCACTGATGTTGCTAGCTACCAATGCTGCAGGGACTACATCTGTGGATTCTCCTCAGGGTGGTGTAGCCCCGAAGATAGTAGAGGTGCTGCCCCTTTCTCCCCACTATAATTTATAATACTGCTCTGCGGTGCACTCCTTGCGGCAGTCAGTGCCACTGTTTCCATCTAAGGCTTGTTCCGGTAGTGAATGAGTTAACTTCGGCATCAAGGACTTGAATTACTCACCTAGAAAATATTGTGATCCCATCTGCCCGTTGTTCTGCTGGCTTTTCATTCCTGCACAAACACTCAGCGGTGGCGGGATAATGGTGAAAGTATATGACGGAATATGATAATGCGGCGCTTTAAATGTCTAAATGGAAGTGTCAGCGCAGATTAGAGGCTTGGATGAGACGGCTGAACTTTCCTAGCGATGCTGCGTGTATCTTGTCGTGCAGGAGGCTCTTGTCGTCAGGCGGCATACAGTATCACAGCGGCTACATTACAAGCAAGTGCCGCTGGTGCCTCGCGCCTCTTCTCGAGCCTTGGCACTTTGGTCCGAGTGGCAGCAACGATGATGGATGTTCTGCTATTTTCCACCTTGTGGCACAGTGCCGCACGTTCTGCACAGTTTCTTTCCAGTCGTGATAATTCGCGACTCATCGTAAGTCTTGATACAGACTCGTTCAGGAGGCCTGGGCTACTTTCAGGATGCAAGGGCCGTGTGGCTTCACTCAGCCCTGCACCCCGACCTCAACTCCTCAGCAGTGCTCACTACTAGTGTTGATCGAGCACCGTGATGCTCGGGTGCTCTAGTCGAACACTAGGTGGTGCTCGAGTACTCGGCCGAGCACCCGAGCATAATAGAAGTCATTGGGAGAACCCGAGCACTAAACCAGACACCCCCTGCTCTGAAGAGGGGACAGTGTCTGGTTCATAGGGAAAGGTGAGAAAATGGTGGAAACACCACTGAAATGGTTTGGGAACAGCATGGGGAGGATCTCTGGATGCATCTTGAATAGCAGCAGAAAACAATACATCGGATGTCAGGTATATAGGATACACAAACGTTATAATGCACATGCTGCGCAGTTGGTGTTAAGGTCAGGAAAACTTGTGCAGTTTTTGCCCCAAAACAAAAAAAAATATTGCAGCCAGATATAACAATAGTCCTTAAAAGGACTTTTGGGTCTTTTAAACAGAACAACTAGCCCTGCCTAGCCAAATCCTATCCCTACACTATCTGTGCCTGATTGTGCAAACGTTATACAGCAGACGCAGCGCAGGTAATGTCGCCTTGAATAGCATCAGAAAACAATACACCGGATGTCAGGTAAAATATTGCAGCCAGATATAACAATAGTCCTTAAAAGGACTTTTGGGTCTTTTAAACAGAAAAACTAGCCCTGCCTAGCCAAATCCTATCCCTACACTATCTGCCCCTCCTTGCGCAAATGTTATACAGCAGACGCTGCGCAGGTAATGTCGCCTTGAATAGCATCAGAAAACAGTACACCAGATGTCAGGTATTTGGGACACACAAACGTTATACTGCACACGCTGCGCAGGTGGTGTTAAGGTCAGGCAAACTTGCGCAATTTTTGCCCAAAAACAAAAAAAATATTGCAGCCAGATATAACAATCTTTTAAGTCTTTTAAACAGAAAAACTAGCCCTGCCTAGCCAATTTCTATCCCTACACTATCTGTCCCTCCTTGCGGCAGCTCTCCCTGACTAAGACTGAGCCGGTCACATGTCACCGGGTGCTATATAGCACCCGATGACGCGTTCCCGGCCAGCTAATCACTGTAATGCCAGTAGCCAACATGGCTACGGCATTACAGTGAATGCCAGTACCTCCCCGCACTCTAATTGGCTAATTAGTGTGCTGGGAGGGGACTCGAGCATGGCGATCAAGCACACATGGTGTTCGACCGAACACCGAGTGGTCCCAAGCGCCGCCATGCTCGGCTAAATAACACTACTCACTACGGTTTTCCCTCTCTAGGCCCTGAGGCAGTGCACCTTTTTCATGTCACACACCTCTACTTCTAGCTAACTACTTGCAGGAACTTTACATATCAGCAGCCTCCAGCATTTCCCTGGATCTCGGACTGCCCTAATATTTGCATCTGGTGTGTGGACACTGGCACCATTACCCCATCACTGAACCCGGCGGCCACCGCTGCATAATCTGGGCAGCTAACCCTTTCACTGCCGCTATATACCGCCCTGAATATACAGTGCAATACACATTTATACTTCACAGCCCAGCATACATTATGGCACATTTACAACTGTACCTAATGCATCTAACCTGCCATGTCAATGTCCATCGTATCCTGCCCTGGTGGGGGTCCCGGAGACCCCTACGATCATAAAGTGATGGCATATCCACCACTAGGAGGCAGTTTTATATGGCTCTTATGGACATGAATGCGTACAGATTGCCCCCTAATGGTGAAAAGAGGGAAGAGTTTTGCAAAAAACGGATGTAAAGGAAGAGGAAGACAGGAGCCTTGAGGCTCATGCACACGAACATATTTTTTGTCCAAAATTTTCACAGGTCAGATGTAGACCCATTCCGATCCGCGTAAGAGCATGTCCTATTCCATTACGGACCAGGATGGGACTGTTCTATTATGGGCCAAATGCGAAACGCACACGGCCGGTATTTGTGTTTTGCGGATTCGCAATTCGCAGACCGCAAAACAGGCTACAATCTTATGCTGTATATCAAAAAGCAGCCCACTAATACTCCTATCCTCCACTCCGCCAGGATTGCATCCTCTTTTATTGACCACATTACAGTGCTCCTAAGCCCGTCTTGGCGGTCTGGCCCGGCGCCTCCGCCTTGTGTTTCCATCACCGCAAGGTTCATGAATTTCAAATTGCAAAGTAATCTGAGAAATAAAATGATCTTCCCCTCCAAGGCGAACCTCGGCCGGCCACAGGTCAAGGGTTAAAAGACGCATTAGTAAGTACGGAAGCCCGAATGTCAGATTTATATACACCGGTCTGACACAAGGGTGCCCCTCCCCCATCATCATGAGACCACGACATCCCGCTATATGGGGATGCTGAGTCAATGAGAATGTGGACCTATACTGGCGGCTGAGGACACAGGGGAGGGGGGCAGATAATCTGTGTATTATAATTGTCCTATTCGCAGTTCTGTAGTCTTTCCCTTTAGGTCAGGTGGGGTCTGTTCCGCTAATCTGCTTATCCAGTAGAATAGATATTGTAGCGCCACAGATAGGTGGCGCCACTGTAGCAGAGCAGGGAGATAAATAGACTATGGTATAGCAGAGCTGGAGTGACTGAATAGTAGACACGGATGTAGCAGAGCTGAACTAAGAGATGTAGCAGAGGTGGATGACTGGTGTAGCAGAACTAGATGGACAGTGTAGCAGAGCTGGATGACTGATGTAGCAGGGCTTGATCATGGGTGTAGAGGGACTGGTGTAGCAGAACTGAAGGACCAGCGTAGCAGGGTTAGATGATGGGTGTAGCAGGACTGGTGTAGCAAAGCTGTAGGACTGGTGTAGCAGAGCTGGATGACCGATGTAGCAGGGTTGGATAATGGGTGTAGCGGGACTGGTGTAGCAGAGCAGGATGACCGATATAGTAGGGTTGGATGACGGGTGTAGCAGGACTGGTGTAGCAGAGCTTTAGGACTGGTGTAGCAGAACTGGATGATCAATGTAGCAGGATGGGATGATGGGTGTAGCAAGACTGGTGTAGCAGAACTGAGACACTGGTGTAACAGAGCTGGATGACCGATGTAGCAGGGTTGGATAATGGGTGTAGCAGGACTGGTGAATCAGAACTGTAGGACTGGTGTAGCAGAGCTCGATGACCGATGTAGCAGGGCTGGATGATGAGTGTAGCAGGACTGGTGTAGCAGAGCTCGATGACCGATGTAGCAGGGCTGGATGATATGATTCAGGCATGTATCTGTACAGTGAGAGGGTTGGACGGAGCAGGGATCTCTCTGCCAGTGAGAGCTCCTATAGGGAAGGAAGTACTGGTGGGTAACCGGGTGACAGAGAAGTTATCCTCATGTGAGCCAATATGGCTGACCGTGGTAGCTGTCCACCCAAACGTCCTGCAGAAGACAATGCCATTTAAAGGGGTTGTGTCATGAAACGTTTTCTACAGTTTTCAAACTAGCTCCTGGATCTGAACACTTTTGTAATTACATGTAATTAAAAATTTTGTATAGTCACTGAGCTATTCACTGAAATCTATCTGTATAGCGTGTCTTTATTATATATTTGTCCTTGACTACCTATCTATGTGGTAGGTGTGCCTACATAGAACCTGTTCTACAGTTTAGTCTGGGGTGGGTGGAGAGGCGGAGACATAGTGAACGCCCTCCCATGAGACAGATTCCTGGTTCTGCTGGACTCTGTTCCTCTGGCTCCATCTCAGCCCAACATGTGACCACTGCAGCCAATCACTGACTATAGTAACAATATGTCGACCACTGAGGCCAGGGATTGGCTGCAGTGGTCACATGTCATGTCAATACCCCATCGCAGGACAGAGACAGGCAGGATCGGGAGTAAAAAACTTAATGGGGCTGGGTAACCCATCCAACCCCGATCGCCATGGTTTGCCTAATAGGCCCTGGCACGTGCCATGTCTCCCTGGTGGTGATGCGTGGATGGGTTAAATCGTTATCTTTTATCTCGAAGACTTTACCGTTTCTTTAAGACATTTTCTCAAGCGCTAAAGCTCTAATGTGTTGTTTTATGGATCGTTTGCATCACGTTAATGGCACCGGAGCTCGAAGCCACATGACACATCGCGCAATTATAGCAAAACATAAATACATAAAGTAACGGGACTCTCTAACCATTCACATAATGCTCCCACAGAATCGCTCCGTATCCTGCTCCTTCTCACTGTCTCCTAATGGAAGTCTCAAGAATTATCTCCCCAGAATTCAGCAATAAGAAGATCTGAGCCTGGAGCGAGAAGACTGAGTGCCGAAATATGGGATGAGATTGACATATAGTCATCGAGAGGCAAAATGGAAATGTAAACTCTGGTCTAACGGCCCTGTGGGCATTGAGGGCGAGGCGGGCCAAGCATGGTCTGTCTTGGGCAGTGAGTCAGTATTACAGAACTTGGCCAAGTTTCTGGACGTATTTATGGGTGAATGATTCAAGATGATGATATGAATGATGACAATCTAGAAAGGACTGAAGAAGCCCCCACAGCAGGGGCGGGTCTAGGGGGGAAACCTACAGAGCAGGGGCGGGTCTAGGGAGGAAACCTACAGAGCAGGGGCGGGTCTAGGGAGGAAACCTACAGAGCAGGGGCTGGTCCAAGGAGGATACCTACAGAGCAGGGGCTTGTCCAGGGAGGAAACCTACAGAGCAGGGGCTGGTCCAGGGAGGAAACCAACAGAGCAGGGTCTGGTCCAGGGAGGACACCAACAGAGCAGGGTTTGGTCCAGGGAGGAAACCTACAGAGCAGGGGCTGGTCTAGGGAGGAAACCTACAGAGCAGGGGCTGGTCCAGGGAGGAAACCTATAGAGCAGGGGCTGGTCCAGGGAGGAAACCTACAAAGCAGGGCTGGTCCAGGAGGAAACCTACAGAGCAGGGGCTCATCCAGGGAGGAAACCTACAAAGCAGGGCATGGTCCAGAGAGGAAACCTATAGAGCAGGGGCTGGTCCAAGGAGGAAACCTACAGAGCAGGGGCTGGTCCAGGGAGGGATACCTACAGAGCAGGGCATGGTCCAGAGAGGAAACCTATAGAGCAGGGGCTGGTCCAAGGAGGAAACCTACAGAGCAGGGGATGGTCCAGGGAGGAAACCTATAGAGCAGGGGCTGGTCCAAGGAGGAAACCTACAGAGCAGGGGCTGGTCCAGGGAGGATACCTACAGAGCAGAGGCTGGCCAAGGAAGGAAACCTACAGAGCAGGGGCTGGTCCAGGGTGGAAACCTACAGAGCAGAGGCTGGTCCAGGGAGGAAACCTACAGAGGAGAGGCTGGTCCAGGGAGGAAACCTACAGAGCAGAGGCTGGTCCAGGGAGGAAACCTACAGAGCAGGGGCTGGTCCAGGGAGGAAAACTATAGAGCAGGAGCTGGTCCAGGGAGGAAACCTATAGAGCAGGGGCTGGTCCAGGGAGGAAACCTATAGAGCAGGGGCTGGTCCAGGGAGGAAACCTACAGTGCAGGGGTTGGTCCTATAGAGCAGGGGCTGGTCCAGGGAGGAAACCTATAGAGCAGGGGCTGGTCCAGGGAGGAAACCTACAGAGCAGGGGATGGTCCAGGGAGGAAACCTACAGAGCAGGGCTGGTCCAGGGAGGAAACCTACAGAGCAGAGGGCTGGCCAAGGAAGGAAACCTACAGAGCAGGGCTGGTCAGGAGAAACCTACAGAGGCAGGGCTGGTCCAGGGGGAAACCTACAGAGCAGAGGCTGGTCCAGGGAGGAAACCTACAGAGCAGGGGCTGGTCCAGGGAGGAAACCTACAGAGCAGGGGCTGGTCCAGGGAGGAAACCTACAGAGCAGAGGCTGGTCCAGGGAGGAAACCTACAGAGCAGAGGCTGGTCCAGGGAGGAAACCTACAGAGCAGGGGCTGGTCCAGGGAGGAAACCTACAGAGCAGGGGCTGGTCCAGGGAGGAAAACTATAGAGCAGGGGCTGGTCCAGGGAGGAAACCCACAGAGAAGACTACAACTCCCAGCATGCCCTAGCAGTCTGAGCTAATTGTACAGGGGTTGCCGCATTGACAATTCTGTTTTGCAACTGACAACAGTCAACAGGTATACAGCTGGACAAGTATCTGTTCCACAGATGATGATACATTGCCGGGTGTACTGAAGAAACCTTCCAGAGTGCAGATCACAAGAGCAGGCTCTGTGCAGATGCCGAACAAGTAGGGGATGCTGGGAGATTTCAGCTCTGAATTCTGCAGAAATGTAAGCAGGTCCACATACCAGGCACCTAGCAGCATGTTCAACCCCGTTAAACCATGCGTGCTGCCTGTTAGGGTTGATCCTGCTAATTTCAACGATACCTCACTTGTCTTGTGAAAATCGGTTGTGGCGTTCCCGAGAAAACATACCTTTATACTTTATGCAAATGAGGATGTCGGTGCACTAGTGCCCTATTTTGCATAAAGAATAAAAGTTTTTTTTTATTTGGCAACGCCATAGCCGATTTGCGCAAGACAGGTGTCATTTAACAAGCAGGATCAACCCCACCAAATAGTACACTTGGGTTGATGGGGTTGATCCTGCTGACACAAGCTCTATCCTCCATGGCATATATAAATGCACAATGGGAAATAACAAATAGGGCCTCCATTATGGCAGCAGGGTTTGCCACCCCGGGCAATAAGGCCAGTGTTTCCTCCCCAGACCCTTCCAATTCTCCACACTTCTTGTTTGTTTGATCCCACCAAATCGGAGCCCCCTCTTTCCGTGGGCCCCATTGCAGCTGCCTCTATGGTACGCACTTCGTTCTCTTGTATATGGCCGCTCTGTTTACCCGCACCACTAATGACCTGTTACTGATCCCCTGTCCACAATGAGACGTGCCGGCGACGCCTTCGTGTTCCAAGAACTATATTACAGGGAATCGGAGATAAGTCGCTTCCCAAAGTCGCCGTCAGGCTGATAAGCTCGGAGCAGTACGATGATGACAAATGGCCACTTAGGCTCGGCTCCGCCGCACGTCATGGAACACAATCCTCACCGGCGGCTGCACTCGTCCCTGCCCTTCCTGGGCAGAGTCCTCGCCCCTGGTGAACGGTTTTACGATCAGTCCAGTGTAGTGTCCAGCACCAAGCTGCGCCATGTAGCAGAGCTGGACCGGAGAGAGGTCCATATTTTACTCGCCGCTCCTTCTCTCTCATTACACTGATTCATTTCTATCATTCTCCCAAAGTCTTAGATATCACGCTCTGCACACTCAGTGGTGGTCACCCAGCTTTTCTAGAATCCTGATTGGCTTACATATTTAGTTATGTCCTGATACATCCAGTGTTCCTGATAGATTAGATTTAGCATCCTGGAAACAACCCTTGGGCGGACATATTGGTGGGCACCCAGCTTTCCTAGAGCCCTGATGCACTATAATAAGACAAAGGATGGATCAATGTACAACTAAAGCCGATCTGGCATTCATAAGCCTAGGAAAGCTGGGTGACCAGGCCTTATGCGAGCAGTAATGGCGGCCATATTGGTATCACCCAGCTTTTCTAGAGCCCTGATGCACCAATATGGAAACAGGAGATGTATTATTGTATAACTAAGGAGATTTGCCATTCATAAGCCTGGGAAAGCTGGGTGACTAGACTGTGTAAGAGTGGTGGCCATACTGGATGTCACCCAGCTTTCCTAGAGCCCTGATGCACCATATAAAGATATAGGATGCATCAACGCATAAGTAAGCAGATATGCCAGGGGGGGTCTGGGAAAGCAGGGTGAAAATGTTAATGCTGGTCATACTGGTTGTCACCCAGCTTTCCTAGAGGCCTTTATCAGGACTCTAGGAAAGCTGAGTAGTAATCAATATATCCACCAGTATGAACACAGACAATGTAGCAGATGTGCCACTCAGGAGTCAAGGAAAGCTGAGTGGGCACCCACACGTGAGTTATGATGTTGGCCATAGTGGCTGTCACCCAGCTTTCCCATGCTTTACTGAGCAGATTTACCATTCAGGAGTCCAGGAAAGTAGGATGACAACCATGTGGGAGCTGTAACGGTGGCCATACTGATGTCACCCAGCTTTCCCTGAGAGTCCTGATCAGCAGTAAAGGGACAGAGGGACAATCTCCACCTAACAGATGGAATATAAAGAAATTAAATTGAATTTTGAAAGATTCCACATACGACGAGATGTCCTGGTGTTTTACATGATAGGAGTAGTAGTCCAGCCCATGAAGTGAGATCTGACATCTGTATGGCGAGGAATCAGAGGTAATCAGTCAGGATAACCTTGTGGCGGCCGCCGCTCCCGCCAGATGAAGTCTTCCTCTGCCTCGTCTCCCAGGGACTGGATGATGATATTTTAAAAATGGATCAATGTGAGATGAACGGAGCATGAACCGCGTCAGCGTCTGCCGAAGATAAAGATAGTTCTGCCAGATACTTCTCACCATCTGCTCCAGGCTGGAGATCTACTAAATCTAATCTACTGACCCTAACCCTACTAACCTAACCCTCACCTACTAACCCTTAGCCACTAACCCAAATCTACTACTCCAACTCTAACCCATTAACCCACACTCTACTAATCCAAATCTACTAACCCTAACCTACTAATCTTAATTTACTAAACCGTATTATACTAATCCAAACGTACTAATCCTAAACTATGAACCCTAATTTACTAAACCAAATCTACTGCTGTAACCCTACTAAGCCAAACTCTAACCTATTAACCTGCACCCTACTAATCCAAACCTAACTGCCCGGACCTGCTAACCTACTAACAATAACCTACTAATCATATCCTACTAACACTCAGCTACTAACCTGAATCTACTACTCTAACCCTACTAATCCAAACCTAGTAATACTAAAGTATGAACCCTAATTTACTAATCATAACCAACTAAACTGAACTTACTACTGTAACCCTGCTAAACCAAACTCTAATCCGGGGGTGAAACTACAACTCCCAGCATGCATATTTGCCCTGCTCTTCTCAGAGCTCACACAGAGATAAATGAAGCATGCTGGGAATTGTAGTTTAACAATAGCTGGAGTGCCGCAGGTTACCCCAGGTTAACCTATTAACCTACGCCCTACTAATCCAAACCTAACCATAATTTTTAAAACCAAACCTAATAATAGCCCTAACCTGCTAACCTACTAACAATAACCTACTAATCCTAACCTGCTAACACTCAGCTGCTAACCTGAATCTACTACTCTAATCCTACTAATCCAAACTCTAACCTATTAACTCTAAACTATTAAACACACCTTACTAATCCAAATCTACTAACCCTTAAACCTACTAATTCTAATTTACTAATTCAAACCTACTAATCCTAAACTATGAACCCTAATTTACTAATCAAAACCTACTAAACCAAATCTACTACTCTAATTCTAGCCCTACTAAGCCAAACTTTAACCTTTTAACTCTGACTTACCAACCCATACCCTACCAATCCAAACAAACTAAACCTATCATGCCATACATAACCTACTAATCCTAACAAGCCCTACTATCCCATACTCTACCATTCTAAATTTGCTAACCCTAGTTTACTAATCCTAACCTACTAACTACTACTTGCCATATGAGCCATAATCTACTAACCCCAACCCTTTTAAACCTAACCCTACTACCTCTAACCTGTGTAGTTTCAGCAACGGAACTACAAAGCTCAGTCAACTGTGTCACCCTTTAAATCAGACCGCCTAAATTAATTCAAACCCCAGATCAGACCAAGAGCTACACCCATAGCTAACCGGTGGGAGTGCAGGGTCTCAGCCCCCCACCAATCACTTAGTAAAACCTGGACAACCCCTTCAAATTTGGGGATCTGAAGTAATATAAAGAATACGGTCTTAGGGTCTGAATTTAGGGGGTCTGGTCTGCAGTTTGTATTAATTTAAGTGGTCTGGTCTGGGGTCTGAATTAATTTAGGGTTATTGGTCTAAGGTATGAATTAATTTAGGGGGTCTGGTCTTGGGTCTGAATTCATTTTGAGGGACTACTCTGGGGTCTGAATTAGTTTTGGGTGTCTGGTGTAGAGTCTTAATTACTTTAAGGGGTTCAGTCTGGGGTCTGAATTAATTTAGGGTGTCTGGTCTGGGGTTTGGATTAATTAAGGGGTCTGGTCTGGGGTCTGAATTACTTTAGGGTTTTTGGTCTAAGGTATGAATTAATTTAGGGGTTTCAATTAATTTTGAGGGACTGCTCTGGGGTCTGAATTCATTTTGGGTGTCTGGTGTAGAGTCTGAATTTAGGGGGTCTGGTCTGGGGTCTTAATTAATGTAAGGGGTCCAGTCTGGGTTGTAAATTAATTTAATGGGTCTGGTCTGGGGTCTGAATTAATTTTGAGTGACTGGTCTGGGGTCAGAATTAGTTTTGGGTGTTTGGTATAGAGTCTGAATTAATTTAGCGTGTCTACTCTGGGGTCTTAATTAATTTCAGGTGTCCAGTCTGGAGCCTGAATTCCTTTAGGGTGTCTAGTCTAGGGTCTGAATTAATGTAAGGGGTCCAGTCTGGGGTCTGATCTGGGTCATACATTACCTTGGTGGTCTGATCTGGGGTCCTGAAATATTGAGGGTCTGATGCCACCATCCTTCATAGTATATGTATGTGGCTACAAGTGTGCCTTCACCCAACCTTTCATGGGGCATGGGACCCTTACACAGTTTGCTATAAGAGCCCAGCAGATTCCAGCTACAGCCCTGATGGTGGATGGACTGGTGGCTGACGACCACTGGGTTAATTTAATTGCTATTAACTAAACCCAACGGGACAAATCCATGCGATGTGGACGAGAATTTCCCCTGTTCCGCCGGCGATGAATTGCTCTCCTATTTATTCCGCCTTGCTGCCTTTCACAACAAATGATCCTTTAAATTTTATGTATTTATGTAAAATTATTTCCACGAGGCGGCACCTCACCGATGAGAGTCCATTTGCATAGTTACACTGTAAATCCAACATTTGCATTTTGATCTTTTTATAAGGTAGACAGGGGCCGCGCCGTCATGCTCAGCACAGTTCCTCTACCGCCCTCATGCATCCCTTAACTGCCTGGGGACACTGACATAGGCTTAAAGGGAAGCTCCACCTTTCATTATCTTCGGCTATAATGTTAGTATATTTAAAGGGATTTTCCAGGAGTAAAATATTGCTGACTTACTCTCAGGATATCCTAAGGATAGGTCATCAGTATCTGATTGGAGGGGGGTCTGACTCCCGCAACCCTCACTGATCGGCTGTTTGAAGAGGTGGAGCCTATTTCTAGGCCAGTGATGTCATGTTTACTGATCACATGGCCTATGTGCAGCTCAGTCCCATTTAAGTGAATGGGATTCAGCTGCAATACCAATTACAGCCACTATACCATGTATGGCGCTGTGTTTGGTATGCTCACTGTAGTGTCGCCCCCTCTTCAAACACCTGATCGGTGACAGAAGTCAGACCCCAACTAATCATATTCTGATCTCAAGATAGGTCAACAATATTATACTCCCAGAAAACCCCTTTAAATTTGCCAATATTACAGCTAATGATAATCAAAGGTGAAGTTTCCCTTTAAGCCTATGTCAGGATAGGTCATTGATATTTTCTCCCTGAAAAACCCCTTTAAAACGAATCCTCTTCCTCCATTTTTTTTATATGTTTTTGCTTCGTAAAGTATATGGAAAATGATGCGAACTGGAAACCATCAACAAGTAGGCAGTATGCTATTGGTGGAAACAGCGTCACTCTTGTCCATAGGTTGTGTCTGGTGTGATAGCTCAGCATTAATTCACTTGAATAATCTGCAATACCACACATAGCCTGTTGACAAGAGTGGCGCTGTTTCAACCCTTCATAAATTGGGTCACCTTCTTAAAATCATGGCAACACAGTCAAAGACCAGTTTGACCCTATGTACTGGTCAACATGGTGAAAGTTCAACCCCTTTATTACATTACAGTTACCTACCACTCAGATCACCAGGAGTCATGACGTAGTTCTACCCGATGCGTTTCACATAATTTGGGTTGTGTTCAAAGCCATCTTCACCTTCTCAAAATCATGGTAACACAGTCAAGACCAGTTTGACTCTATATACTGGTCAACATGGTGAAAGTTCAACTACTTTATTACATTACAGTTACCTACCACTCGGATCATCAGGAGACTATATGTAGTTCTACCCGACGCGTTTCACAGTGCAGTAAACTGTCCTTTATGGGCCCATATCAGGCTCCACAGATTGTTGATGGGAAATGGAAACTTATTGCACGCATTATGGTTTTCCGAAATGCGCTAATGTTCCTGTATAGACATCCAGAGACCGATCAAGACTCATAGACCATCTATAAAGAGCCTCAAGCCGGGACTGTCGAGTTAGAAATACGCCTTACATCTACTGTAAATATAGACGTCATTATTCTTTCATGTTTTATAATGGGCAGTTTGACTATAGTTAGACTGTAATAAAAACTGCGATATCATCCAGAAACCAGGCGTATATGGGCCTTCTAATCCTCTCACCAAGGGCCTGTGTCCCCCTCTAGGTCCACATCTGCTCCTGGCCACGTATGGTTCACTTGTAGCCTGATTAAATAACCAGTGTGGTCTGATGATATCACCAGGATGGCCTGATGACGTCACCACAGCCACTCTAGTTGAATGGACGTCACCAGCATGGTCCGAAGACATCATAAGGATGGTCTGATAATGTCACCACAGCCATTATATTTAAATGGACCTTAACAGCACGGACTGATGACATCACCTGGATGACCCGATGAAATCACCATGGCCATCTTATTTGAATGGACCAGCATGGTCAAATAACATCACCAAGATGGCCCAATGGCATCTCCACAGCCATTCTGTTTCAACAGGCATCACCAGCATAGTCTAATGACATCACCAGGATGGCATGATGACATCACCACGGCCACTCTAGTTGAATAGAGTTCACAGCATGGTCCGAAGACATCATAAGGATGGTCTGATGACGTCACCTCAGCCACTCTATATGTATGGTCATTACCAGCATGGTCTGATGACATCAGCAGGATGGCCCAACAAAACATCACCAAGAGCACTCTATTTGGATGGACATCATTAGCATGGTTTGATGATATCACCAGGATTGGCCCAATGGCTTACCCACAGCCATCGTGTTTGAATGGACATCACAAGCATTGTCCAATGATGGTCTGATAATGTCACCACAGCCATTATATTTAAACGGACCTTAACAGCACAGACTGATGACATCACCTGGATGACCCAATGACATCACCACAATGGACATTACCAGCATGGTGAAATAACATCACCAAGATGGCCCACCTGCACCTCCTCCTATATTGTATATCCCAAGTTATACCTCTGAGGTTGAACTGAGGTTGGGATCCACTTTTTAATATATGACCTGTCTAGAGATGAGCGAGCATGATCGGCCGAGCATGCTCGAGTGCCATTTTTGCGTATTTGCGTACGCATTTTAAAATTCGAACGCTATTCATACGCATATTTTAATCTATACGCAAATGCATACGAATAGCGTACGAATAGCGTACAAATTCAATTTGTACGCTATTCGTACGCATTTGCGTATAGATTAAAATATGCGTATGAATAGCGTACGAATTTTAAAATGCGTACGCAAATACACAAAAATGGCACTCGAGCATGCTCGCTCATCTCTAGACCTGTCCTGATTCCGTCTAGATTACGATTCTCACAATGGACTGCTGACAAATTGTGTTATATGAGAGGGGCTGAGAAGTTGTCACAGCTCTGCCCCTTCATCAGCATCACCGAGAACCGGCACTGCCCCAGATGCTGAAGGACACAAGCATACTTACCAACACCTAAAATGGCTAAATTGGGACATTTACCGGTAAGTCCCACCATCGTAAACACCACCAAATAACTACCCAAAATATCTAGCTATACCCCCAAAACTGCCACTTTTGGGCCATGTTTGCAGTCTACTGAGGAGGGCAAGCTGAGAACTGGTGTGGACTAAGTGGTAGGTGTAGTCATCAAGAAGACATCAATTTCGAGAGAGTTGAAGACATTCAATACCTAATCACCAACTTCACACCAGATCGTGGCCTTCATTGATAGCTTGAGCACAGCGGCGTACATAAAGAAGTAAGGGCCCCATAGCAAGGATCACACCAGGCCCCCCACACAGGACAGAAGGGTTTCCACCTAAACCCTTTTCAGTGACTCTTGGACCATTTTTCCACTGCCTCGTTTGCTAAAAGTTGTTCCTTCAGAGGGTAGAGTCCTGACCAAGTTTTCACCTCCAGTAGAAGAGGAGATGATCCCAACTAAGACTGGGCTGCCTCTTGCCCTGGGCCCCATAGCAGTCGCATGGTCTGCCGCTATGGTAGTTACGCCCCTGCTTGAGCACTATAATCCTCCAACTTCGAACCAGTATGGTGATGTCCAAATGTTCTTCCCTCCAGACAGATCAGAAGGATCTTTCCCAAGTTTTTGGTTGGGGCGTTTGATGACCATTTTGTGAAGATGATCCTTTGTAGACAACCACATTCTCTGCTCCTAGGTCATTGGCAGGGCACAACAGTTCCTCCATATCTCTGAAGACAACACAATACCAGCATCAGGATATTACCAGTTTTATCATGTTGTGGTCATCCAACCATCTTTTCCCATCACTGTAATATGCTACACAATGAAATATACACAACAACGAAGCTGAAACCTTGCAGAAAGGAGTCCCTGCCATCCAACTAGGCCCACGCCTGACGAAAGCTGAATTACACTCACAGGACAATCAGCAAATGTAATGGATGTAACCTTTATATTTGGATTCTCCATATATTCAGGTTTCCTGCCTTAATACCTCTGACCAGAGAAGCTCAGGAGATGTCATTAGGCATGCTCGGCTCTTCACAAATCTTGCTGACTGAGACTTTTACAGAAAATATGTTTTTTTTTCTTCCACTACTGAACCTGATATTCGCAACACCTGCTGTAGAGTCAGCCTGTCACCCCTGTGATTGGAATAAAGGAACAAGTCGGAAAATTATTTTGGCTGAGTTCCTGTCATCCCTGAATTGCCATCACATGCTGTTTAACGCAAAATCTGTCTCTGTCTCTTTTTAAAAAACAACGAAGCTTTCCTACCATTATCTATAGCACTCAATATGTGGAGAATGGAAAGAGGGACGTGTATATGTGGCTTGCAGAGATTTAAAACTACTACAATACTACATCATATTCAAAACACATAAAAGTGCTATAATACTGCCCCTATGTACAATAATATAACTACTATAATACTGCTCCTATGTAGAAGAATATAACTACTATAATACTGCCCCCTATGTACAATAATATAACTACTATAATACTGCTCCTATGTAGAAGAATATAACTACTATAATACTGCCTCCAATGTACAAGAATATAACTACTATAATACTGCTCCTATGTACAAGAATATAACTACTATAATACTGCTCCTATGTACAAGAATATAACTACTATAATACTGCTCCTATGTACAAGAAATAAACTACTATAATACTGCTCTATGTATAAAGAATATAACTGCTCCTATAATACTGCCTCCTACTTTGTACAAGAATATAACTATTATATATACTGCTCCTATGTACAAGAATATAAACTACTATAATACTGCCCCCTATGAAAGAATATAACTACTATAAACTGCCTCCTATGTACAAGAAATATAACTACTCTATATGTAATTACTTTTGCCTCCTATGTACAAGAATATAAACTAACTATAATACTGCTCCTATGTACAAGAATATAACTACTATAATACTGCCTCTATGTATTAAAATATAATATAATACTGCTCCTTATTACAAGAACTATAAACTATGATAATACTGCTGCCTATGTACAAAATATAACTATATACATACTGCTCCTATGTAGAAGAATATAACTACTAATATCTGCCCTATGTACAAATAATATAACTACTATAATACTGCTCCTATGTAGAAGAATATAACTACTATAATACTGCTCCTACTGTACCAAATAATATATAATACTACTATAACTCAATACTGCTAGATACTGTAGAAGAATATAACTACTATTAATACTGCCTCCTATTGTACAAGAATATAACTACTATACTTGCTCCTATGTACAAAGAATATACTACCCAATAATACTGCCTCTATGTACAAGAATATAACTACCTATAATACTGGCTCCTATGTACAAGAAATATAACTACTATTAATACTGCTCCTATGTACAAGAATATAAACTACTAATACTGCTCCTATGTAGAACTATAACTCTCATACACTACTATAATACTGCTCCTATGTACAAGAATATAAACTACTATTATACTGCTCCTATGTACAAGAATATAACTACTATAATACTGCTCCTACTTGTACAAGAATATAAACTACTGATAATACTGCCTCTACTGTATAACAAATAATTATAACTAATAAATACCCTGCTCCTATGTACAAGATATAACTATTACAATACTGCTCCTATGTACAAGAATATAAACTACTTAAATACTGCTCCTATGTAACAAGAATAATAAACTACTATAATACTGCTCCTATGTACAGAATATAAACTACTATAATACTGCTCCTATGCTACAAGAATATAACTACTATAATACTGCTCCTATGGTACAAGAATATAAATACCATAATACTGCTCCTATGATACAAGAATATAACTACTATAATACGCTCCTACGTACAAGAATATAAACTCTGATAATACTGCTCCTACCTACAAGAATATAACTACTATAATACTGCTCCAATATACAAGGAAGTAAACCTACATATAGTACGCTCCTTTGGTACAAGAATATAAACTACTATAATACTGCTCCATATACAAGAATATAACTACTTATAGTACTGCTCCTTTGTACAAGGAATAACTACTAACTTATACAAATAACCATAATAATACATGCTCCTTATGTACAAGAATATAACTACTATAATACTGCTCCTATGTACAAGAATATAACTACTATAATACTGCTCCTATGTAACTAAGATATATAACTACTATAATACTGCTCCTATGTACAAGAATATAACTACTATAATACTGCTCCTATGTACAAGAATATAACTACTATAATACTGCTCCTATATTTACAAGAATATAACTACTATAACTACTGCTCCTATATACAAGAATATTACTACTATTAATACTGCTCCTATGTACAAGAATATAACTACTATAATACTGCTCCTATGTACAAGAATATAACTACTATAATACTGCTCCTATGTACAAGAATATAACTACTATAATACTGCTCCTATGTACAAGAAATATAACTACTATAATTACTGCTCCTATGTACTGCTCCTTTGTACAAGAATATAACTACTATAATACTGCTCCTATGTACAAGAATATAACTACTATAATATACTGCTCCTATGTACAAGAATATAACTATTATAATACTGCTCCTATATACAAGAATAACTACTATAGTACTGCTCCTATGTACAAGAATATAACTACTATAATAACTGCTCCTATGTACAAGAATATAACTACTATAATACTGCTCCTATTACAAGATAAACTACTATAATACTGTCCTATATACAAATATAACTACTATAATACTGCCTCTCATGTACAAGAATATAACTACTATAATACTGCCTCCTATGTACAAGAATTAACTACTATATACTGCTCCTATATACAAGAATTAACTACTATAATACTGCTCTATTACAAGAATATAACTACTATAATACTGCTCCTATGTACAAGAATATAACTACTATAATACTGCTCCTATTACAAGAATATAACTACTATAATACTGCCTCCTATGTACAAGAATATAACTACTATAATACTGCCTCCTATGTACAAGAATATAATTACTATAATACTGCTCCTATGTACAAGAATATATACTATAATATGCTCTATGTACAAGAATATAACTACTATAATACTGTCTCCTATGTACAAGAATATAACTACTATAATACTGCTCCTATATACAAGAATATAACTACTATAATACTGCTCCTATGTACAAGAATATAACTACTATAATACTGCTCCTATATACAAGAATATAACTACTATAATACTGGCTCCTATATACAAGAATATAACTACTATAATACTGCCTCCTATGTACAAGAATATAACTACTATAATACTGCCCGCTCTTGTTTGAGGACCATCAGGACACAACTTGTCACGCCGGTAGAATGTGTCTCTCAGCTCGTACATCTTGTATTGTGTTTGTTGAGCCTCTTCTGATTATTCTGGAGCCGGTTCTTGCATTCACTTTATATTGCTCACTTGTTTATGATGTGACAGTGTGGGCAAACATTGGAGATGACAGCTGCTTTCAGCGACTCCTGTGCGGTTTGCACTCGCCCACATGTACACAGAGATGTTCAGCGGATGGATGGAGATCAACCATTCTCCCTTTACATCATTTATTCTCCTTTCAAATTATACATGGCCGTCCTGTTCGGGGAGGTTTTAGCGCCATGAGCTGCACGTGTAGCCGGGCTGAGTTTTTTGGAACTGGCACGACTCATGGTGACATCACATCCTTGACGGCAGCAACGCACCTTGGTCCTGCAACAATCCCAAGAAGAAGGAGGTCTTGTCTCACCTTAAGGAAAATCAACTGGCCCCAAACCAAGGTCAACTGATCTGGCCCACGACAACCAATCCGCTTTCCAGGAAACTGTTCATCTAGGAATGCTCGGACCTGACACCCATAATGTGGTGGTCACCATCTTGCTGGAATAACTCAGGGAACGTGCCAGCTTCAGTGCGTAAAGAGGGAAACACATCATCATGTAGCAGTTGAATGGCCCCCAAGGTCTCCCGATCTGACCCCCTTAGACTTTTATCTTTGGGGTCATCTGAAGGCAATTGTCTATGCTGTGAAGATATGAGATGTGGAGCACCTGAAACTATGGACACTGGAAGCCTGTGCTAGCATTTCTTCTGCGTTGTTGCTATCAGTGTGTGAAGAGTAGGAGAAGAGGGCTGCATTGACAATCCAACACAAGGGGCAGCACTTTGAACACATTTTATAAGTGGTCAGAAAGTTGTAAATAACTCATGAAAGAATAAAGTTACGTTAAAACCAAGCACACCATTGTTTTTCTTGTGAAATTCTCAATACGTTTGATGTGTCACATGACTCTCTTCTCATTGAAAAAACTAAACTTGGATCCAAAATGGCCGACTTCAAAATGGCCGCCATGGTCACCACCCATTTTGAAAAGCTTCCTCCCTCCCATATACTAATGTGCCACAAACAGGAAGTTAATATCACCAACCATTCCCATTTTATTTAGGTGTATTCATATAAATGGCCCACCCTGTACAAGATGGTCCAATCATGAGAACTTTGACCCCACCTTCTTGCTCCACACTTCCTTTTCTGGCACAGGAAATTGCTGATTGAGAGTAATTTCCTGTCAGCCATATTAGTTCTCTCGGGGCATGTTTTTGGATCATTAGGTCACTCATGGAATCCTCCTCTCTCCCTGGTCAGTCATTTTGTCTCTGATAGAGCTAAATTTTTTGTCACCTGGTCAACCCAGAAAATACTTCCTTCTCTCCCCGACTTCTGATTCCTCCTCCTTCTCCCATCCCTCTCACTGTGCAGAGACTTGATTGGATCAGGGCCATCAGAGGGAGGAAGTAGCTAACTTCTCCTCCTTCCTACATCCGGGGCACTGAGCTGGAACAGAAACTAAACTCCTTAGAGGGTACTTTGCAAAATCTCAATTCCAAAAATTTCCCTTAAAATGGAGCATGCTGCTGTTACCTCTGCCGCAGTTTATCTTGAAGCACGCCTGGTAATTACATAGGATGTTCCTGAGATATCTGGAGCGAGGTTCATTCTAAATAAGTCTATTTTTAGCTTCAGAAACCTATGTAGAGTCTTAATAAGCTCCGCTCTCCGGGTCCCACAAGTTTATGTTGGCAGGTTAGTCAGAGTCGGTGGTGGCACAGCGTACTCAAGGACGTCAAGTCACCCCAGGTCGCTGGAGAGATAATGATCATGTCCTCGGTCTTTTTATAGATTCATCCATAAGAAAATGTAGCAGGAAAAAAAGTTTTTGGTTTCCTCAGTTGACTTATACAACAGCATATAGCACATATGTAGCCTTCAAACATGAGGATCTACATTCACCCATCGCCTCACCCTACTTTAACCTTAGGTATGTGTCATCTGTAATTCTCATGTGACGTTTATGAAGCAGGAAGGATGGGTTAAGAAGTTGCTGTTCAGGAACCTCCTCAGAAGGAGGCTACGAAGATCTTCTCTTACTCTGGAGGACCTGGCCCTTCCATGCTTTACACAGCTCATTGATTTCAATGAGAACTGTGTAATGCTTTGTTTCACCAGCAGGGGTGTTGCAGAGAAATGGAACACTTGTTGTCAGGTTCTCCCACAGGAGGTCTCCTCAGCGAGACGTGTTTACCATGAGGAGACCCTTCTACTAACAAGACGAGTGCTGCATCTGAGGCCAATGTCTATGGGACCTCCTGTGGTGCCCCATCTTTGTGCCCCTCCTGTCTAGTTCTAGGTTCTGACTGGCAAGAAGAGGTTCAACCATGAGGCTGAACTCTGAATGAGGACATTACCAAGAGTAGAGGAACCTATGGAGAAGTATGAAAAAGGCCCTTAAGATATGATTGTTTGAAGCAGTGGCGTACATAGAGAAGTAAGGGCCCCATAGCAAGGATCAGATCGGGCCCCCCACACAGGACAGAAGGTTTTCTGCCTAAATCCTTTCAGTGACCCTTGGGCCATTTCTCCACTGCCTCATTTGCCAAAAGTTGTTCCTTTAGAGGGTAGAGTCCCGTCAAGTTTTCACCCCCCAGTAGAAGAGGAGATGATCCCAACTGGGCCCCCTCTTGCCCTTGGCCCCATAGCAGTCACATGGTCTGCTGCTATGGTAGTTACGCCCCTGGTTTGAAGCTAAAGACCCAAAACCTGAGGATGCAGAAGACATCTTGTCTCCTTTTGATTCTTTCTGTCAGACCCATCTTACTGGATAGAATTGAGGTAGCTATACAGGAACACTGATGTAGATGATGATAGTGTGAAGGTGTTTTTACATAGTTGCCAACTGTCCCGAATTTAGCGTGACTGTCCTTGATTTTCAGAGACAGTCCTGGCAAATTTGGGCTGTCCCAGGCTGAAAATGGGCGGTCAGAAGTGGGTGTTTCCAGGTAGGACCAGGACGTTACAAGGGATGGGGCTTAGGTGCCCCAGTTTTACCAACTAAAACATTAGTATGTGTTCAGTGGCGCGTCCTTGTTCTGTGGCGTCTATGATATTGTGAGCTCGAGGGGGCTTCTCTTGCTCTTTCCATGTAACGCTAAAGTTTTGTCTCGCAAAGACTCGGCTCATGAAAGCCAGATTGTGTCCAAGGCTACAGAGAGTCATCTGCTTTGTCATGTTTTCCATCTGCTGTTCAAGGACCCTCCGTAGGGAGATGGGAGGTCATGCTGTGGAAAGTCAATGCACTGCGGGTGTTGGTGATTTAGATCTTTGTTAAGATGGGAACACAAGCTGATGAAATCATCACCAGGTAATCACTGCAAAGGGTGGTGCATGATGGAAGCAGTTCATTATGTCTTACATGGTGAATGAGGAGGGGAGCTTTTGACTGGGGAGGATCCTTTAAGGTGGGACGGGTAGGCGGCATCCCTGACCTGGTCAGTATGTCTTCTCTCTGTGGATTGTCTAAAGATCATGTGTGAGGGATGGATTTGGTGAGGTCTAAAAGCCCATGATGTGGGGTCCTCCTCTTGGGACCGTCTGCAGGTTGGTTTTACATGTCCACCACTTCCAAGTGGTTTCATCATTTCTTTTTTATGGTTGTAATATTCATTTTCCTTATTTGTGTTTCTTTATTATATGTTTTTTATTGGCTTATGTTGTTTTCTTCATTTGTTCACAGATGTCACATCTGGCGATTGGTAGGATCTTGTTCCATGACGTCACCCAGAAGATAATGGACTGTGTATTTGGCATACTAATATCTTACCAGTCAGACAACATTTTACCAGTTTACCAATGATAACATGGTGCCATGTTCTAGACTAACCAAAAATGGTGCCACGTCTTCCAAGTCACAAAAAATAGTATTGTGCTATGACTCACCAAAGGTGCCATGTCCTACAACTGACCAAAAATGGAACCATGTCTTAACTGACCAAAAATGGTACCAGGTCCCACAATTGACCAAAAATAGAGTCTTGTCTTGCAACTGACCAAAAATGGTGCCATGTCCCACAACTTACCAAAAAATGGCGCCATGTCTACCAGTTGACAAAAAATGATACCAGGTCCCACGACTGACCAAAAATGTAGTCTTGTCTTACAACTGACCAAAAATGATGCCATGTCCTACAACTTACCAAAAGTGGGCACCATGTCTTACTGTTGACTAAAAATGATACCCAGTCCTACAACTGACCAAAATGGAGTCTTATCTTATAACTGACCAAAACGGTGCCATGTCCTACAACTGATCAAAATTGGATTCTGGTCTTACAACTGGCAAAAAATGGTGCCATGTCCTACAACTGACCAAAATGGAGTTTTGTCTTACAACTGACCAAAAATTATGCCATTTCTTACAACTGGTAGAAATTGTTCCATATGCTATGAATGACCAAAGGTTTCATGTCTTACAACTGACCACAAATGATGCCATGTCCTACTATTGACCAAAAATGGCATAATGTCTTAACTGACCAAAATGGTACAAGGTCCTACAATTGACCAAAAATGGAGTCTTGTCTTACAACTAACCAAAAATGATGCCATGTCCTACAACTGACCAAAAATTGGACCATGTCTTATAACTGACCAAAAATGGTGCCAGGTCCTAAAACTTACCAAAAGTTGGCACCATGTCTTACAGTTGACCAAAAATGATACCCAGTCCTACAAATGACCAAACATGGAGTCTTGTCTTACAACTGACCAAAAATGGTGCCATGTCCTACAATTTACCAAAAGTTGCCACCATGTCTTACAGGTGACCAAAAATGATATTCGGTCCTACAACTGACCAAAAATGGAGGCATGTCTTACAACTGACCAAAATGGGTCTTGTCTTATAACTGACCAAAAATGGTGCCATGTCTTACAACTGATAAAATATGGTACCAGGTCCTACAAATGACCAAAAATGGAGTCTTGTCTTACAACTGAGCACTATTCATGATGGCAGTAGACACTCTCCATCCCTCCTGCGAACTCTAATGTGACCATCAATAGCAAACAGTATTGTTCAGTGATGAAAGCAGGTTCTGCCTTGGCACTAGTGATGGGCACATCACAGTTTGCAAGAGGGCTGGAGAGCACTTACTGCCATATTGCATAGTGTGGGGACACACGGGGGTCATGGGGTGCCATTAGCCACCATGTCCATTCCCACCTGGTATACATGGAGGAAACATTGACCAGCCTTCGTTACGTCCATGACATGGTGGATCCAGTCCTACTGCCAGTTAGGAGATGTGATGTTCCACAAACTGCCTACGCTCTACAACGTGGTCTTCAGGGTCTCCAGCAGCTCCCCTGGCCAGCTCAATCTCCAGATCTCTCCCCCATCAAGAATGTTTGGGACTGGATGGGGTGAAGGATCTCCCATGTACAGCAGCCAACGACTATCTTGGCTGAACTACGGCTCCAAGATGGAAGAACTTGGAATGACCACAGGAAGATATCCAACATCTGTAGGACCACCACCATGGCAGGGTAGCAGCCTGAGGAGATGCCACCCAGTATTAATGTGACCCTGCCCCAACATATACCCTGCTGAAGAGCCCACACCTTGGTACTCAGGTATGAAATATTCAGCAGTGCTATAGAGCATTGACCTCACGTCCAGTGATGGGGCTGAAAGCTAAAAGCCGAGTAATAGATGCTGAGTGGTATTAATTAGATGCTTTTACTCCTGAAAATTAGCTGATTTTAGCTGAAAGTGGGGGGAGGGGAAGCCACATCTGTGGTCCACCTAGCACTTCCCGACAATCAGAGCGCAGTGATAGTAATGGTTTTATCCCACGTCGACTACTTTCACCTCGTAGTAGAATTGTCAACATCCATTATATTGGTTATGTAATAGAAGCCGGCCTTAAAGGGCAGCTCCTTCCACAGGTCACGTTAACATAAACTGAACAATAAACATTCTTATTTTATGAAATTTTGTAGATACTTAATGTTTCCTAATTCAGAATTTCACTCCCATAATGCCTCAGGATTTCTTCTGCTCTTTCTTCTGGGAGGAGATTTCTCCTGTGCTCGTTGTCGCCCCCTGGTGAGTAACGTATTAATATTTTATATAAGTTGCCAAGAGGAGGAGGAGGGAAGCAAAGTGACAATTACTCTGAGTACATTTCTATTGGTGAAGAATTGATTGTCACTCCACAACCGCAGTTATAATATATTGTTGACTGTTTCCTTTTAGAGTGAAATTGTTGTTTTGTTGTCAATTTTTCTTCCTTTTTACACCTTCTATATTTTAGGTTCAGCATTGGTACACAGGTAATCAGTGTCTGGCTAGTACTGGGAGCACTCTGGCACTGTTTATAAGGGTAAACTGGCACGGTTTATAGGGGTACTCTGGTACTGTGTATAGGCTACTCTGGCACTCTTTATAGGGGTACTCTGGCACTCTTTATAGGGGTACTCTGGCACTCTTTATAGGGGTACTCTGGCACTCTTTATAGGGGTACTCTGACACCACAGTTTATAGGGGTATCTGGCACTGTGTATAGGGGTACTCTGGTACTGTTTATAGGAACACTCTAGTACAGTTTATTGGGGTACTCTGGCACTATTTATAATGGTCGTCTTGCACTGTGAATAGGGGTAATCTTGCACTGTTTATAGGGGCACTCTGGCACTGTTTATAGGGGTAATCTTGCACTGTTTATAGGGGCACCCTGGCACTGTTTATAGGGTACTCTGGCACTGTTTATAGGGTAAACTAGCACTGTTTATAGGAACACTCTGGTACTGTTTATAGGCTACTCTGGCATTGTTTATAAGGGTACTCTAGCACTGTTTATATGGGTACTCTGGCACTGTTTATAGGGGTATTCTGGCACTGTTTATAGGGGTATTCTGGCACTGTTTATAGGGGTATTCTGGCACTGTTTATAGGGGTATTCTGGCACTGTTTATAAGGGTACTCTGGTACTGTTTATAGGGGTATTCTGGCACTGTTTATAAGGGTACTCTGGTACTGTTTATAGGGTACTTGGCACTGTTTATAGGGTACTTGACACTGTGTATAGGGGTATTCTGGCACTATTTATAGGGGTACTCCGCCACTGTTTAAAGGGGTACTCTGGCACTGTTAATAGAGTGCTCTGGCACAGTTTATATGGTACTCTGGCACTTTTTATAGTGGTACTCTGGCACTTTTTATAGGGGTACTCTGGCACTTTTTATAGCGGTACTCTGGCACTGTGTATAGGGGTACTCTGGCACTGTGTATAGGGGTACTCTGGCACTGTTTATATGGGTACTCTGGCACTGTTTATAGGTTACTCTGGTACTGATTATATGGGTACTCTGGCACTTTTTATAGTGGTACTCTGGCACTTTTTATAGGGGTACTCTGGCACTTTTATAGCGGTACTCTGGCACTGTGTATAGGGGTACTCTGGCACTGTTTATAGGTTACTCTGGTACTGTTTATATGGGTACTCTGGCACTTTTTATAGCGGTACTCTGGCACTGTGTATAGGGGTACTCTGGCACTGTTTATAGGTTACTCTGGTACTGTTTATATTGGTACTCTGGCACTGTTTATAGGTTATTCTGGTACTGTTTATATGGGTACTCTGGCACTTTTTATAGGGGTACTCTGGCATTGTGTACAGGGTTTCTCTGACATTTTTATAGGGATACACTGGCACTATGTATAGGGGTACTCTGGCATTGTTTATAAGTTACTCTGGTGCTGTTTATAGGTTACTCTGGCACTATGTATAGGAGTACTCTTGCACTGTTTATAGGAGTACTCTTGCACTTTTTATAGTGGTACTCTGGCACTTTTTATAGGGGTACTCTGGCACTTTTTATAGCGGTACTCTGGCACTTTGTATAGGGGTACTCTGGCACTGTGTATAGGGGTACTCTGGCACTGTTTATATGGGTACTCTGGCACTGTTTATAGGTTACTCTGGTACTGTTTATATGGGTACTCTGGCACTTTTTATAGTGGTACTCTGGCACTTTTATAGCGGTACTCTGGCACTGTGTATAGGGGTACTCTGGCACTGTTTATAGGTTACTCTGGTACTGTTTATATGGGTACTCTGGCACTTTTTATAGCGGTACTCTGGCACTGTGTATAGGGGTACTCTGGCACTGTTTATAGGTTACTCTGGTACTGTTTATATTGGTACTCTGGCACTGTTTATAGGTTATTCTGGTACTGTTTATATGGGTACTCTGGCACTTTTTATAGGGGTACTCTGGCATTGTGTACAGGGTTTCTCTGACATTTTTATAGGGATACTCTGGCACTATGTATAGGGGTACTCTGGCATTGTTTATAAGTTACTCTGGTGCTGTTTATAGGTTACTCTGGCACTATGTATAGGAGTACTCTTGCACTGTTTATAGGAGTACTCTTGCACTGTTTATAGGGGTACTCTGGCACTGTTTATAGGGGTACTCTGGCACTGTTTATAGGATACTCTGGCACTGTTTATAGGGTACTCTGGCACTGTTTATAGAGTACTCTGACACTGTTTATAGGGGTACTCTGGCACTGTTTATAGAGTACTCTGACACTGTTTATAGGGGTACTCTGGTACTGTTTATAGGGGTACTCTGGCACTGTTTATAGGGGTACTCTGGCACTGTTTATAGGATACTCTGGCACTGTTTATAGGGTACTCTGGCACTGTTTATAGAGTACTCTGACGCTGTTTATAGGGTACTCTGACACTGTTTATAGGGTACTCTGGCACTGTTTATAGGGTACTCTGGCACGGTTTATAGGGGTACTCTGACACGGTTTATAGGGTACTCTGGCACTGTTTATAGGGTATTCTGACACTGTTTATAGGGTACTCTGACACTGTTTATAGGGTACTCTGGCACGGTTTATAGGGGTACTCTGACACGGTTTATAGGGTACTCTGGCACTGTTTATAGGGTACTCTAGCATTGTTTATAAGTTACTCTGGCACTGTGTATAGGGGTACTCTTGCACTGTTTATAGGGGTACTCTGGCACTATGTATAGGGGTACTCTTGCACTGTTTATAGGGGTACGCTGGCACTGTTTATAGGGGTACTCTGGCACTGTTTATAGGGGTACTCTGGCCCTGTTTATAGGTTACTCTGACACTGTTTATAGGGGTACTGTGGCACTGTTTATAGGGGTACTCTGACACTGTTTATAGGGGTACTCTGGCACTGTGTATAGGAGTACTCTAGCACTGTGTATAGGGGTACTCTGGCACTGTGTATAGGTTACTCTGGCATTGTTTATAAGTTACTCTGGCACTGTGTATAGGGGTACTCTTGCACTGTTTATAGGAGTACTCTAGCACTGTGTATAGGGGTACTCTGGCACTGTGTATAGGTTACTCTGGCATTGTTTATAAGTTACTCTGGCACTGTGTATAGGTTACTCTGGCATTGTTTATAAGTTACTCTGGCACTGTGTATAGGGGTACTCTTGCACTGTTTATAGGTTACTCTGGCAATGTTTATAAGTTACTCTGGCACTGTGTATAGGGGTACTCTTGCACTGTTTATAGGTTACTCTGGCAATGTTTATAAGTTACTCTGGCACTGTGTATAGGAGTACTCTAGCACTGTGTATAGGGGTACTCTGGCACTGTGTATAGGTTACTCTGGCATTGTTTATAAGTTACTCTGGCACTGTGTATAGGGGTACTCTTGCACTGTTTATAGGTTACTCTGGCAATGTTTATAAGTTACTCTGGCACTGTGTATAGGGGTACTCTTGCACTGTTTATAGGTTACTCTGGCAATGTTTATAAGTTACTCTGGCACTGTGTATAGGGGTACTCTTGCACTGTTTATAGGGGTACTCTGGCACTGTGTATAGAGGTACTCTTGCACTGTTTATAGGTACTCTGGCACTTGATGTATTATCATTTTCAATATCAGATACCTCATAAACTACTTGGTCTGATAATCCATAATATCTGATAATCTGGCACCGACAGATCCCATTGATTTTACTGTATGTGCGTCTCATACGGAATCATTAGATTGCTTTCAGATGCAGATATGGCTGGACGCTGTTGTCACCGTGCCGGGATGTTGCACCGCCACTCACAGCCCGTCAGATTCCCGTACCTGACAGTTTCCTTCTCAGGAGACCCGAATGCCATATGTGCCACAGAACTAGAAAAAAAAACACACAAGGTGATCGGTACTTTCAGTAATTGGTTTGAAGCAGCTTCCCCAAGGTCATGTGGGATCCCAGTAGTAACTGATCACCAGGGATCCAGCTGCTACAACCACCCGCAATCCTCTGTCCCCACTGGGGAAAGCCCCTAGTGCATAACACAACGTATTTATAGATGATACAGCCCGGGGCAAGAAGGAAAGTAGGACACCGCACTCACCAGCTGCACAAAATCTATATATAAAACTGAAATACTTATGACATACCTTACATTGTGATATCGCCACGTAATGCCGAATAATACTCCAATAGAGAAGCCAAATAGTACCGCCACACAATGCTGAATAATGCTTCAATATTATAGCCAGATAATACAGCAATACAATGCCAAATAATACTTCAATATTGTAGCCAAATAATACCATCACACAATGCCAAATAATACTTCAATATTGTAGCCAAATAATACTATCACACAATGCCAACGAATGCTTCAATGTTGTATCCAAATAATACCATCACACAATGCCAAATAATACTTTAATATTGTAGCCACAGTGCTTCAATATATTGGCCAAATAATACCGCCCTAAAATGCTAAATAATACTTTAGTAGTCAGCTAAATAATATGACCAAACAATACTTCAATACATCAATTAAATAATACCGCTATACAATGTCAAATAATACAGTACTTCAATACATTGACCAAATAATACTTCAGTATAATTCCCAAATATACCACCATACAATGCCCAATTACATGTCAATATATTATCAAAATAATACAGGGTCACAATGCCAAATAATACTTTATTGTATAAGCTATTTAACACCACCATATAATGCCATTTAATACTTCAATACATAAACTAAATAATACCACCATATAATGCCATTTAATACTTCAATACATAAACTAAATAATACCACCATATAATGCCATTTAATACTTCAGTACATAAGGTAAATAATACCGACATACAGTACAATACCATTTACTACTTCAATACATACGGGAAATGATGCCACCATACAATGTCAAATAATACTTCAATATACAGTATGTAAGGTAAATAATACCGCCATACAATGCCAAATAATACTTCAATATACAGTATGTAAGGTAAATAATACCGCTATACAATGTCAAATAATACTTCAGTATATAAGATAAACAATACTGCCATACAATGCCAATTAATATTTTAATAAATAACATAAATAATACTGCCACATGATGCCATTTAATAATTCAATACATATGGCAAATAATACTGACATACAGTGCCAAAAAATAATTAAATACATTAGTCAAACCATTCTTGAATATAGAAGGTAAGTATTACTGCCATACAATGTTAAATAGTACTTCAGTATATAAGATAAACAATACTGCCATACAATGCCAATTAATATTTTAATAAATAATATAAATAATACTGCCACGTGATGCCATTTAATAATTCAATACATATGGCAAATAATACCAACATACAGTGCCAAAAAATAATCAAATACATTAGCCAAATGATTCTTGAATATATAAGATAAGTAATACCGCTATACAATGTCAAATAATACTTTAGTATATAAGGTAAATAGTACTGCTATACAATGCCAATAATTATTTCAATACATAAGGTAAATAATACTGCCATACAGTGCCTAATAATACTTTAGTACATAAGGTAAATAGTACTGCTATACAATGCCAATAATTATTTCAATACATAAGGTAAATAATACTGCCATACAGTGCCTAATAATACTTTAGTACATAAGGTAAATAGTACTGCTATACAATGCCAATAAATATTTCAATACATAAGGTAAATAATGTTGCTATTCAATGCCAAATAATACTGCAATAAATTGGCCAAATATTACCGCCATACAATGGCAAAGTAATTATGACGTTGCTGTTAAACCACTTTGTGGTCTCGGATGGTGAAGATTTATATGTTTTTAGGTTGCTCCTCACACCCCAAAAAAAAAAAATCCCTATACATGGCACCTACTGAATACAATTTTTGCCATGATGAAGAAGGTCACATGCAGTACTTTGGGGCGTGTCCTCTATGAATAGGCGGGGCTTATACTAGTAAATGTTGCACTTCTTTTACCCATTCTGGTTTAGCAGTGTTTCTGGAGTATTGGGTGCCGGACTCGCTCTCTCAGTCCCTCCATATCCTACACGTCCCGATTCTTCTCTTGGCAGATGTGAGATATAACACTGGGGATGAAATTAGGAACATATGAGCCCCCCAGGGCGATGTTCCACTTTCTGCCTGGTGACGCCCCCGCTAACTTCCCCCCTTCCCTCGTTCTGTTCAGATTTCAACAATATGTAAAGCATCTTAATAAAATACATCTCAGCTCTGCCGTCCGTATAACACAATCTGCAGCGCGTCCCGCCGCGCACACACACTGCGACAGTCACGCTATACATTCAGGACCGGAAAATCCTGTGTTTGATCCCACGAGGGAGCGACAGTCTCTATTCTTCCCGCCGTCGGAGTTCTAGTCGTCTACTAAGCTCATCACTACGGCTGTCAGGCGCTGACAGAAAGCCGGACTCCGGGCAAGATTTAAAGGGGTGTTCCCGTTTTCTGCAGATAATGGCAGAAAAGTTCTGCAAGTTTCAACAGACTTTGTGCTTCTCTTTTTTCAAGATCTCTGCTTGCTGTAAGTGAGCGTGAAGATTCTCTCTCGCAAGGAGCCCTGTGTGCGTATCGGTCGGACATGATCGGGCTTCAAGACAGGTTTTTTTTATTTTTTATATTAGCCTCCATTCACTGACTGCAAGCAGAGATCTTGACAATATATAGAAAGTTGTAGAACTTGTCCCTTTTCAATGATTATGCTGCATTTTCCCGTATTCCTCCTGGTTACACGCGTAGGCACGATTATTTTTACCATATTAGGGATGTCTTCACCCCTACAATTATTCCGCACCCCAAAAAAACAGCGCCACCCTTGTCCACAGGT
Source organism: Rhinella marina (assembly GCA_900303285.1). Classification (NCBI taxonomy): domain Eukaryota; kingdom Metazoa; phylum Chordata; class Amphibia; order Anura; family Bufonidae; genus Rhinella; species Rhinella marina. The sequence goes on along the minus strand of ONZH01024471.1, from coordinate 896,053 downwards.
CACGTGTGGTATTACAGCTCAGCACTATTCACTTCAAGGTAGCAGAGTGGCCCTACCAGACACAACCCATGCTGTTTTTGGAAGAAAGAAGCCATGTTTTTCTCATAAGGAACAACCCCTTTAAAGGGAATCTCCACCTTTGACGACTATTTTCATTTTCAGGTCCAATATTCTGCACTGAATCATTTAGTAATCTATGTTTACGGCGGCCAGAGCTCCATTTTTCCGATACAGAGCTCTAGATCCCCTGCTCAGATATAAATTCTGGTTACTTGCGTTCACCACTAGAGGGAGCTGTGTTATCATTGAGTTAACAGTATCCAGTAAGGTCCTGAGCTCCCTCTAGTGGTGGATGCGAGTAGCAGGAATTTTATCATTTGGTTCTATGCTCAGATATAAATGATTAAATTCTGGTTACCTGCGTTCACCACTAGAGGGAGCTGTGTTATCATTGAGTTAACAGTATCCAGTAAGATCCTGAGCTCCCTCTAGTGGTGGCTGCGAGTAGCAGGAATTTTATCATTTGGTTCTATGCTCAGATATGAATGATTATATTCTGGTTACCTGCGTTCACCACTAGAGGGAGCTGTGTTATCATTGACTTAACAGTATCCAGTAAGCTCCTGAGCTCCCTCTAGTGGTGGCTGAGAGTAGCAGGAATTTTATAATTTGGTTCTATGCTCAGATGTAAATGATTAAATTCTTGTTACCTTCATTTACCACTAGAGGGAGCTGTGTTATCATTGAGTGAACAGTATTCAGTAAGCTCCTGAGCTCCCTCTAGTGGTGGCTGCGAGTAGCAGGAATTTTATAATTTGGTTCTGTGCTCAGATGTAAATGATTAAATTCTTGTTTCCTTCATTTACCACTAGAGGGAGCTGTGTTATCATTGAGTGAACAGTATTCAGTAAGCTCCTGAGCTCCCTCTAGTGGTGGCTGCGAGTAGCAGGAATTTTATAATTTGGTTCTATGTTTATGCAGGGGATTTGGAGCTGTGTATCAGGACCAATGATTTACTGGTGAATGTGTATGGAGTTTACTGGCTCTCTGAGCAGGAATATGACATTTTCTGAGCCGCAGGTGAATAATAAGGACAGAAATGCAGGTGAAAGAGTCAGGACTGTAGTGATCTGGAAGAAAGCTCTGCAAGCGGGTGGTCACGGGCCACCACTGACCCTGATCAATACTCTGTAATTGTGATATGAGGGGTCACATCCGGACAATGCTCACAACCAGGACCCTGATGAATGGCATCCAGCACGCGTGATCTATAGGGAAGTCGTGAGGACATATTTCTGGGTCTCTTTAATCAGGAAAGTGGCGCGTGGGGTACAAGACGGAAATCCATAAATCCATAGAGCCCTGCAGACAGCTCATTAATATGACCTAGAGGTATGAGGAGGGTGGGGGTGGGGGCCATCAGGAATCCATATTAGAATGAGATTTTCTGGATGGGGGCGTGAAAGGTAATCAGTCATGGCAACATCAGCAGGTAACATGACATATACAAAGATACACAAATATCAAACAATATACATAATGTGTACAAAGACATATGGAACAATATACAGCACAGCTTCTCAAGCTCTGTCAGGTTGGATGGGGGCCGTCGGTGGACAGTCATTTTCAGGTCTCTCCAGAGGGCCTCGGGCTAGGCCACTCAAGGACATTCACAGAGTTGTCTCTAAGCCGCTCCTGTGTGGTCTTGGCTTTGTACTTAGGGTCAAGTTTATGTCTGCAGATGTGTTTATGATGGAAAAACTGCTTATTCCTTCCCATAGACTTGTACTGAAACTTTATACAAATCAATGGCAGACTGAAACTGCAACAATGTTTTTGTTTAGGCTGTGCTTCTCCACTCCACCCCTCCCAATAGAAGGTTCTAGTTCACTGACAAACTGTATATATGGAGAGTAGTCAGAGCTTCTAGTTGTACATATAGATACATACAGTGCATACACACTGTACACACATATACATATATACATACACACTGTACACACATATACATATATACATACACACTGTACACACATATACATATACACACTGTACACACATATATACATACACACTGTACACATATACACATACACACTGTACACACATATACATATATACATACACACTGTACACATATATACATACGCACTGTACACACATATATACATACGCACTGTACACACATATACATATATACATACGCACTGTACACACATATACATATATACATACACACTGTACACACATATACATATATACATACACACTGTACACACATATACATATATACATACACACTGTACACACATATACATATATACATACGCACTGTACACACATATACATATATACATACGCACTGTACACACATATACATATATACATACACACTGTACACACATATACATATATACATACACACTGTACACACATATATACATACACACATATACATATATACATACACACTGTACACACATATACATATATACATACACACTGTACACACATATATACATACACACATATACATATATACATACACACTGTACACATATACATATATACATACACACTGTACACACATATATACATACACTGTACACACATATATACATATATACATACACACTGTACACACATATACATATATACATACACACTGTACACACATATATACATACACACTGTACACACATATATACATACACACTGTACACACATATATACATACACACTGTACACATATACATATATACATACACACTGTACACACATATATACATACACACTGTACACACATATATACATACACACTGTACACATATACATATATACATACACACTGTACACACATATATACATACACACTGTACACATATACATATATACATACACACTGTACACATATACATATATACATACACACTGTACACACATATATACATACACACTGTACACACATATACATATATACATACACACTGTACACATATACACAGATAGATACATACATACACATATGCACACATACTCTTTCTTACAAATATCTGGATTGCAGTGTCTTTCTCCGCTGACACACTGTAACGCTGAGACTATAGGGAAATCCTATAGGACGATAGATAGATAGATAGATAGATAGATAGATAGATAGATGTGACTATAGGGAAATCCTATAGGATGGAATCAGTAGGATCTGCAGTATATCACACCCTGCCCTTTTAGCCTCAGCTCGGTCATGACGGCTGCAGACTATCACTCCGCATTGTATTATCAGACTGATTTCCGCACTTGGTGTATGGGGCCCTGGAGCATTAGAGCCACACAGGGCCTCCTATTTACCCTATCCTTGCTGGACAAGAGTAGGATGTATGTAACTGGATGGTTGTGGGCACAGGGCAGAGCTTTAGGGGGTGTAGAGGTGGCACCTAGACCTGGTACCTGCTACATAATAACTGCACACTGTTATACCTCTGTGCATCCCCAAGCCCAGAGGCCCTGACAACCGCCCAGGATGGTCTAGAGTCAGACAACGGCCCTCCAGTGCCCCTAGGGTGTAGGCTGACCCTTAGGACTGCCTTAGCTGCCTACACTGATACAAACACATCACTGTCAGAGTAAAAGTGATCCGCAGCAAGTTTGAATGTCAGCCGGAATGGTTTTACTCACTGACGGGAAGCAGAGATTTTAAGAGATTTCAACACAATAGAAATGTGAAAGCTGTGGGACTTTTCATTGTGCAATGATCAAGCTTCATTTACAGCGGAGCAGACAGTCCCTTCTGACATGTGGCTCCTCTAAACACGGCGCTGGACCAGGAAAACATTCCTCCAGGAGATGTGGGATCCTCCAGAACGTCTCCAACCTCGGGGTCACACAACTGGAGGAGCAAGGTCTCAGCACTAGAGGGCGCCACATCACCCACCAAAAACAATGGCACTGTCGCTATAAAACAAGTAAAACATTGGGGGCATCCTTAGTTACTTGGGGAGGAAATAAAAATACTGTACTGTCCCTTTAAGAGATACAGGAAATGATTTAACTTGCAATCCCTGAGCACTAGAGGGCGCACAGTGAGAAACCGTTCACATGAGCAGCATAGCACTGAGTGATCCCAGACAAAGAACGCTAATTTAGGGGCTCCAGTATTAGCGAGGTGGTCCCCGCATCCGAGAACAGTAAAATTCTTATTTATCCTTTGCCGCGCACCCCACCCTCTTATGCTCCGGGGAGGAGGGGAGCGTTTAGGGTTGAGAATGTGGAATTCCTACCACTTGTTCCCACCATAAACATTCTGTAGCCGCCACTAGGGGGAGCTCACTGGTGACTAGAGGATTCAAAGCTGGCAGTGTAAATCCACAGGCAATCAGCTCCCCCTAGTGGTGGCAGAAATCATTTAATTCAATGACTGTATGGTGGAAAATGTAACATCGCGATACACAGCTCCCATAGCATTGTCCGGTTCACAAACCAAGTGACAAGCAGACTTCAGTCTACGGTATTCATGGTATAAACTGAGAGACGCCTCCTGTGTGAGACGCGCGCACTCACCGGAACACTGCGACTGTCAATCACTGCCCCACGAGACAGCAGGCTCGACAATTCATAAAAGATACTTTATTAGCATTCAACCCCCAACACAGGTAATCCGGAAATCACACTAAGCCATATAGGAAAGATAGATAGATAGATAGATAGATATGAGATAGATAGATAGATAGATAGATAGATAGATAGATAGATATGAGATAGATAGATATGAGATAGATAGATAGATAGATAGATATGAGATAGATAGATAGATAGATAGATAGATAGATAGATAGATAGATAGATAGATAGATAGATAGATAGATAGATAGATAGATAGATAAAGATAGTAGAGAGATAGATAGATATGAGATAGATAGATAAATAGATAGATAGATAAAGATAGTAGATAGATAGATAAAGATAGTAGAGAGATAGATATGAGAGAGATAGATAGATAGACACATCTTATATTTAGTGAGACACAAAAAGTATCTAATACACATTGTAAATGTACAACACATTTTTGGAGGACACTGAGCTGGAATCTCAGTAAAAATGCAATTTATCAAATAATCCGCACATACAGTAAAATAAACCTGTACATACATATACATAAAAGACAGGACACAGTGGGGGAGCTGAGGGGGGGGGGTCATTCGTCAATATCTGTCTAATTGATCACAGAGAGAAAGTGTCCCTGCTGTTCAGATCCATCTCCTGTGATCAGGATAATTAGTATTGTCCAGCCCTTAAACATTCTGTCCATATCCTCCATGAATGATGAATCAAATGCCAGATATAATAGAAAAGACGCAGGAGCGCTGCAGTACTGAGAACGAGGGGACAAAGAACTATTACATCAGGAGGAGGCGGCTAGAAACACTGTGCTAGGAAGTGTTCATATAGTAAGAAGATCTATGGACGGTATATTCTTGTACATAGGAGGCAGTATTATAGTAGTTATATTCTTGTACATAGGAGCAGTATTATAGTAGTTATATTCTTGTACATAGGAGGCAGTATTATAGTAGTTATATTCTTGTACATAGGAGCAGTATTATAGTAGTTATATTCTTGTACATAGGAGCAGTAGTATAGTAGTTATATTCTTGTACATAGGAGGCAGTATTATAGTAGTTATATTCTTGTACATAGGAGCAGTATTATAGTAGTTATATTCTTGTACATAGGAGCAGTATTATAGTAGTTATATTCTTGTACATAGGAGCAGTATTATAGTAGTTATTCTTGTACATAGGAGCAGTATTATAGTAGTTATATTCTTGTACATAGGAGGCAGTATTATAGTAGATATATTCTGTACATAGGAGGCAGTATTATAGTAGTTATATTCTTGTACATAGGAGGCAGTATTATAGTAGTTATATTCTTCTACATATGAGCAGTATTATAGTAGTTATATTCTTGTACATAGAAGCAGTATTATAGTAGTTATATTCCTGTACATAGGAGGCAGTATTATAGTAGTTATATTCTTGTACATAGGAGGCAGTATTATAGTAGTTATATTCTTGTACATAGGAGGCAGTATTATAGTAGTTATATTCTTGTACATAGGAGAGCAGTATTATAGTAGTTATATTCTTGTATATAGGAGCAGTATTAATAGTAGTTATATTGTTGTACATAGGAGCAGTATTATAGTAGTTATATTCCTGTACATAGGAGGCAGTATTATAGTATTAGTTAGTATATTCTTGTACATAGGAGGCAGTATTATAGTAGTTATAGTTCTTGTATAGGAGTAGTATTATAGTAGTTATATTCTTGTACATAGGAGGCAGTATTATAGTAGTTATATTGTTGTACTAGGAGGCAGTATATATAGTAGTTATATTCTTGTACATAGGAGCAGTATTATAGTAGTTATATTCTTTGTACATAGGAGAGCAGTATTATAGTAGTTATATTCTTGTACATAGGAGCAGTATTATAGTAGTTATATTTCTTGTAACATAGGAGCAGTATTATTAAGTAGTTATATTCCTGTACATAGGAGCAGTATTATAGTAGTTATATTCTTGTACATAGGAGCAGTATTATAGTAGTTATATTCCTGTACATAGGAGCAGTATTATAGTAGTTATATTCTTGTACATAGGAGCAGTATTATAGTAGTTATATTCTTGTACATAGGAGCAGTATTATAGTAGTTATATTCTTGTACATAGGAGCAGTTTAGTAGTTATATTCTTGTACATAGGAGTATTAGTAGTATATCTTGTACATAGGAGCAGTATTATAGTAGTTATATTCTTGTACATAGGAGCAGTATTATAGTAGTTATATTCTTGTACATAGGAGCAGTATTATAGTAGTTATATTCTTGTACATAGGAGCAGTATTATAGTAGTTATATTCTTGTACATAGGAGCAGTATTATAGTAGTTATATTCTTGTACATAGGAGCAGTATTATAGTAGTTATATTCTTGTACATAGGAGGCAGTATTATAGTAGTTATATTCTTGTACATAGGAGGCCAGTATTATAGTAGTTATATTCTTGTACATAGGAGCAGTATTATAGTAGTTATATTCTTGTACATAGGAGGCAGTATATAGTAGTATTCTTATAGGAGAGTTATAGTTTTACATAGGAAGGCAGTATTATAGTAGTTATATTCTTGTACATAGGAGGCAGTATTATAGTAGTTATATTCTTTCTACATAGGAGCAGTATTATAGTAGTTATATTCTTGTACATAGGAGCAGTATTATAGTAGTATATTGTACATAGGAAGCAGTATTATAGTAGTTATATTCTTGTACATAGGAGGCAGTTATTAGTAGTTATATCTTGTACATAGAGGCAGTATTATAGTAGTTATATTCTTGTACATAGGAGTATTTAGTAGTTATATTCTTGTACATAGGGCAGTATTATAGTAGTTATATTAGTATTTCCTGTAACATAGGAGCAGTATTATAGTAGTTATATTCTTGTACATAGGAGGCAGTATTATAGTAGTTATATTTCTTGTACATAGGAGCAGTATTATAGTAGTTATATTCTTGTATATAGGAGCAGTATTATAGTAGTTATATTGTTTGTACATAGGAGGCAGTATTATAGTAGTTATATTCTTGTACATAGGAGCAGTATTATAGTAGTTATATTTTGTACATAGAGGGCAGTATTATAGTAGTTATATTCTTGTACATAGGAGGGCAGTATTATAGTAGTTATATTCTTGTACATAGGAGGCAGTATTATAGTAGTTATATTCTGTACATAGGAGCAGTATTATAGTAGTTATATTTCTTGTACATAGGAGCAGTATTTATAGTAGTTATATTCTTGTACATAGGAGCAGTATTATAGTAGTTATATTCTTGTACAATAGGAGCAGTATTATAGTAGGTATATTCTTGTACATAGGAGCAGTATTATTATAGTAGTTATATTCTTGTACATAGGAGCAGTATTATAGTAGTTATATTCTTGTACATAGGAGGCAGTATTATAGTAGTTATATTCTTGTACATAGGAGCAGTATTATAGTAGTTATATTCTTGTACATAGGAGCAGTATTATAGTAGTTATATTCTTGTACATAGGTACATAGGCAGTATTATAGTAGTTTATAATATTCTTGTACATAGGAGCAGTATTATATAGTAGTAGTTATATTCTTGTAGGGCATAGGTATTATAGTAGTTATATTCTTGTACATAGGAGCAGTATTATAGTAGTTATATGTACATAGGAGGCAGTAGTTATATGTATAGGTAGTTATATTCTTGTACATAGGAGCAGTATTATAGTAGTTATATTCTTGTACATAGGAGCAGTATTATAGTAGTTATATTCACGTTCACATACATGACAGTATTTTAGTATTAATTATCTTGTACTTCTATGTTGTGGCAGTGTTAATAATTTGTGCTGGTAGCTGGCATTATATAATGTCTTCACTATGTAGGATGTCAGTATGGTCAGTGACAGTACCCTGGTATAAACAGTTAACATGACTATAGCAGTATTCTGCCTGTGTTACACTGATGCAGCAGACTTGTTTGGGGGAGGAGAGGGCACATTCAGGATAACACATAGGTGTGATTTTAGTCTCTGATTTCCCGTAATACTTTAGACTAATCTAATCATCAATGATCCATCACCTTCAGAGCTGCACTCAGAGTATTCTCTTTTATGACTATGATTTTATTTCCCTCACAGAAATACCTCTCTGACCCAGGGCACCGTTATATGCGTCGTCCTGCGTCATCGTGTCCTTAGAGTCTAAAACCGAACCTGCAGCAGACATTTGGTTTTTTTAAGGGGTTTTCATAACTATATTGCTTTTTTAAGCAGCACAGAACCCCATGACCAGGTGTCCCCTCCATATCCCAGGCAGCAGCTGGATAACCAAAGCCGGGTGTCATGGATGCCATTAAGCAGCCCCTCATATCTCAGCTTCTCAGACCCTTGGAAGAAGGATATTGGAATATTGCAATTCTGTTAAATCCGAATGTTTGGTGGAATTAATCTGAACTTCTCGAGTACCAGAAGAAATCAGAGAAGTGTCCGGACTTACTAAGTAATGGCGCCAACTACTGGTCATGAGGAGATTTACACTGGACCACTGTCATAAGGACTCCAAACAGGTTCGGATAGAGAAAATCATGGCATTTACAGATTATAGCAGAGCTGAATTTGTCATACCTTATAAATCATGTGACAAACACAACTAGCTCTGCTACATCTGACCAATTCTGAGATACAGAGGGAACTGGGTCACGGAATATGGTTTTGTAAACGCTCGTTTTTGTGTGTTTTATGTGACTTTATGTGATTACAGTATGTTATCTCATGAAAGACCCTCACACCATTCCATACCATTGGATATTAGATGTCCGAGCACTGGGGACCGAGCGCTGTGACCCTGCCAATCACTAGGATGAAGTATCGTCAGCAACAGGAAAGTGTGGGTCCAAAAAGTCTACTGTTGGCTTCTCTCTATGAGGCCACCAAAAAATAACCGGATGACCAAGGATATATGAGACATTAGCTCATCCGACTGTTATATAGCCCATAAAGCAGCACCAGCAACAGGACCGTACACTGTAGTTGTGTCTGTCACATAGACCATATAATAGTACCAGCCATAGTGCCCATATAACAGCACAGGCAGCAGGACCCTTACAATGTAATAGTGTATGAAATATAGACTATATAATAGCACCAGCAACAGGACCCTTATACAGTAGTAGTGCCTGAGATATAGACCAAATACTAGTACATCCATAGTGCCCATATAATAGTACCATCCACAGTGCCCATATAACAACACAGGCAGCAGGACCCTTACAATGTAATAGTGTCTGTCACATAGACCATATAATAGTACCAGCCATAGTGCCCATATAACAGCACAGGCAGCAGGACCCTTACAATGTAATAGTGTTTGAAATATAAGCCTTATAATAGTACCAATCATAGTGCCCATATAACAGCACAGGCAGCAGGACCCTTATACAGTAGTAATGCCAGAGATGTAGACCAAATATTAGTACAGCCATAGTGCCCACGTAATAGCACCAGCAACAGGACACTTACAATGTAATAGTGTATGAAATATAGACTATATAATAGTACCAGCCCTGGTCACCATATAATAGCAACAGGACCCTTATACAGTAGTAGTGTCTGAGATATAGACCAAATAATAGTACATCCATAGTGCCCATATAATACTACCATCCACAGTGCTCATACAGGACCCTAGACTCTAGTAGTGTCTGTCACATAGACCATATAATAGTACCAACCATAGTGCCCATATAACAGTACCAGTGGCAGGACCCTTACAATGTAATAGTGTATGAAATATAGACTATATAACAGCACGAGCAACAGGACCCTGTAGTAGTGTCTGTCACATAGACCATATAATAGTACCAGTCATAGTAATCATATAACACCAGTGGCAGGATCCTTACAATATAGTGTATAAAATATAGACCATATAATAGTACCAGCAACAGGACCCTTATACAGTAGCATCTGTGTCTGAGATACATAGTGCCCCCATAATAGTACCATCCATAGTGCTCATATAACAGCACCAACAACAGGAGCCTTGCACAGAGGTAGTGTCTGACATATAGAAATAATTGTACTAGCTATAGTGCCCATATAATAGTACCATCCATAATACTCATAGATTAGCACCAGCAACAGGACCTTTACACTGTTTCTGACATATAGACCACATTATAGTACCAGCCTGAGCCACAGTTTCCTTATAATAGTACCATCCATAGTGCTCATATAACAGCACCAGCAGCAGGAGCCTTGCACAGTGGTAGTGTCTGACACATATATATATATATATATATATATATATACATATACTGTATATAATTGTACCATCCATAATACTCATAGATTAGCACCAGCAACAGGACCTTTACACTGTTTCTGACATATAGCCCATATAACAGTACCATCCATAGTGTCCATATGATTGCACAAGCTATAGGGCCCTTATGCTAGCAATTGGCCCCCGAGACCATATAATAGTGCCGGCCACGGTGCCCGTTTAGTCCCTATAGCAGTATCTGGCGTAGAGACCATATCATATAGCACCAACTGCAGCATCCACACGTATCAAACCACAGTGCAGGTACAATAGTGCCATAGAGCCCCTGTGGTAGTGTCTAATGTAAAGACCATATAACAGTACCCATATAATACCGCCAGCAATAGACGTCATGTCATATAGATATAATGCATAAAGAGCTGCACATTTACAGTCCTCATCAGCCCCCCCTCATTAATACCCATGTTATCCCCAAGAGGGAGCAGCTCCTGCACAGTACCGGCACCGCTGATCCCAGGACAGAAAATAACATTGCAGATCTACCCCTCATGAAGATGTCTGACAACCCCCCCTCCTCCTATGAAGATGTCTGACAACCCCCCCTACACAGCAGTTCACAGCCGGATCCTGCCATGTCCCCATGGCCTATTCAGACAGAGCAGTGGCAGCTGGATCCTGCGCTGTGTACAGATGGAGCAGTGTTTGCTTTCTTCTGCTACACATTATGTAAATATACTTCTTCAAGGCTGATACATTGTTTCCACCCACTGAAGGCTCCTGATGAAGGTCTGGTGCAGCAGACCAAAACGTTGGGTAACAAATAACTTTTATTGATCCGCCTGCAAGGCCTGTCAATGTCTCCCAGGTATCGGCTGTAACACCACGTTGTATCTATTGATCTATTGGCAGATGACAGCTCTGGAAGTAAGACAGCCTACAGCCAAATATATATATATATATAGTCACACATGCATCCTGAAATCCTCTGTGCTGCTGAGGGTCTCTTCATCTGTTTTCTGTATGACTCTTTTCCTCCTTTTCATCTACTACTACTACTATTACGTCTACTACTACCCCTATCATTTGCAGCTCTGTACAGGTCATTGCCACCAACAAGCTCAGAACACCTAACCTGCTGAAATACTCTGTGCTGCATGGGTTTTCTATTTCTCTCACTCTCTTGCTTATATCATGCAAATGGAGCCAGGTTCACACTAATATCATTACAGGAGTGGATAGATCATGACAACCCCTATCACTCAGCTGCTGAAATACTCTGTGCTGCTTAGTTTCTCTATTCTTCCCACTAACTTACTCTGATTAGCTTTGCTCTTATGAAGCCTCTATCACAAGCAGCCATGTCCTCCCTAACATCATAACATCATTTGACTGCTGAAATACTCTGTGCTGCTGAGAGCTCTACCCCTTCCACTGGATTTCTCCCACTCTCTTGCTGATATCATACACATGCAGCCAGGTCCTCACTAACCTCATCACAGAAGTGGATCGGTCAGGGCAACCCCTTTCACTCAGCTGCTGAAATGCTCTGTGCTGCTTAGCATCTCTATTCCTTCCTCTAATTTACTCCTATTCCCTTTGCTCATATAATGCCCTTATCACAAGCAGCCAGGTCCTCTCTAACCTCATCACAGGACACTGCAACCTCTAACACTCCGCTGCTGAAATACTCTGTGCTGCTGGGATCTCTATGCCTTGCTCTCAGCCCCCTGCATAGATCACGTCTGTGGCACAAGCAGCTCTGTCCTTGGCCACCATCATGACATTAATGGATGGATCACTTCATTCCCTACCATTCCACTGCTGAAATACTCTGTGCTGCTGGGATCTCTACACCTTCCACTACATTACTCTCAGTCTGTCTCCTTCTTACATCATTACATTAGTTAACAGGTCACTGCTTCTTGTCTGCTTAAATACTCTGTGCTGCTGTGGATGTGGACCCAGCTCTTTCTACACCTATTGTGGTTGATTCCATTGTTTCCATAATATGACACCGGCATGAGGCATGCCAGACTAGTGTCACACCATCACCCTGCCTCAAATACTCTGTGCTGCTGTAAGAATACTGTCTATAGCACACAGCCTCCTGAATAGTACAAACAAAATTTAAAGGGGTTGTCCCACGAAAAATATTCTACAGATTTTAAACCAGCAGCTGGATCTGAATATTTTTGTGAGACACGCCTCCTGAGCTGTGATAGGGAGAGCTGAGACACGCCCCCTGAGCTGTGATAGGGAGAGCTGAGACACGCTCCCTGAGCTGTGATAGGGAGAGCTGAGACACGCCCCCTAAGCTGTGATAGGGAGAGCTGAGACATGTCTCCTGAGCTGTGATAGGGAGAGCTGAGACATACCTCCTGAGCTGTGATAGGGAGAGCTGAGACCACACCCCCTAAGCTGTGATAGGGAGAGCTGAGACACGCCCCTGAGCTGTGATAGGGAGAGCTGAGACACGCCTCCTGAGCTGTGATAGGGAGAGCTGAAACACGCCCCCTGAGCTGTGATAGGGAGAGCTGAGACACGCCCCCTGAGCTGCAGCAGAAAAGACACTCCCCTTGAGCTGCCAGCTTGATATAAATCTAGCAGAGCAATGAATGTGGAGATCTCTGGATCCATGTGAGGTACAGGGCAGGTTCTAGCTTTGTTAGAAAGAGGTTTTCATGTATTATATAGTGTATGATTTTCATTTTTACATTAGTCATTCGTCCAGGATTAGAAAAACATGGCTGCTTTCTTCTGAAAACAGCACCACCCCTGTGCATAGGTTGTGTCTTGTATTGCAGCTCAGCTCCAATAGGGCAAAGCTGTAATAAACCACACACAACCTATACACAGGGGCGGTGCTGTTTTTGGAAGCAGTCATGTTTTTCTAATCCTGGACAACCCCTTTAAGTAATCAAGCACAATTATACTGCCACCTAGTGGACAGAAGTTTGTGAAACGCACAAGATTTCAACAATGCTGTAAAATTCCACGACTATCGAATTGGTCCTTTGGGTCTTGATAACTAGCTGATAAGTGTTAGCATGTCATGATGTGGTAAAGGGTTAAACGTTGCTGCACGCGCTGTAATATCCATTTACCGGTGTCTATGAGGTTTTACAAGCCGGCGTCTGTAATATACATTATCCCGATTCCAGCTCTTCCGGCCTAAGCTTCCATCCGCAGCCGTGTACTGTGACTCCCATCATCCTACAGCAGTGCGATAACCCCCTGCTCCCGGATTAGGTGCAGTCAGCGAATCCCGTCCAGATGTCGCCGGGCGGCCGTGCAGGGGTTAATGTAAGGAGCTTAGCGGGATGCTGCTGCTGCCGCCTGCGCCTTCACACTGCTGTCCTCAGTCTGCAGAGATGTGAGATTCTGTTAATGAGAGCGGCAGCTGCTGGATGGGGAATTAACCTTATCCTGGACTACTCTGCCTGTCGGAGCCCTCTGGGTTCCGGATCGGTCTGAGGTCCTGCCCTTACCTGGTGCTGCCTGAGGCGATCTTGGTGGTGCACCCCTGCCCTGTGCCCATACAGAGCCATGTCTGCTTCTTGGAAAGCTGGGTGACAACCAATACTGGCAAGTGAAGCTATAACGGCAGCCGTATTGGTTGTCACCCAGCTTTCCCAGGATCAGATATTAACGAGGCGACTGCTGCTCAGTTGTCACATTCAGGAGGGTTTGCTGCAGGAGCCGCTGTTGTGTAATTCCCCCTCCGCCATGTGCTGAGCGCTCCTAATTAAGAGACTTTCCGACCTTGTGCACAGGGATATCTGTCATTATTCCAGCCAGCGCCGCTTATCCTCGGAGGATATGAGGCTGCCCGGGAGGGGGGAAGGGGCGCTGTCACTGCTTCACCCCTGAGGTCAGGGCAGGTGCAGCTGCAGGAGACTCGCCTGTCCATCAACACGTGGTCGTTACCTTGTAGAGCGCCCCGCATTAGGGTCTGTTCACACGCGGCAGGTTTATGGCAGACGTTTCTCTCACTTCCCCAGTATCTCGGAATGGGATCTGCAGAAATCCATGTGCCTGCCACCAAAACAACCCCCTCCGGATGCAGGGAGCTGATTCACGGGCGCCATGGGTGACTGTATGGACGGGCGGGCTTCAGTCGGGGGCTGTGACTGGATGCCAGGTCCGGCCAGGCTTAGACGTAACACGGCTCAGATCTCACCTTCCACCATCGTGACTTCCGTGGGACGTTTCCAGATTGGTCGGCATCCATGTCATGGGGAGTAAAACAACGACGTCGTGAGACGCATAAATATAAGGGTACATTCACACGACCGTATAATTTTATCCGCGTCCGATCCGCATCCGTTCCGCATTTTGCGGAATAGATGCGGATCCATTCATTCCTATGGGTGAATAAAATGTGCGGACAACATTCAGTATGTTGTCCGCATCCGTATTTCCGCATTTCTGGTCCGCAAGAATATGAAGCTTGTCCTACTATTGTCCGCACAGATCGGTCCGCAGCCCCATTCAAGTCTATGGATCCGCAACTTGCGGATGACATACGGAATGGTTTCCGTATGTTATCCGTTTTTTGCGGATCCGTATAATTGAAGGCCTTGACAACTATGAATTATTCTTTTTTTTTCTCTCTCTTTTTTTTTTAAACCTTCCGTTTTTTGCGGACCGTAAAAAACGGAAGACATGCGGAACACATTCAGAAGCCATTCTTCCGCAAAATGCAGACACACGGTTCAGTTATTTGCGGACCGCAAAACGGAAAGGACTCAACACGGTCGTGTGAATGTACCCTAACACAAAGTATAAAGAAATCACATTAAGTATAAATAATAAAAATGATACAAGTAATCTAAAAAAAAATAATATAATTTACATAGAAATTCAACAATTATAAATAAAAAAAATAGATTTAAAAAATTAAATATAAATGTTAAAATATAAATTATGTTAAAAAATACTGGATGGAAATAATACAATAATAAATAAATAATATAATAAAAAAATAGATATATAATATAAATAATAATTACAAACAATAATACCATACAAAAATAAAAAAAATACTGATGATGACATGTATAATGATCACAATGATATGTATGATTATGAATCATAATCATACATGTCATAATCGTAAATGTCATCATCGTCATTGATGATGATGACATGTATGACGATATGTATGATTATACTGATAGATGACATCTATGATAATATGTATGGTGATGATATCTATGAAGATGATGATATGTATGATTATAATGATGATGACATCTATAATGTGATACATGTGTAATGATGACATGTATGATATTGATGACGTCTATAATGATTTGACATGTATGAAGATGATATGTATGATTATGATGATAAGTATGATGATGATGATGACATGTATGAAGATGATGATGACATGTATGATGATGATGATGACATGTATGTTGATGATGACATGTATGAAGATGATATGTATGATTATAATGATAAGTATGATGATGATGATGACATGTATGTTGATGATGACATGTATGATTATGATGATGACATGTATGTTGATGATGACATGTATGATTATGATGATGACATGTATGATGATGATGATGACATGTATGTTGATGATGACATGTATGAAGATGATATGTATGATTATAATGATATGTATGATGATGATGATGACATGTATGTTGATGATGACATGTATGATTATGATGATGACATGTATGTTGATGATGACATGTATGATGCATGCTCCCATAGTCTGCTCCCTCAGGCTCTGACACTGCCCAGCCTCTCATAGACACATGCTGTGCGGTATGAATGAGGATGGCAGTCCTGGGTGGCACATGTGTCGGTGACAGTCCCCAGCTGCCTTCACCTTTAGGGGATGATGAGACAATGTGAGAACACGTGTTTTCACCTGTTCCCCCCTGGGGGTGAGAGGCGGGCAGTCTGCTTGGGGTGAGGTGGGGGAGGGTTTAGTCCGTTTAGACAGTTGTCACCTCCATGCAGGGATCAGAGGTGTCCTGCACCTCTCCGTCCTCCTCCTCCTCGGTGTCCATCCTCCACCTCCCCCTGGCTCTCCTCCACTCCTCCTCTCCCTCCCTCGTCTCTAGTTGTGCTTTCTCTCCTCCCTCCTGGTACATGAGTACAAGTTTCCTGCTCAGTTCTGTGAAGGCTTCGCTGGGATGAGGAGTGAATGCTTTCCCTACTGCAAGGAGCTTGAACTCCAAGATACCCCTGCACCCCCCTCCTGGTAGCAGGATCCGAGACCCCCAGCATCAGCACCAGAACCAAACCCCTTTTGGATCAAGCAGAAGAACCTTTTTATTTTGGATTGTGCTGGATCTACCAAACCCTGGATTTTACTCATCAAGGCACCACCCTGCCGGTTACATCCCACCTGGAGCCCCTACAATCTCTGGATATACCCCTTTACTTGGAGCTCAGGGGGGGGACCTTTCGCCCCTTCCTCCACCCCCCTCATTATTACTTTGGGATTTCATGTAAAGTGGAGGTGAGCTATGCTTTTGGGAAGCCAGGAATCCGTTAAATCAAGGTAAGGGGGCATGATGGGCACCATATGGGCTCAGGAACTTGAGGCTTTTGGGTACAGAGGGTCCTAAGTTCTACAGAAGACCTACCGGGCACCACAGTGTGCGGGTTACCATCAGCATGTGCCTTACAACTGAGAAGGTGCCTGACTTATTTTAACCCTCATGGTGCCAGGTGGCACCTGTTTTGCTAAGTCCTGAGGGGCTAATAGGGCGGGTTGGGTCTTTTAACCCTCATGTGGCACCTAAGTGTATGGGTTACCATCATCACGGGACTAGAAGGTGGGTCCAATCCTTTAACCCTTTATTGAGCTGAGCAGCATCTGTGTTTGGGTTGCCATCTTCAAGTGCTATAGGAAGAAACAAGCAAGATGTGACCGTTTAACTCTTCTGAAGCTGGGTGGCACCTAAGTGTTTGGTCTACCATCACCGGGAGCTGAAGATCTGGCAGGATGGGCGATGTCCTTTTACACCCATGGTGCTGGGGTGGCACCTAAGTGTTTGGTTTACCATCGGTGTAGATCTTGTAGGATGGGTCAGATCCTTTTTTACACTCGTGGTGCTGGGTGGCACCTAAGTATTTGGTTTACCGCCACCATGAGCTGAAGATCTGCTAGGATGGGTGAGGTCCTTTTACACCAATGATGCTGGGTGGCACTTAGGTGTTTGGTTTGCCATCACCGGGGGGCTAAAGATCTGGAAAGGTGGACAAGGTCCTTTTACACCAATGATGTTGGGTGGCACTTAAGTCTTTGGTTTACCTTCTCCGGGGGGCTATAGATTTGGAAGGGTGGACAAGGTCCTTTTACACCCTAGGTGCTGGGTGGCACCTAAGTGTTGGCATGTGGTGAAGAACTGGTAGGGGGCACCTGGCACAGCGTGCATAATTTGGGACAGAGCATGGTCCTTTAACCCTTCCTGTTCTGGCTGACGCGACTTGAGATTTGCAAATGATACTAATGTCGCTTTAGACAATGCAGAAGATACATTGTATCTTGTAAATGTGTAAGGAGGGGGTGGGGGCAGTTGGTATTAATTGGTTTATGGAGTCTCATCATTACCAGTAAATGGTGGGGTCTGGAGGAGGGGGGGATGGGGGGATTTTAAGTAAGGCTTAAGTTAACTTATTTAACATGCACATATGTTATACCCCAACGAGACACATCAGGAACCAATTCTCCTCTTCCCCCAGCCCGCTCAAGTCTTCTGCCCTGTTTTTTCCACTTTTCACAAACACGTCTCTTCCTAATTTGGGCACGAGCAATCATTATAAGCCTTCAAATAACAAGGCAATGGCAAAAGCAGCTTGGGATATATTGTATGTATAATATGTGTCTACTGTACATTGGCTGTCTGTAAACTGTATACATTACATAGCTCGCCTGCGCATACTCACCCGCTCCTCAGACAGCATACACTATGTGATCTATAGGGTCATTACAAATATGTGACTCGATTATGTGCACAGGTATACACTCCGCCTCGCATCTGCCCATAGATCATCCGCCCCTTGTATATGCTACGCCGTATATTCATATTTCACATGGATATTCTTTGTATACATTACACATTGTCTCTGTCCGAGGAGAGATACTGGATAATATATGGAGAGATTGTATACACATCCCTCGTGTGATATGTATACTGTAACAAAGTCTATATTCTGGGTCCTAGTTCGGGGGGGGGGGCTATGCCCTTTAAGGGCCACCCTATGGTCAAGGCTCCTTAGAGGGAATGATTACATTTTTATAGATTCTTGGTGGTCCTGCCAGGCAGGAGGCAACCGGGATGACTATTAGGGAGTGCCCGCTGCCAGACAAAGAGCTTCAGATACTTTTCTTTTTGTCATGTAGAAATCGTCTTCAGGTGAAGAGTGAACTCTCTTGAATGACTAGTCATGGAGGACATAAGTGGACGTCTGTCTTTAGCGAGGGCGACCTATTATAAGACCCTCATTGCTTCTCCCAATTCTTCTATCTCAGCTGCGAGATCCGTCTCTTCCTCATTGTTTTCCTCCCGTCCTTGTCTTCCTTGAAATTTGCAATTCTCCTTGCTATGATCTCGCTCTTCTGTGTTTGATTGACACTTCTTAACCCGTCTTCTTGGATTTTCTCAGTTGCTCAGTGTCCATTTTGGACATATCCTAGGTTCCTCTTGGGAGAGCTGAGAAATCTTCAAATTGGGGAAGGGTGGACCACCTTTCCTTGGCTTGATAGAATCATTGACCCTTCCCCTAGAACATGGCGTGGTGATGTATGTTGTGTATTACTCCCTACCCCATTCATAATGTATCCTCCAGAGATCTAAGAACCACCTTGTAGGACCTGTCCATCAACCAAACACGAAGGACCCCATTTTGGACATCTTTTTAGGATATCCCAGGTTCCTCTAGAGAGAACTGAGGATTATTTTTTTAGAAACCTTGGCTCGATAGAATCATTGACCCTTCCCCTAGAACATGGGATGGTGATATATGTTGTGTATTACTCCCTACCCCATTCATTATGTATCCTCTAGATTCTGCCCCACTTTTTAGGACCTGTCCATCAACCAAACAGGAAGAACCCCATTTCGGACATCTTTGTAGGATATTCCAGGTTCCTCTTGAGAGAACTGAGGATTCTTTACATTGGAGAAGGTTTTTTAGAAACCTTGGCCTGATAGAATCATTGACCCTTCCCCTAGAAGGTGATATATGATGTGAATTACCCCCTACCCCATTCATAATGTATCCTCCAGAGATCTAAGAACCACCTTGTAGGACCTGTCCGTCAACCAAACACGAAGAACCCCATTTCGGACATCTTTTTAGGATATCCCAGGTTCCTCTTGAGAAAACTGATGATTCTTTACATTGGAGAAGGTTTTTTAGAAATCTTGGCTTGATAAAATCATTGACCCCTCACCTACAACATGGGACCGTGATATACGGTGTGAATTACCCCCACCCCATTCATGATCTCTCCTCTAGAGTCTACATTCTGTCCAAGAGAACCTTCTTTTTGGACACGTCCATCAACCAAACACGAAGAACCTTGAAGACTACCTTACCCTACAGTTAAACCAGTCTTTTTGTATAAAGTCTTCTCCGTGTTCCTTTCAGCCCCCTTGCTTAGAGATATCAGCTTGGGTGATGACCCATATAGATACAGGTCCTTTAAGATGTCCACTCCTGAAGGGCAAATCTGCCTCCTTATACCAAATAAGATTTGCCCTTCAGAAAAGTTGGGTCAGAGAGGAACGGCGTCCATGTTGCTCATGCTCCAACTTTTCAAGACTAGGATCTGACAAAGAAATTTGACAGGAGAAGACGTCTCAATCTTTCTAGGAGATGTTCTTCGGTTGGTAGAGATGATGACTAATTGATTGAAGGTGGTTGAGTCTTCTTCTGACCATTGTGTTGTGTCTCTGATCACCCTTAAGACCTAAATGTTCTCTTCTGCTCTTCTTCTTCTTCTTCAGGTGCCGTTTGCTATCATGACTGATGGCGAGAGAAGAGAACCTTTCCAGCCGCTGGCCGGAGATGATATCAGGGTTCCTATACCCCCCATGCCACCGGCGGGGGACCCCGGAGAAGAAGACGATGGGGGAAGTGCGGAGAAATCAGCTCTGGGAAGTTTGGGCTCAGGGGAATCTTCAAGCAGAAGTCGGGAACAAGGTCAGGGCTCTGAGGAAGGTGAACAGGTCCCGTACCCAGCGTTGGCTCCCACTGTATTCTTCTGGCTTAAACAAACCACCCGTCCACGCAGCTGGTGTCTACGACTGGTCTGTAACCCATATCCTTTCCTGGAAGTTCTCTAAGGTTCTCCAACATCCCTCGTCCTCTCATGTAGGAGGAGGGTCCTGGTAGGAAGGATGGTGTTGATGATGATGATACAGTTTCTGTAATTTGCCTGCCTTTAAGTTGCTTGCGCTTTCCTTGGATCCTCGAAGTTTATGCTGAAGGAACAGGGTTTCCAACAGGGGGAGCATGGCGACTGCTCAGGGCCTTCAAGTCGGAAAAAAAAGCAGATGCAGCAGAGCTGAATTTGTCTTTTAACTCCTGGAAGCTGCATTCCTTCTGAAACGAGATAATGCAGTATGCTTTCAGTGCACAAGACATACCAAGTGACAAACTCAGATCTGCTACATCCGGGATGATGAGAGACGAAAGTCATTCCGAGACAGAATATCTGGGAAGCCGCGCTCCTTTATGGTTGGAGGAGAGGAGAAGGTTGATGGTGACCTCCTCAGGAGAGGGCTCAGCGGTCCGCACGGCCTCAGGATGGCAGTCGCAGTTCCGCTCCTTTACGTTGGATCTTTTTCAGGTTTTGTGCTTTGTGCTGATGTTTTTGAAGAGACGTGGAACAAACTTGTTGAGATCAAACGCGTCGTGTTCTTCAATGGGTCGACCTTGTGGGTTCTTTGATGTGTGAGAGTCCTAGGTCGATGGGACTGGATTTATGGGAGAATGAGAAGGACAGTGGTCAAGGAGAGCGGAGATTGTGTGACTCCAAAGGATTCTAATCTATCTATCTATCTATCTATCTATCTATCTATCTATCTATCTATCTCATATCTATCTCCTATAATCTATTTATATTTACATTTATTTACATCTTTCTTTCCTTCTTTCTATCTTTCTTTCTCTAGTACCTTATTTCTACATATCTGTTTTATCTATATCTCATATCTACCTCTATATCTTTCTGTCTAGTACTACCTACTGATCTATCTATCCATCCATCCACCTATTGATCTCATATCTATCTATCTATCTATCTATCTATCTATCTATCTATCTATCTATCTATCTCATATTTATCTATCTCCTATCTATCTATCTATCTATCTATCTATCTATCTATCTATCTATCTATCTAATCTCATATATATCTATCTCCTATCTATCTATCTATCTATCTATCTCCTATCTATCTATCTATCTATCTATCTCATATCTATCTATCTGTCTATCTATCTATCTACTCATATGAAATATAAAACTGCGCTTCACAGGACAATGTTGTCCACCTGATTATATTCCACTACATACAGCAGAGCTGAATTTGTCATTTGCAGTTGCATTGTCAATGCCCTAAGACAGACGTCAGCAACCTCTGGCACCGCAGCTGTTTAGAAACTACAACTCCCAGCATGCACATCTACTGGACTGTTCTCTAAACTCCTATAGAAATACACAGAGCATGCTGGGGGTTGTATTTCTACAACAGTTGGAGTGCCAAGGGTTGCTAACTCCTGCTCTAAGAGAACCTAACTGAGCAGACAAACCCGGCTCTGCTACACACAACAGACTCAACGTAACCAACACCTATTGTCAAGAAGCTTCTCTAGAGATTCTTATCCCCATCGTTGCTGCGGAGGCTGAGCGTTATCCCTCTCCCCTGAATGTTGGGCCGTACCACACGCAGTCAGCGGGTGACATTAACCAGCTGAACCGGCAACGGCGGGGTATTTTAACTGCGCATGGCCCTGGTAATCACCGGGAGATAATGAATGTCATGTAAACAGCGCGGAGGCTGATAATAATTCTCCGGGCGATGCCTTGTATATAAGAGGCTGCGGGAGGGACAACTTTTTCCATTATATGAGAGTGATTTAGTAAGAGCGCGTCCCTGCAGCTTCCTAATTGTGTTAGCCATGGCTGGCGCTCGCTCAGCGCGCCGAGAGAGAGGGGACGCTGTACGCCATTAACCGTGCCATCTCCCCTGCCCCTTTAAAACAGCGTGACATCATTAACTATACGGTGCCCATATCGCCATATTAGGCAACAGCCAGCACCGGACGGCGGCGGGGGTAACAGGGGAAGAGTTTAGCCATACTCTGCAGCGTCTCGCGGAGGCCAGGAAGGAGCGCGCGCCCCGGATTGTATATAGAGCGCTGTCTTTTATACACATGGATGGACTGTTTGCCTGTCTGCTTCACGAAATCCAGGAAACGTCTGCGCTGATTGATGGCCTGTCCCGATCCAGACTTTGCATGCAAAGACCCCATTCCCCTTCTTCTGGGAGAAATCAGATCCTGTTTTCTCCATCCTGTCCTGGCGACGTGTGTGAAAAGCGAGAGTGTCAGGCAGGCTGAGTCCTGGGTGACTCTGGGAAACAGGCCGGGTGGAGAGAGGATATCTGTCGCCATGACAAAAATGAAGGCGCCTTTCAGCAGCTGCTTGACACCAGCAGCAAACAGGAGGTTCTGCTGCCCCCCTCCCCCTCATCCCATTTCCACTTCTCTTGTAACATTGTAACCACAACTAAGGGATGAGACCCGCCTGGAATGGGTCCCCTTTCTCTAAGGGGGGGGGGGGCGCCTAGGGAAGCCGCAGGGTGGTATGCATGGCATGCTGTGCTGGGGGTTGGCACTAGACCTGCAGCAAAATGCATAAGACTCCGGATGCATATACCTGAACCCTGGTGACATCACATGCTGCTATTGCATTGTGATTTGCATTGGAAGTCCAATAGACTTGCATTGCAACAACCATTGCAATGAAAATAGCTGACAGCAAGGGTTAATTCCTGCGAGGTGGGGGGCAGCAGAGGACAGTAGCTTGCAGTGACTAATGGAGTGGCGTACAGTACATGTACAGTACATTAGTTACATTACGTCTCTAGTACGCAGTCACTGACATTGTTCTGTTCACCATAGAAGTCAATGGAAATTGCTTGCGGCGATGATTGGTATTGACTTAAATATGTGTTGTATGACCTGCGGCAGAGCGGCACCTTTGGCCGGAGTAGGGGTTAATTTGGGCCAACGGCGAATGGTGGATGTTGGTAGTATTAGATAATTTAATTTTAGTGTAATACGAGGACTATATGGTAGTATTATACCAGCACTATATGGTAGTATTATACCAGCACTATATGGTAGTATTGTGTGAGAACCATATGGTAGCATTATACCAGAACTATATGGTAGTATATGAGAACTACAGTATAAGGTAGTATTATGTAAGACTATATGAATGTATTATATCAGAACTAAAAGGTAGTATTGTGTGAGAACAATATGGAAGTATTATGCCAGAACTATATGGTAGCATTATGCCAGAGCTATACGGTAGTATTATACTATACCTATATAGTAGTATTGTGAGAGTAACTATATAGTAGTATTATGTGATAACTATGTGGTGGTATTATACTAGAACTATATTGTAGTATTATGTGGGAACCATATGGTAGTATTAAAGCAACAACTATATGGTAGCATTATACTAAAACTATATGGTAGTATTATGTGAGAACTATATGGTAGTATTATGTGAGAACTATATGGTAGTATTATAACTGAACTATATGGTAGTATTATAACTGAACTATATGCTAGTATTATGTGAGAAATACTTGGTAGTATTATGTGAGAACTATATGGTTGTATTATAACAGAAGTAAAGGCTAGTATTATGTGAAAAATACTTGGTGGTATTTTAGAGCTACAGTATAAGGTAGTATTATGCGAGAACTATATGGTAATATTATATGAGAACTATGTGGCAGTATTATGTAAAAATTCTATGGTAGTATAATGCAAATACTACAGTATATGGTAGTTTTGTTCAAGAACTACAATACACAGCGGTATTATTTGAGAACTTTAGAACAGTATTATGTGAGAAATAGATGGTAGTATTTTGTGTGGACCATACAGTAGTATTATGTAAGAACTATATGGAAGCATTATGTGACAATTATATGGTAGTATTATGTGAGAACTGTACAGTATATGGCGGTATTATGTAAAAACTTTGGAGTATATGGCAGTTATGTGAGCTTTTTTTTAAAGGAAGTATTATTTGGATACTTCATATTATTGGATCATTACAGTGTGATATGTGTGCTGTATATGAGTATTACATTAGCAGTCTATGGCGGTTTTATGAGATATGAGTATTACGTTAACAAAATGTCGTAAAATGGAAAAGTTAAAAAAAAAAAAAAAAAAAAAACAGCCCACCGAACCAGCGGTCAGTCCATGCCACACACAGGACTACAGTGCAAGGCTCTGAACAAACAGCTCCTTGTATCTCATCTTCCTTGAGTGAGAGATGGAAGACGGAGCTGTCCTTGCATTGTCCTCTCCTTCCCGGGTGACCACCTACCTACAGCAGCCATTCAGGGCTTGTCCCTAAGCTTTTCCTTCACCCTCAATGGTATAGAAATATGCATCACGTTGGGTGTAACTGTATGCCATTCAGGGTTTTTGGAAAGTTGGGTGACAACCTGACCCTCAGTTACCTAAGGACAAGCACTCTAAATCCAAGATTTAGTCCCAGGCATCCTCCTTGACTGATTCTGGTCCCACCTGCTGGACACTTGCTGCACTCGGCATGTCACGACCATGTGCCCAGCTGGTCCCAACAGCGGTGAAAGGATCTAGTATTCGTCCCCAGAAGCCTAAATAATCCACATCTTTCCTGACTCTGAGGGACGGATCTGATTTCAAAGCAAAAAGATGCAGCTGCTCGGGAGGCCTGTGTGAGGAGCAGCCATGAGGAGACCCCACTCAGGACAGCGACCACAGGGCCGCTATAAACAGGGGGAAGTATAGGAAACAATATGAAATAATTCCTGTTCCCAAAAATATTCACTTTTTTTAAATTAAAGCAAAATTCAGTAAAACTCTATGATCCTGGACCAGTGGACCTTCTAGATTATAATTTCTTGGAGGTCCTCAGTGGGTCATCTCCAGCTTCTTCAGAAGAAGTTTTAGAGATGTTTCATAAAAAGGGGACTTACAGCCTAGAGCTCCATAGCAAAAAGACAAAAGGGGCCCCACTATCTTAGGAGCGACTGGAGCCTGTTGTCCTCCCATACCCTTCCCATACAGTGACCTTAACCGCGAAGTGTTATAGAGTGGCCCAAAATTATATCTGTTTTATGGTCACCTGAACATCTGGGAGCTTTTCGGTGACAAACAGAAGGCCCCTGATGGTACATCACACCTCACCTTATTAGAACGTGAGCAACCAGCGCTTGTTGCCTTCCCACCCCATGTAAAAAGTAGAAAGCGGTTTTAGGGTGTACCTCTTGTTTTTGACCTGAGTCTCTAGTTGTGTTAGGGTGGTCTGACTATCATCATGTATTAGGATGTCCCGGATCTCTTGCTGATTGAGGGTGGTCTGTACTTCACCTCTTGTTGTTTTAGGGTTGTCCAAACCTCTTACTGTTTTAGGATGGCCAAAGCCTCACATTGGTTAGGGTGGCCAAAACCTCTCACTGTTTTAGGGTGGTCAGAACCTCTCACTGTTTTAGGGTGGTCAGAACCTCTCACTGTTTTAGGGTGGTCAGAACCTCTCACTGTTTTAGGGTGGTCAGAACCTCTCATTGTTTTAGGGTGGCCTGGATCTCTTACTGTTTTAGGATGGCCAAAACCCCTAACTATTTTAGGATTGCCTGTACCTCTTGCTATTTTACGGTGGCCAGAACTTCTCGCTGTTTTAGAACTTCTAACTGGCTTCTCAGAACGTTTTATTGTGTTAGGATAGACTGGGCCTCTTGTTGTTTTAGTGTGGCCTAAACCTCTTGCTATTTTATGGTGGCCAGATCCTCTCAGAGTTTAGTGGAGGCTGAACCTCTTCAGGTGGCTTCGCTGTCTTGTTGTTTCAGGATGACTGCTTCTCACTGTTTTAGAATAGCCCAATTCTTTGGCTGTTTTATGATGGCCTGTACCTCTTACTGTTTTATGGTGGTGTGAACCAACTGATGATTTAGGATAGCCTGGACATCTTGCTGATTTAAGGTGGCCTGTACTTTTTGCTTTTTTTTTTTTTTTTTTTTTTTTTTTTTTGCGGTTGCCAGAGCACAAGCTTTTTTTAGAGTGGCTTGATCCTCTTGCTGTTGTAGGGTGGCTGCAACTTCCTACTGATTTAGGATGACCTGTACCTCTTGCTGTTTGAAGGTGGCCTGAAGTGAACAAGCCCTGGCTCCCCATAGGCTACCTAGCTGCTTTCATGGGGTCAAAAACAGTCCAAAAATCCACAAGACTGGGCGTTTTTAGACTAAAGATTTAGGACTAGTAGTAAATATTCATTAACATGGTTTACTGAATATGACCTAATATCCTGTGTTATGAGATACAGTGAGGTATGAGAACCTCTGTGCCTCGTGCCTCAGTGATATCATGGCCCATGCAATGCTTACGAGCGCACTTTTCGCAGATCTTTCTCATTGTCTTCCGGAATACATTAC
Source organism: Rhinella marina (assembly GCA_900303285.1). Taxonomy (NCBI): domain Eukaryota; kingdom Metazoa; phylum Chordata; class Amphibia; order Anura; family Bufonidae; genus Rhinella; species Rhinella marina. The sequence goes on along the minus strand of ONZH01024471.1, from coordinate 868,449 downwards.
GCAGCGGGCAGAGACAACTTGTTTTGCAGCATAAGTGCTGCTGTCAGGTCTGGTTTAGCTTTCGTTCCCGCGTTTGGCGCGGTGGCATTGAGATGACAAAAACACCTCGAGTGGTTGAATTGGCATAAGATTGTGTTTTTAAGACCATTTCTCACTAAATAAGAGGCTTCAATGTATCTGAAGGTTCTTTTCATTGCAAAGTTTTGCTGTGGAATATCAAGTCAGTTAACCATTTGGCCACTAGAGGCGCCCTCACGTAGAGGCTTTACCTTCCAGTCTTTATAGAGTGTTTGCATTTGCACTTAAACGTTCACATATGAATCCAGCCTTGAAAGAAACAGAACACTGCCTCCTGTAAATGATGTAGGTACAGATAGTACTGCCTCCCTGTCTCCCCCTGTAAATGATGTAGGTACAGATAGTACTGCCTCCCTGTCTCCCCCTGTAAATGATGTAGGTACAGATAGTACTGCCTCCCTGTCTCTCCCTGTAAATGATGTAGGTACAGATAGTACTGCCTCCCTGTGTCTCCCTGTAAATGATGTAGGTACAGATAGTACTGCCTCTCTGTCTCTCCATGTAAATTATGTAGGTACAGATAGTACTGCCTCCCTGTCTCTCCATGTAAATGATGTAGGTACAGATAGTACTGCCTCCCTGTCTCACTCTGTAAATGATGTAGGTACAGATAGTACTGCTTCCCTGTCTCTCCCTGTAAATGATGTAGGTACAGACAGTACTGCCTCCCTGTCTCTCCTTGTAGATGATGTAGGTACAGATAGTACTGCCTCCCTGTGTCTCCCTGTAAATGATATAGGTACAGATAGTACTGCCTCCCTGTCTCTCCCTGTAAATGATATAGGTACAGATAGTACTGCCTCCCTGTCTCTCCCTGTAAATGATGTAGGTACAGACAGTACTGCCTCCCTGTCTCTCCCTGTAAATGATGTAGGTACAGATAGTACTGCCTCCCTGTCTCTCCCTGTAAATAATGTAGGTACAGATAGTACTGCCTCCCTGTAAATGATGTAGATACAGATAGTACTGCCTCCCTGTAAATGATGTAGATACAGATAGTACTGCCTCCCTGTAAATGATGTAGATACAGATAGTACTGCCTCCCTGTAAATGATGTAGATACAGATAGTACTGCCTCGCCCTGTCTGCTCTGAGGAACAGACAGAGCCTAGAAAAAAAAAGGGCTTGCCCTTGACCTGAAAATACAGGGCAGCGCACCGCAGTCACTCTCCTCCCAGGGGCCTACTGCTAAAAGTTTTCAGTATGCCTGTTGTACCCCAAGTGCTAGGGTGATGAGATGTGCGGATAAACCTTCAGCATCTCCCTTCATGGCCATATGTTTGGATGGATCACAGGTATAGTCACAGTATAAGGTCGTCACTGGTTCCCTGGCCTCCGGCCTCTATCTTTTATATGAGTATTATTAGTGTACAGTTGTTTGTGGATCTTGTCTTCTTCAGAGCAAACACGATCTGAGCCTGGCTCCTGATGGATCTGATATTTGCACACCTTCCACCAGCGTTCCCCAGCACCCAACCATTTGCAGTGCCCTGATTGTTTAAACATGCGTGCTGTTTGCACGCTGACATCTCCCTTCCTTCCCTGGCTGGGCAATTAGGGTGATTTATCGATGCAGATAAACCCCTTTAAACAACTTGCAATAAGCATTTATACTCTGTATCTGTGATGGATGCTGGTGTCTGAGCAAACACACCGCCACGACTGGAACCTTGCACCTGGGCAGACCTCAGCCTCCAAACAAAAGCAGAGAAGTGGGTTGATTACTGCGGAGAGTCATCCACTGAGTCATATGTGCAGATCATGCACTGCCGACTTTTACAGCTTTTGGAGGGGGGTGTCTTGTTAGTGCCTATGTAACGGTAGAGTCCCTTGGGTGGCGGTTGTCAAGCATCCAGAACTGTACATGGCTGCTTCCAGAACTTACTGTGTAAGGCCTCATTCAGATAAGCGTCTTATACTTAAAGGGGCTGTCTATCTTCAGCAGATGGCATTAATCGTGTATTGTGATTGTCCATATTGACTCTTTTGCTGCTTTGAATCATTTTTCCATCACATTATACTCTGCTCGTTTCCATGGGGTTATGGCCCAAACTTTACTCTTGAACTGCTGGGAGTCCAGGTCTAAATATTGTGGCCTGTCTGTCAAGACCACCACGGTTCTGTTGCATTTACACCACCCTATTGAGTGTGAAACTCGGTGACACTATAAACTGGTTGAAGAGAATGAGGAGGAGGACGGTGTTACATCTGGAGACAGTTAAACATGGGCACAGTAAACCTGAATGCGGCTAAGGCTGGGGACTGACTCCGAGCAGTTCATACCTTCCTGTATACAATGCTATGGGTCAGCGAGCAGGTGTCTCTCTACTCTCATTGCCCGCCTTTCCTTGTTACCTTCTCTCCTCTTTTTCTCCTTACCTCTTCCTATCCATGTTACTTCCTCGTCTCCTTCCTGTCTCTTTCTTTGTTGCTTCCTCATCTCCTTCATTCCTCACCACCTCCTCTCCTTCCATTTTACTCTTTTTTTTTTTTTTTACTTCCAGGCTTTTCTTCCTTTTTATCTTATCTCTCCTTCCCATTGTTACTCCCCCCCTCTTCCTCTCTTTAATACTTAAATCTTCCACTCCTTGTTACCTCTTCACTTCTTATTCTTTTTGTTGCCTCCTCACTTTTTCCTTTCTTTGTTACTTCTTCACTTCCTTCTTCCCTCATTACATTCTCTCTTCTTCCTGTCCTTATTACTTCCTCACCTCTTATTCTTTGTTGCTTCCTCTGATTTTCCTTTCTTTGGTACATCTGTGTCTCCTTTGCTCCTCATTACTTCCTTAGTTCCCCTTCTAATTGTTACTTCTTCCCTTCCTTCTCTTATTGTTACTTCCTCCCTTTTGGCTCTCCATGTTACTTCCTCCTCTCTTAATCTCTTCTGTGCTTCTTCCCTCACTTTCTTCAGTACGTCCTGATGTGCATGTCTCCTCTACTTCCTCATCTATCCTCTCCTTGTTACTTCTTCCCCTCCTTCTCTCCTTGATTTTTTTCTCCCCTTCTGCTCTACTTGTTATCTCCTCACTTCCTCCTCCTCTCATTACCTCCTCCTTACCTCTTCTCCTTATTACTTCCTTTCCTCTCTTCATCTTACATCTTCTCCTCTCGTCTTCTGTTGTGGCTCTTCTTCTGTTCTTGTTGTGTCCTTTCTCTCTAATGTTCCTGTAAACCCCTTTCTTGCTGTCATATCTTCCTTCTTCTTCCCTGTTTCTCCTCACTGTAGTTTATCTCCTTACCTTACTCTATGTTCACACTGAGGATTTCACAGAATCCATACCAATGTCCGCATCAAATCAAGTGATTGAGTTTTCCGCAGCCACATCCACATACAGCGGATATCAGATATCTGCTGCAGGTCCTCTGGGGAAATACCTGTTGGATCTTCTGTATTTTTTCAGATCCTATGGCAATAAGCAGACTAGAGGCTTGTAGATATTATCACACCCCTCTCTGCCTTATTCTTTATCTCTTCCTTTTAGTTTCCTCTTCTCCTTTGTCCCTCTTTATTTCTTTTATTGTTTTCCCGGACCCTCTACTCCTCCGTGGTCCTATTTCTTCTCATTCTTTATTTCCAGTCTATCTCTTCTCCTCTTCTCTGCCTTGCATTCACCTTTATCTCTTCTGCATCTTCCTTTCTTTCCCTCTTTCTTTTCCCGCTGTCACTTCCACCCTCAGTGATCTGCTTCTCTTATTTCACCTTTCTCTTCTCTCATTTTCACTCACTATTCACCATTCCTTTCTTATTCCTCTTCCTCATGCGATGCTATTGTTACATCCCTCCATTCTCTTCATTGCATCCCCAATCCAACTTTCTTATTCTGTTTGTGTTTCTTCCACTTCCTTTTCTTCTATTCATCCTCTTTTTCCCCTCACTCTTTTCCTCTTATTCTAGCTTTATTTCCTTTGTCACTTCCTCATTCACCTCTCTTACCTTTACTGTCTCTTTCTCTCCTATTTCATGTCTTTTTCAGACGTTTTTCTTTTGTTCTTTGTTTTCTTCTCTGTTCTTTCTTTTTCTTTTCTTTCTTCTTCTTCTGTTCATTGTCTTTTCTCCCACACTTTTCACTCTTCTTGTTCTATCTTTCTTTCCTTTACCACTTCCTCATCCACCTCTCTTCTCTTTGCGATCTCCTTCTCTACTATTTCCTGTATATTTTTTTATTCTCTTTTTCTTTACATTTTTTTTCTTCTGATCTTTCTTTTTTTGTTCGTTCTTCCTTTTTTTCTTTATTGTCCTTTTCAACTCAAACACAGCTCTTCTTTCTTCCTCTTTCTTTCTTTCTTTCTTTCTTTCTTTCTTTCTTTCTTTCTTTCTTTCTTTCTTTCTTTCTTTCTTTCTTTCTTTCCTTCTTTCCTTCCTTCCTTCCTTCCTTCCTTCCTTCCTTCCTTCCTTCCTTCCTTTCCTTTCCTTTATCACTTCCTCATTTACCTTTCTTCCCTTTCTTCTTGCCTTCTCTCCTTTGTCATGTTTTTATTCCTCCTTTTCATTACATTTCTTTTCTTCTCTGTTATTTCTTTCCTCCCTTTCTTCTGCACTTTATTATTTCTCTCTTTTCTCTATATCCGTCCTCCTCTTCTTTCATTCTTACTCTTTGTACCGTCTTTCATGAGCTATCTGATCTCTGTACCCCTCTCCCTGACGTTTCCTCATCCATTCTCCGCTCCGTAGACGTTCCCTCTCCCTTCCTCTCAGGTGGCAAATACTGTTTTGTTAGCTGATTTGTTAAGACCTTGACATTCTGTATGGTTCTTTCACATACAAAGAGAAAATTTTACCCTATTGCTGCTCATCGACGTAACAAAACCAAGATCAAGGACACATTTTCTTCCAGCTTCTGACATTTCTTATGCCAAAAGACTCAGTCCTCTGAATACAGAATCATATATTATTACAGAAGCTCGTTCTGAGTCACATTAGATTTCCATAAAAAATGTATATTAATCAAGTAAAACAATCCTCATGCGCCGTTCTTCCTGGAACTGAGAGTAGTCCAAGGCCCCAAAGGGCATTAAAGATTCTGGACCAGCGGTGGAACCTGACCGGCTTGTAAAGGGCACATTAGGGGACACCAGACCCACATTCTCCTATAGGTCCACCACCTGTCAGGAATTTAGGACATATCCAATGCAAGTCTATTGTTGGAATACCCTTTTAAAGAGTGGTCAAAGGAACAATGACCCCCTAATACCTCAATGGTCAGTCTGCCCCTCCGTGAAATCTCACACTATACCGTCCTGCCCTACATCAAAATAAATAAGCGCGCACATAGCCGACGGCTTGCAAAACATTCGCCCTCGTGTTTCTCATAACAGCTGATTTATGACCGACCCGTGAACACTAAACCTTTGAAATCACTGTTGCGTTTTGTCAAAACGGAGATGAAAGTCTGAAAATAGCAGCCATTAAGGAGCGGGTGCTGTACATACCGCTGTTATGATATTTGATATACCTGAATTTAGAGAGCGACAATAAAACCTGTTGAGGCGTCATATGGCCCGGGGGCCCGATAGGACATTATTTTTCCGTTATGCCCAGTCCACATCTGAGGGAAAGAGGTGTCGGGCCCACCTGCACCACAGCTGTTCTGTCACAGTCTAAGCTTTTTATCTTGGTAAGTCTTCTGGCTGATGAACAAGCGTCTACGCCGCTTCTGACAGAACCTTCAAAACGTGACATCTTTTTTACCCCTAAATCGCCCGCAACGTGGCCACTGATGCAGGACGGTGAAATAAGGAGCAGGCATCAGACTGCTTTTGAAGCGTGAGAAAAGACGATGAAAAAGGGACATTAAAAGGAAATCATGAAATGCTCCCTGGTGGTGTTCTGCGTCGTCTCGCTAGGAAAAAAATTAAACCGGATTCATTCAGCTCTGCGTCTGGAGAGGTCATAATCGAGTCTAGATATTCCAATGGGCCGTCCGGAGAGGTCATAATCAAGTCTAGATGTTCCAATGGGACGTCTGGAGAGGTCATACTGGAGTCTAGATATTTCAATCAGACGTCCTCAGAGGTCATAATCAAGTCTAGATATTCCAATCGGACGTCCGGAAAGGTCATAATTAGAGTTGAGCGAACGTGCTCGTAACGAGCACTGTACTGCTCGGATCCCCTGCACTTGAATGGCCGCAGCCATCCGGATCCGTCCTCCTCACCCGACGATCCGGATGCCTACGGCCATTCAAGCGCAGGGGATCCGAGCAGTACAGTGCTCGTTACGAGCACGTTCGCTCAACTCTAGTCATAATCAAGTCTATATATTCCAATGGGACATCCGGAGAGGTCATAATTGAGTCCAGATATTCCAATGGGATGTCGTGATAGTCATAATCGAGTCTAGATATTCCAGTGGGATGTCTGGAGAGGTCATAATTGAGTATAGATATTCCAATGGGATGTCCAGATAGTCATAATCGAGTCTAGATGTTCTAATGGGACCATGCCAGCAATGAGAATGGCCAGCATATGACAAAGTTGGGTGCCAGGTCCAACTCATTAGACATAATGACTTCTTAGAGGATTGGCTAGAGGATCAGTTTGTGCGGTCTGATCCCCGGGACCTCCAAAATCAGCAGCAGGAGGAGGTATAAGCACTGTGTCCCCCTCAGTCCTGCAGCTCAGTCCCATTGTAATGCAGCCCCAAGATCTCTACCGATCATACACTGATGGCCTACCCTTAAGGCCTTCATACACATTAGTGTATTGTCGGCCAAACCCACCGGGAACGGCATGTATGGACGACATTTTAATATGTTCGGGGCGCTCCCAACTCCATCAGGCGAAGAGGATAGGGCAAAATTAATATTTTCGCCTGATCCTTTTGTTCTCCTGAGAGATAAGATGCTGTTAGAAGTGTCTGGCAGAAGCTTTCTCCCCTTTAAATACACATACGTGTTGAGCTGTGACAAACGAGCATGTGTACGAGGGGGATGTGAGGGGGTCAGGAGTGATAGCTGTCCTATGGACCTCCTAAGCATCTGGAGAGCGACAGGGTTCGATTACAAGTTACGTTACCGATTCCAAGATCTCCAACATGAAATGATAGCCGAATACCTGTACCAGCTAGTTATAACAATCATGTCTCTGGGTTCATTAAAAGTTATGGAAAGTGACGGTTCTGCTGTATTTCATTTGGACATTTGGTGCCAGAGGGTTTAAAAAAAGCGGACCTGTAAATTCCATCGTGTGGTGGTTTATGGCCCGAAGGCGGGGGGTGCGGGTGTTTGTTTTGAAGCCATAGTATATGCAGGAGAGGCTGTAAACACGCCATTCTGTCCACCGCTCCTCCGGATTTGTGTTTTGTGATCTGTAGCACATTGGGCAGGATGGTGTTTCCTCCACCTGTCTTCATCTCTTTTATCATTGAGGTTTTTTTAGCACTTTACTGGGTTTATGTGATTCAAATGAGAACATTCCTTGTCGTTTGTGGTGATAACTATGTGGGACTGGAGTCTATTAAACAGAGGCCATAAGAATGCACACAGAGCAGGTATGGGGGTGCACTGAGGCCATAGACGTTAACATGGAGCCTGTATGGGGGTGCACTGAGGCCATAGACGTTAACATGGAGCCTGTATGGGGGTGTACTGAGGCCATAGACGTTAACATGGAGCCTGTATGGGGGTGCAGAGAGGACATAGATGTGCACACAAAGCCTTATGGGGGTGCACAGAGGCCATAGACATGCACACGAAGCCTGTATGGTGGTGTGCAGAGGCCATAGACGTGCACACGGAGCCTGTAAGGTGGTGTGCAGAGGCTGTATACGTGCACACAGAGCCTGTATGGGGGTGCACACGGAGCAGGTACGGGGGTGCACAGAGATTTGTGGAATTTAAATGTGGGTAGGTATGCAATAGCTGCAACAATCTTTCTGATCCAGTGGGTGGGGTGGGGGGCTACTCTATATTGGGTCTCTTCTTGCCGGTGGCACCTAGTTTCAGATTTTTATGGCGGCGCACATATTCCGCCTGTCTGCCACTATGGTGTGTCTTCCATTTAAATGTCACTTTTGACATTTCCAAAAGTGACGAGTCATAATGTCAGCAAAGGTCGCAAATCAACAGTTTCCGTACAAGCGTCGGCAAGCACGGCCGAGCCTCATGGCGGTAATTAACACAAGCAGCCGCAGCCACCCCATGCAGACCTTGCTTCATAAACAAAGCGGCGTCCCCGGGGAGTTCAGCCACCACCTGGCTTCTGGATGAGAGACGAGAACCTGAAGGATTTTCTCCTGTGTGTCACAATGGAAACGTAACCAGATGTGAGGCGGCCAAAACTGTATGAACATGGAGGTTTTTTATTCCGTTGCCAAGGGAGCTTGGCCTTATGGGCCCTAGCAACCAATCAGAGACCATGTTTCATTTTTCCCAAAGCATTTATAAAATAAAAGCTTAAGTCTGATTGGCTGTTCTCTGCACTGCCCTGGGAAAGTGAAACCTAAAACAGCTAGGCCTTGCTCTGACACGCTGGGTGGCTGCGTTGCCCATAGCAACCAATCAAGGCACAGCTTTTATGGTCCGTCCGTATATGCACCATTTTTATAAAAATCAAAATGCTTTTGACGTACTCCAGTCACATTCAAAGGTGCATTCAGTATTTCGTTATTTGACATTGTGGGAGCTATTTATGCCATATGCCTCACTGTAAAAGGTGGGATCAATGATCCCAGGGAAACTGGCAGAATTCAGAATGCAGCTCTGGAGTATAAAACATAATGTAACTCAAGATCCATACACAATTAAACGGGTTGTCCAGTTTTATGACATTGATGACCTATCCTGAGGATATCATGAAACTGGACACCCCCTTTAATAAAGCCAAGCAAGCAAATGCTGTAAAATATTTCTACTCTTAGGTTAAATTTGCCGCCATTACCGATAATTTGATCAGATCTGCATGTTATAGTTCTCTGTTTCATTGGTAAAGCCGTGATGCATTGTGTGGCCCCCAAGGGCCACTTTTACGTGCAAGCACTTAAATGTTGGAAAAAGTGAACGTCACCATATATGCTCAGGACACCTCTGCCGAGACCAAGGTCGTTGCCTCAGCTAATATATCGCAGACGGCAAGAATAGCCTATAAATGTAAATTAATTGTGCGTTAGTCGTATGGCGGATAGCGTGGCGTATAAAGCAGCAGCCACTAAACGGAATTACTGTTATAAAATATTGCAGTGTCATATGGGATAATAGAATATAATGGCGGTAATATCATTGTGACCGCTCAATTATTACTGTCCTCTATCAGCTACAACTGATACTAACAAACCTGTTAGATAAAAATGTGTAATATCCATTTAAATATTCAAATCATATGTTGCCTCATTATTAAAAGCTACATTGAAGCTATTTGCCCCCTCCCCTGATAAGGCCGAAAATAAATGTTAAAAAAGAACTCCCGCAAAAATTTTTATTCTCTGACCTGAAATGTCATTTTCTTATCAGAGGCTGAAACTGAGAGTTTCCCCTCTCTTCTTATTGTAGCTGGGTCATGTGATCAACTCCCTGACCTCCAACTGACCCTGGACAGGAAGCCAGTCACTTCTCTATTCATTCCTATGAGACTGAAAGTGAGGCTCTCATAGGAATGCATAGAAAATTAGACTTCCTGTCCACACATAAGTCTCTGTGTGAGTTGGTGGGTCTAATTCCTAGTCACATGACACAGATAAGAAACTTCAGGATGATATAACTCAAAAATTCAGCTACTGGTAAGAAAATGACATTCACTACAGATTACATAATGTACATTTCTAGGAGGACATGGAATAAAATTTTTTGCGGGAGTTCTTCTTTAACTAACACTTAGGGTATGTCCTCCTCTAAACAACATTTTACTGTTTATATAAACTATAATCTAAAAGTTGTGTTGTTTTGTCAGTAAGTGAGTGCAACTCTGGAGTATAATACAGGATGTCACTCAGGATCAGTACAGGATAAGTAATGTATGTACACAGTGACTGCACCAGCAGAATAGTGAGTGCAGCTCTGGAGTATAATACAGGATGTCACTCAGGATCAGTACAGGATAAGTAATGTATGTACACAGTGACTGCACCAGCAGAATAGTGAGTGCAGCTCTGGAGTATAATACAGGATGTAACTCAGGATCAGTACAGGATAAGTAATGTATGTACACAGTGACTGCAACAGCAGAATAGCGAGTGCAGCTCTGGAGAATAATACAGGATCTAACTCAGGATCAGTACAGGATAAGTAATGTATGTGCACAGTGACTGCACCAGCAGAATAGTGAGTGCAGCTCTGGAGTATAATACAGGATGTAACTCAGGATCAGTACAGGATAAGTAATGTATGTGCACAGTGACTGCACCAGCAGAATAGTGAGTGCAGCTCTGGAGTATAATACAGGATGTAACTCAGGTTCAGTACAGGATAAGTAATGTATGTACACAGTGACTGCACCAGCAGAATAGTGAGTGCAGCTCTGGAGTATAATACAGGATGTAACTCAGGATCAGTACAGGATAAGTAATATATGTACACAGTGACTCCACCAGCAGAATAGTGAGTGCAGCTCTGGAGTATAATACAGGATATAACTCAGGATCAGTACAAGATAAGTAATGTATGTATACAGTGACTGCACTAGCAGAATAGTGAGTGCAGCTCTGGAGTATAATACAGGATATAACTCAGGATCAGTACAGAATAAGTAATGTATGTACACAGTGACTGCACCAGCAGAATAGTGAGTGCAGCTCTGAAGTATAATACAGAATGTAACTCAGGATCAGTACAGGATAAGTAATGTATGTACACAGTGACTGCACCAGCAGAATAGTGAGTGCAGCTCTGGAGTATAATACAGGATAAGTAATGCAATGTATACATTGACTCCAAGATTGATGTAGATTCATTCTTCTATATGTCATTACTGCCATTAGCAGCCGGTCTTCTGTGTGTGTCACCAAGGATTCTATAGAATATGAAGAGGTTCCAGACCAGCAATTATTGACGGCCGTGCCAGAGATGTATCTGTAAAGGCCATGTTTAATTAAATCCATGTACTCCATTATACGGCTAACACAATCCACTAATCAACTTAAGGTTTCTGTATTGACTTCCTGCGCCGGGCCGGTGACATTTTAACCAGGAGACAGTCCTATGGAAATGACCTCCTGGCCCCTTTTGCTTTGTTTTTTTTTTTCATTCGGAGTCGATTTGTGCATTAAATTAAAAAAAAAAAATCTGAATTCCCCCGGTGATGGCTATTAATACATTTGTCTGATAATCCCGGTTAAACCCTGTTGTGATGAATGGGGAGATTTATCCCCTCTCCATGCTCCTGTCCCACAGATCTCATTTTTTCTCTTTTAATTGTCAGATTGGAATATGTTGAGGGTGTGGGCGCCCCACATCGAGAGGGGGGTGCGGGGCCGGTCCCGGTGGGACACACTGCTCCTGCAGCTTCTCTATGTAAATGTTCCTACTTATTATCCTGCTCTTTCTCTCTCTGATACATTGTAAGAAACTATGAAGATTCTATCTGCACTGATACATTGTAACAAAGCTCTTGCAAGCAGGGCCCTCACTCCTTCTGACTGGTTTGTTGCTATGTTATTTATGACTCTGTGCATGAACCCCGCTGCGGAAAATGTTGGAGCTATATAAATAACGATTATTACTATTATCTGCACTGATACATAGTAACAAATGATCAGGGCAGGAGAGACAATCTGTGCCGCCTACTTGTGCTGTCTACACTGGATGTAAGAGCAGCAAACCTTCAGCTGTGAGACGTATTACATTGGACAGGTTTTCAGCCTTGTGTTTCCCTTCACTGACAGCAAGCAGAGATCCTGAAAATGGTGAGAAATTGAAGCACAAATGTATGTTTATACTAGTTCGAGTTTTTTAGAGGGGCTGTGTATGATTGGTTGGGTCTGACCTATTGGAATATAAGGACACCCGGGTCCTCGGGGGTGGGGAAGCTGCTGGAAGGTGATACATGTGGGGTGGTTTTCCCCACAGAACATCTATTGTGAAACCTGTCATTATTTGGTGCTTTTCGTACACATAATATTTCCTGCGTGTCACATTATTATGGCTTATTGATGATGCTTTATCGTCTGGATTAGCACTTTTTATACTATTTTTGGGCAGTTCTTCTTCACATTATCATGCCACCATCTTGAGGGTGTGTCCTGCGGCTGTGGACACTTTTCTATTGCCGATTCCTCCGCGCTCCAGGATAGTTTTAGTGTTATTCATTGTCTATATTTTTATTTATTTATTTATTTATATTGTTTATTTATTTATTTTGATCTGCTCCGTTTCCATGTATACTTTGTTTCTTTTTTGTATCAGTTATCATTTTACACTTCAGCTGCATCCTGTTCAGACCTCCCAAGTGTCCCTCTTCTGGAGGGACAGTCCCTATTTTTGACCCAGGTCCCCTTGTCCCTCTTTTGCTTCATAAATGTCCCTCTTTTTGATCTGAGGTATAGATTTTCATTATTACATTTGCAATATTGATCCAGAAAGTGTTTGACTGGTTCCCATGTGCATATCAGAACTCAAGTGTCAGTGTCATCATCCTGTACCCCGAGTGTCAGTGTCATCATCCTGTACCCCGAGTGTCAGTGTCATTATCCTGTACCCCGAGTGTCAGTGTCATTATCCTGTACCCCGAGTGTCAGTGTCATTATCCTGTACCCCAAGTGTCAGTGTCATTATCCTGTACCCCGAGTGTCAGTGTCATTATCCTGTACCCCAAGTGTCAGTGTCATTATCCTGTACCCCGAGTGTCAGTGTCATTATCCTGTACCCCAAGTGTCAGTGTCATTATCCTGTACCCCAAGTGTCAGTGTCATTATCCTGTACCCCGAGTGTCATTATCCTGTACCCCGAGTGAGTGTCATTATCCTGTACCCCGAGTGTCAGTGTCATTATCCTGTACCCCGAGTGTCAGCGTCATTATCCTGTACCCCGAGTGTCAGTGTCATTATCCCGTACCCCGAGTGTCAGTGTCATTATCCCGTACCCCGAGTGTCAGTGTCATTATCCTGTACCCCGAGTGTCAGTGTCATTATCCCGTACCCCGAGTGTCAGTGTCATTATCCTGTACCCCAAGTGTCAGTGTCATTATCCTGTACCCCGAGTGTCAGTGTCATTATCCTGTACCCAAAGTGTCAGTGTCCTTATCCTGTACCCCAAGTGTCAGTGTCATTATCCTGTACCCCAAGTGTCAGTGTCATTATCCTGTACCCGAGTGTCAGTGTCATTATCCTGTACCCCGAGTGTCAGTGTCATTATCCGTACCCGAGTGTCAGTGTCATTATCCTGTACCCAAGTGTCAGTGTCATTATCCTGTACCCCGAAGTGTCAGTGTCATTATCCTGTACCCCAAGTGTCAGTGTCCTTATCCTGTACCCCAAGTGTCAGTGTCATTATCCTGTACCCCAAGTGTCAGTGTCATTATCCTGTACCCCGAGTGTCAGTGTCATTATCCTGTACCCCAAGTGTCAGTGTCATCATCCTGTACCCCGAGTGTCAGTGTCATTATCCTGTACCCCAAGTGTCAGTGTCATTATCCTGTACCCCGAGTGTCAGTGTCATTATCCTCTACCCCGAGTGTCAGTGTCCTTATCCTGTACCCCAAGTGTCAGTGTCATTATCCTGTACCCCGAGTGTCATTATCCTGTACCCCGAGTGTCATTATCCTGTACCCCGAGTGTCAGTGTCATTATCCTGTACCCCAAGTGTCAGTGTCATTATCCTGTACCCCGAGTGTCAGTGTCATTATCCTGTACCCCGAGTGTCAGTGTCATTATCCTGTACCGTCATCTACCCCGATGTCAGTGTCATTATCCTGTACCCCGAGTGTCAGTGTCATTATCCTGTACCCCAAGTGTCAGTGTCATTATCCTGTACCCCGAGTGTCAGTGTCATTATCCTGTACCCCGAGTGTCAGTGTCTCATTGTCCGGTCTGGGGGTCAGTAGGAGAGGTGTCCAGGGGGTCATGTTGCAGTGACGTCCCCTGTATAATGGCGTTGTATACATGGGGTTGATTCTGCTGACTGGTTACTAGGGGAACCTCTTGCTGAATCTCTGGAGTTCCCTTTTACCTTGTCAGAGACTCAGATTCCTGGCAGGATCCGGGGAACACAAGTTTCGCAGCGATAGTTACCATGGTAACCAGTCACTAATACCCGGCCGGCTCTCCCACGTACGGTGAAATGAAGCTTCTCGTTACATTTTTTTTATAAATTGCGCAGGGATTTCTTCTCTTCTGTGCAGTTTATTGTCTTTTTCAGCAGTTTCTGCAGTAAGTCTTCTTATCATTAACCCTTAAGGAAAATGATGATGGATGACTGCTCTGTGCCGCGTCCAAGGGGTCACCTCCCTGGTCTGTGCCGGGGGCTGATGAATGACTCCGTTATGTGGAGTCGCTGCTGGCTTCATTAGTGCGACATTACGTAAGGAAATGTGTCCTGGCTGTAAATAATAAGATTATTATTATATTGCATAATCACTGAAAAGAGGCTATTATAGCCGTACTAGTGTTATAATCTGGGACAAATATGAACCTTGTGGTAATGTTATGACAGTGTATGGTAAGATACTAATATTACGGTATATAGCACCATTATTACAGCGTATAGTACTATTATTACAATGTGCTGTATGGCAGTATTATTATATTATACGGTATGGTACTATTATTACAGTGTATGGCACTATTATTATATTATACGGTATGGCACTATTATTACAGTGTATGGCACTATTATTATATTATACGGTATGGCACTATTATTACAGTGTATGGCACTATTATTATATTATACGGTATGGCACTATTATTACAAAGTATGGCACTATTATTATATTATACAGTATGGTACTATTATTACAGTGTATGGCACTATTATTATATTATACGGTATGGCACTATTATTACAGTGTATGGCACTATTATTATATTATACGGTATGGTACTATTATTACAGAGTATGGCACTATTATTATATTATACGGTATGGCACTATTATTACAGAGTATGGCACTATTATTATATTATACGGTATGGCACTATTATTACAGTGTATGGCACTATTATTATATTATACTGTATGGCACTATTATTACAGAGTATGGCACTTTTATTACAGTGTATGGCACTATTATTATATTATACGGTATGGTACTATTATTACAGAGTATGGCACTATTATTATATTATACGGTATGGTACAGTTATTACAGAGTATGGCACTATTATTATATTATACGGTATGGCACTATTATTACAGAGTATGGCAGTATTATTATATTATACGGTATGGCACTATTATTACAGTGTATGGCACTATTATTATATTATACTGTATGGCACTATTATTACAGAGTATGGCACTTTTATTACAGTGTATGGCACTATTATTATATTATACGGTATGGTACTATTATTACTATTACAGAGTATGCACTATTATATTATATTATACGGTATGGTACAGTTATTACAGAGTATGGCACTATTATTATATTATACGGTATGGTACTATTATTACAGAGTATGGCCACTTTTATTACAGTGTAATGGCACTATTTTATATTTATTATACGGTATGGCACTATTATTACAGAGTATGGCACTATTATTATATTATACGGTATGGTACTATTATTACAGAGTATGGCACTTTTATTACAGAGTATGGCACTATTATTATATTATACTGTATGGCACTATTATTACAGAGTATGGCACTTTTATTACAGTGTATGGCACTATTATTATTATTATATTACGGTATGGCACTATTATTACAGTGTTATGGCACTATATTATATACAGTTATACAGGTATATGGCACTATTATTTACAGTGTATGGCACTATTATATACAGTATGTATGGCACTATTATTTATATTATAGCGGTATGGCACTATTATATTATTACAGTGTATGGCACTATTATTACAGTGTATGCACTATTATTATATTATACGGTATGGCACTATTATTACAGAGTATGGCGCTTTTATTACAGTGTATGGCACTATTATTATATTATACGGTATGGCACTATTATTACAGTGTATGGCACTATTATTATATTATACGGTATGGCACTATTATTACAGAGTATGGCACTTTTATTACAGTGTATGGCACTATTTATTATATTATACGGTATGGCATATATACGGTATGGCACTATTATTACATTACAGAGTATGGCACTTTATTACATATGGCACTATTATTATATTATACGTATGGCACTATATTACAGAGTATGGCACTATTTTATTTTAGTGCTATTATATACATGGCACTATTATATTATACGGTATGGCACTATTATTACAGTGTATGGCACTATTATTATATTATACGGTATGGCACTATTATTACAGTGTATGGCACTATTATTACAGTGTATGGCACTATTATTATATTATACGGTATGGCACTATTATTACAGTGTATGGCACTATTATTACAGTGTATGGCACTATTATTATATTATACGGTATGGCACTATTATTACAGTGTATGGCACTATTATTACAGGATATGACACTATTATTATATTATATGGTATGGTACTAGTATTACAGAGTATGGCACTTTTATTACAGTGTATGGCACTATTATTACACAGTTATGGTATTATTATTACGTACAATGTACATCATGGCAATAGTATACAGTATACTGTATGGAACTATTATTACATTGCACAGTGTGACACTAATATTAATAGTACTGTACTGTACGGCACTAATATTACAGTGCACTGTATGGTATTATTGAAATGTACTGTGTGGCACTAGTATTATACTGTATTTATTACACTAATCTTATAGTGTACTGTATAGTACTAATTTACAGTGTGCTGTATGGTGGTAATATTACTATCTACTGTGTGGTAGTATAGTTTTGTCACTGTATAGAACCTTATTACTGAGTGGTACTGTTTGGCATTGTTATAATTGCTCACTGTATGGTTCTATTATGTGTGCACTGTATAACAGTATATTTTGGGCACTATATGGCAGTGCTATTAGCTGAGTCTCTTTTTCTTTCCTGAGACTAGATAAGAGGCTGCTTTCTCCAGCGGCCTCCACAAGTCTTGATCCCATCCTGATTTTTTCTATAATCTGAAGATTTTCTTGTATACGCCATATCACAGACATCACTGACGCGGTATACACGTGCAGTATTATACTTTATAGAATACAGAAGAATGCGTCTTCCCAGACAATTAGGACATTTAAGAATCTGGGATGTTTATATCGGTATAATGGCCGATGTGACCGGCGGATTAGTCTCTGCTCCGACTCCTTATTAATCTAGTGCACGTGTTCACACTGGACAGCAGGTATCAAGAAAAAAGCGCCATAACGATCCATAATGGGATGAATCTGATGTGAGAGTAATTGCGTCCGCCTTGTAGGAAGGGACGCGCATATTTGCTTAGTTATCGCTGATAAATGTCAGAGAAAACGTGTACACGACATTATCCGCAGAAAATCAATAGAAAAGAGAGGCCGAAACGTGTCGTAACGTGACATCATTTACTCTGTTATCACTGCCCTTGTTGACTTATAATGTCAGCCATGACAAACACGAATAAACCCGCTGAACTGCCATCACTCTGCTCTGGTGAATGGCATTGTGGGTAACGTCATCTTTACAGTAGGCATCGTATAATCTTCTAATGTAGGAAAATCTACCTGCCCCAAACATTACAGGAACTGATAGGAAACAAGCCTGCTGAGTGTTTCCAATAACAACCAGCAGAATAGTGAGTGCAGCTCTGGAGTATAATACAGGATGTAACTCAGGATCTGTACAGGATAAGTAATGTATGTACACAGTGACTGCACCAGCAGAATAGTGAGTGCAGCTCTGGAGTATAATACAGGATGTAACTCAGGATCTGTACAGGATAAGTAATGTATGTACACAGTGACTGCACCAGCAGAATAGTGAGTGCAGCTCTGGAGTATAATACAGGATGTAACTCAGGATCTGTACAGGATAAGTAATGTATGTACACAGTGACTGCACCAGCAGAATAGTGAGTGCAGCTCTGGAGTATAATACAGGATGTAACTCAGGATCAGTACAGGATAAGTAATGTATGTACACAGTGACTCCACCAGCAGAATAGTGAGTGCAGCTCTGGAGTATAATACAGGATATAACTCAGGATCAGTACAGGATAAGTAATGTATGTACACAGTGACTGCACCAGCAGAACAGTGAGTGCAGCTCTGGAGTATAATACGGGATGTAACTCAGGATCAGTACAGGATAAGTAATGTATGTACACAGTGACTCCACCAGCAGAATAGTGAGTGCAGCTCTGAAGTATAATACAGGATGTAACTCAGGATCAGTACAGGATAAGTAATGTATGTACACAGTGACTGCACCAGCAGAATAGTGAGTGCAGCTCTGGGGCATAATATAATAATGTAACATATGTATCACCTTTTATGACGATGATGATATAAATTATGAACTCTAAGCTTTAGTCTCTTGTCATCCTCTTCTTGTTCAGTATCAATTTCATAAAGCTATTGTCTCACTACAATAAATGGCATTTATCATGTACAGAAAGTTAATACAAGGCACTTACTAATGTATTGTGATTCTCCATATTGCTTCCTTTACTGGCTGGATTCATTTTTCCATCACATTATACACTGCTCGTTTCCAAGGGTTACCACCACCCTGTTATCCATCAACAGTGGTCGTGCTTGCACACTATAGGGAAAAGTGTGCAAGCACGACCAGCACTGCTGCATTGCAAATGAATCCAGCCAGCAAGGGAAGAAATATGGAGAATCACAATACATTAGTAAGTGCCTTTTATTAACTTTCTCTACATGAAAAATGCCACTTGCTGAAGTGAGAGGACCCCTTTAAGAGCAATATATCTAGGACATGAACAGTCTTGTGGCCGCCTCATGCTTCCTCCTTCATTCTCTCTGTAGACACTTGCAGTACGGTAAGTCTAAGACGTTTGTCACCATAAATCATTGCGAGGAGAGGAAATGTTCTTTGTATTCAGGAAATCCCAGCGTTTTACGGCCTTCACCCTCATTGCGAGAAATTAATTAGCATTGTCAAATCGTTACCAAGACGTACGATGCCACTTACATCCCAGGAGCCCGTGAAATAGATTTCAATTTTTTTTTTCTGAAAATTATAACATTTGTTTCTAGGTTAAAATGAAACCACCTTCACCAGCCTGACAAAGGGCCCAAAGGGCAGCCGGTCAGATGGGGGCTCTGGGTCCTGGGAGTCTCGTGATTCTCATGTTGGGGTGGTATTTTGTGCTGCTCTGTGGTATCTGGTTCTGCTGGGGCAGTATTTTGTGCTGCACTGTGGTATCTGGTTCTGCCGGGGCAGTATTTTGTGCTGCACTGTGGTATCTGGTTCTGCTGGGGCAGTATTTGTGCTGCACTGTGGTATCTGGTTCTGCTGGGGCAGTATTTTGTGCTGCACTGTGGTATCTGGTTCTGCTGGGGCAGTATTTTATGCTGCACTGTGGTATCTGGTTCTGCTGGGGCAGTATTTTGTGCTGCACTGTGGTATCTGGTTCTGCTGGGGCAGTATATTGTGCTGCACTGTGGTATCTGGTTCTGCTGAGGCAGTATTTTGTGCTGCACTGTGGTATCTGGTTCTGCTGAGGCAGTATTTTGTGCTGCACTGTGGTATCTGGTTCTGCTGGGGCAGTATTTAGTGCTGGCACTGTGGTATCTGGTTCTGCTGGGGCAGTATTTTGTGCTGCACTGTGGTATCTGGTTCTGCTGAGGCAGTATTTTGTGCTGCACTGTGGTATCTGGTTCTGCTGGCGGCGGTATTTTGTGCTGCACTGTGGTATTTGGTTCTGCTGGGGCAGTATTTTGTGCTGCACTGTGGTATCTGGTTCTGCTGAGGCAGTATTTTGTGCTGCACTGTGGTATCTGGTTCTGCTGGGGCAGTATTTAGTGCTGCACTGTGGTATCTGGTTCTGCTGGGGCAGTATTTGTGCTGCACTGTGGTATTTGGTTTCTGCTGGGGCGGTATTTTGTGCTGCACTGTGGTATTTGTTCTGCTGGGGCAGTATTTGTGCTGCACTGTGGTATTTGGTTCTGCTGGGGCAGTATATTTGTGCTGCACTGTGGTATTTGGTTCTGCTGGGGCAGTATATTGTGCTGCACTGTGGTATCTGGTTCTGCTGGGGCAGTTATATTGTGCTGCACTGTGGTATCTGGTTCTGCTGGGGCAGTATATTGTGCTGCACTGTGGTATTTGTTCTGCTGGGGCAGTATATTGTGCTGCACTGTGGTATCATGGTTCTGCTGGGGCAGTATTTTGTGCTGCACTGTGGATCTGGTTCTGCTGGGGCAGTATATTGTGCTGCACTGTGGTATTTGGTTCTGCTGGGGCAGTATATTGTGCTGCACTGTGGTATCTGGTTCTGCTGGGGCAGTATTTTGTGCTGCACTGTGGTATCTGGTTCTGCTGGGGCAGTATTTTGTGCTGCACTGTGGTATTTGGTTCTGCTGGGGCAGTATATTGTGCTGCACTGTGGTATCTGGTTCTGCTGGGGCAGTATTTTGTGCTGCACTGTGGTATCTGGTTCTGCTGGGGCAGTATTTTGTGCTGCACTGTGGTATTGTTGGCCCCGCCTACTTGTGTTGTCCCGCCTTCTGCCAATTTGGACCCACCTACAACTTCGGGCCACTTTTAGTTTTTTCCCGGTTCCCGGTCCGCTCCTGCCGGGACCATTTCATGGCTGATAATTGGGGGAATCAATGGCGATACCTTATTCCGGGGTCCTCATGTCCAGACCCGGATGTATGCGGCGGATCATACCTGTGGTTACACAAGGGGTTAACCTGTACTGCAGGCAGAGCCTTCCTATCCTCCATGGCAGGGAGATGGATGGAACAGATGGTGAAACTTCCCCGAGCTCTCGGCGGCGATGTTTTTATGAGGTCCCAAATGCTTTAGATTGTCCTGGGAAGAGGTCCCCGGGGCCGAGCGAGCGTGCGCCACCCCCCATTCAGAAATAGCCAAATTGATGGGACTTTTTGCTATCTGTGTTATTCTCGACTGTGGGAAAGCGTCTGAGAGAAAGATGGCGGAACCGCAGGGATCCTCGGAATAGATAATAGCCGCCGCCAGTGGATGCAGCGATCGGGGGTCATCTGCCAACAGGACTACAACCCCAATCGAGTAATCCAGCAGGAGTCCTCGCCGATCAGACCATATACGCTAAGTAGCTACCCAGCTATTCCTCCCACATGCATGCTCTGCTAGGCCAAGGATGCATGTATTCTCAATTGTAGGAGTGGGATACCGTAAATTGCTGCCAGACATGTCGTAGCTTTATACCGCCCGCCTCTCGGCAAGTTTGCCGTGCCGGCCCGCCTCCATTATAGTGAATGGGCCGGAGCGGACCTACGGCGGCACGCGTGCACTAGCGGCAGCACGGATCCGGCAGGCTAATGTGAAAGTAACCTAAAACGATTGGGCCTATTGAAATCCAACATGCCCCATCCTCCTTATAGGGTTGAGTCTGAACACCCCTCTAGACACCATTGGGTCGCCGATTCCGCCGGCGTTAGTCTAATTTCGATACCTTTAATCCAGCATTCAATAATCCGGAAATTCCCATCCACGTGTCATATTATCGATGATCCAAAGTCATGGCGACAATTTTCTAGGCCTGCTGGGACTTGCAGTTCTCCCCTAGGTATCACCTCTCCATAGACCTCGCCGTTTATTTTTTGCGCACTCTTTCGTAGACTCCCGGCTTCCTGACCACAGACTGTCTTCCACATCTTCATCTTGGCGGTGATGTGCCGCCAGGGAGAGGCGGACAGACTGATAAGTACCCCCCCGCCGCCCGGCACGCGGGAGCTGACTACAAGGATTGTAACTTGATTTCCTGCTGAAAACTCACTTTGTTGTCAGCAGCATCTTGTAGGAACATGGAGAATGCTCCCCAGGGCTGTAGACTGGATGATCTATAGGACTGGGGGGGCACAATGTGGACGCTGCTCTGCAGTACAGACTTCTTATAATGCAGCTAATTACAAATGTATGTGGTGCAAATAAAGACAAAAGTCCACAGGAAGGAAATGTAGACATCTAAGAACCCCCCACCGGCCCAGTCTTACCATAGGAATCTGGATTCAAGAACATGGACATGTTGTACAGAACTAAATGGTAATGATATTAGCCAGCAGAATAGTGAGTGCAGCTCTGGAGTATTATACAGGATGTAACTCAGGATCAGTACAGGATAAGTAATGTATGTACACAGTGACTGCACCAGCAGAATAGTGAGTGCAGCTCAGGAGTATAATACAGGATGTAACTCAGGGTCAGTACAGGATAAGTAATGTATGTACACAGTGACTGCACCAGCAGAATAGTGAGTGCAGCTCTGGAGTATAATACAGGATGTAACTCAGGATCAGTACAGGATAAGTAATGTATGTACACAGTGACTCCACCAGCAGAATAGTGAGTGCAGCTCTGGAGTATAATACAGGATGTAACTTAGGATCAGTACAGGATAAGTAATGTATGTACACAGTGACTGCACCAGCAGAATAGTGAGTGCAGCTCTGGAGTATAATACAGGAATGTAACTCAGGATCAGTACAGGATAAGTAATGTATGTACACAGTGACTCCACCAGTAGAATAGTGAGTGCAGCTCTGGAGTATAATACAGGATGTAACTCAGGATCAGTACAGGATAAGTAATGTATGTACACAGTGACTGCACCAGCAGAATAGTGAGTGCAGCTCTGGAGTATAATACAGGATGTAACTCAGGATCAGTACAGGATAAGTAATGTATGTACACAGTGACTGCACCAGCAGAATAGTGAGTGCTGCTCTGGAGTATAATACAGGATGTAACTCAGGATCAGTACAGGATAAGTAATGTATGTACACAGTGACTGCACCAGCAGAATAGTGAGTGCAGCTCTGGAGTATAATACAGGATGTAACTCAGGATCAGTACAGGATAAGTAATGTATGTACACAGTGACTCCACCAGTAGAATAGTGAGTGCAGCTCTGGAGTATAATACAGGATGTAACTCAGGATCAGTACAGGATAAGTAATGTATGTACACAGTGACTGCACCAGCAGAATAGTGAGTGCAGCTCTGGAGTATAATACAGGATGTAACTCAGGATCAGTACAGGACATGATTCAAGATGCCTTCGGCCCTGTGAAAAGCTGCAGAATATTCCTTGTTAAACCAAACATTACAAAGGATTCCAGGATTCACCTGGCATTAAAGCGCTGAACGAGCTGTTAGTCTGCAATCTGCTTGTAAGGGCGTGAAGCTGGCGGCGATGGAAATAAGTGCATGGAGGGAGGCGGCGTATACCCCCCAAATGTCCTCCTTATTTTTGCAGAGAAGTTTTCATTTTTGTACCATAAAAATACGCGCAGGGAACACATTGGGGATGGGGTCAGTAGTGACTGGGGTTCCGTTGTTGCTAGGCATATACTCCCTAGCAACCACAGTTTTGGGGTTGTCAGGAACCATTTTGTCACAGATCACTCACATCTTCAGTTTAAGGAACTCTCCGGGCTTTTGGTCGGAGTCATGACATATCCTAAGCATAGCACGGAGTGTTCCTTTAAGATCATCATGGAGACTGGGCTAGGTGACTATGGGGTCGCTAGATGATTTCATTCAAATTTTGTCAGTCCCATCTATTTGTCTCAATGATAAGCGGTGCTGGATTTGTGTGGCGACCACTTATCTCCACCAGTGAGGTAATCAATCAGGCATTACCATATGGTCGTAGGTATTAGAAAGTAATTGGCAGATCCAGAATTGCAGCTCTGCAGTATAATACAGGATGTAACTCAGGATCAGTACAGGATAAGTAATGTATGTACACAGTGACTGCACCAGCAGAATAGTGAGTGCAGCTCTGGAGTATAATACAGGATGTAACTCAGGATCAGTACAGGATATGTAATGTATGTACACAGTGACTACACCAGCAGAATAGTGAGTGCAGCTCTGGAGTATAATACAGGATGTAACTGAGGATCAGTACAGGATAAGTAATGTATGTACACAGTGACTGCACCAGCAGAATAGTGAGTGCAGCTCTGGAGTATAATACAGGATGTAACTCAGGATCAGTACAGGATAAGTAATGTATGTACACAGTGACTGCACCAGCAGAATAGTGAGTGCAGCTCTGGAGTATAATACAGGATGTAACTGAGGATCAGTACAGGATAAGTAATGTATGTACACAGTGACTGCACCAGCAGAATAGTGAGTGCAGCTCTGGAGTATAATACAGGATGTAACTCAGGATCAGTACAGGATAAGTAATGTATGTGCACAGTGACTGCACCAGCAGAATAGTGAGTACAGCTCTGGAGTATAATACAGGATGTAACTCAGGATCAGTACAGGATAAGTAATGTATGTACACAGTGACTCCACCAGCAGAATAGTGAGTGCAGCTCTGGAGTATAATACAGGATGTAACTCAGGATCAGTACAGGATAAGTAATGTATGTACACAGTGACTGCACCAGCAGAATAGTGAGTGCAGCTCTGGAGTATAATACAGGATGTAACTCAGGATCAGTACAGGATAAGTAATGTATGTACACAGTGACTGCACCAGCAGAATAGTGAGTGCAGCTCTGGAGTATAATACAGGATGTAACTCAGGATCAGTACAGGATAAGTAATGTATGTACACAGTGACTGCACCAGCAGAATAGTGAGTGCAGCTCTGGAGTATAATACAGGATGTAACTCAGGATCAGTACAGGATAAGTAATGTATGTACACAGTGACTCCACCAGCAGAATAGTGAGTGCAGCTCTGGAGTATAATACAGGATGTAACTCAGGATCAGTACAGGATAAGTAATGTAATGTATGTACACAGTGACTGCACCAGCAGAATAGTGAGTGCAGCTCTGGAGTATAATACAGGATGTAACTCAGGATCAGTACAGGATAAGTAATGTATGTACACAGTGACTGCACCAGCAGAATAGTGAGTGCAGCTCTGGAGTATAATACAGGATGTAACTCAGGATCAGTACAGGATAAGTAATGTATGTACACAGTGACTGCACCAGCAGAATAGTGAGTGCAGCTCTGGAGTTTTATACAGGATGTAACTCAGGATCAGTACAGGATAAGTAATGTATGTACACAGTGACTGCACCAGCAGAATAGTGAGTGCAGCTCTGGAGTATAATACAGGATGTAACTCAGGATCAGTACAGGATAAGTAATGTATGTACACAGTGACTGCACCAGCAGAATAGTGAGTGCAGCTCTGGAGTATAATACAGGATGTAACTCAGGATCAGTACAGGATAAGTAATGTATGTACACAGTGACTCCACCAGCAGAATAGTGAGTGCAGCTCTGGAGTATAATACAGGATGTAACTCAGGATCAGTACAGGATAAGTAATGTAATGTATGTACACAGTGACTGCACCAGCAGAATAATGAGTGCAGCTCTGGAGTATAATACAGGATGTAACTCAGGATCAGTACAGGATAAGTAATGTATGTACACAGTGACTGCACCAGCAGAATAGTGAGTGCAGCTCTGGAGTATAATACAGGATATAACTCAGGATCAGTACAGGATAAGTAATGTATGTACACAGTGACTGCACCAGCAGAATAGTGAGTGCAGCTCTGGAGTATAATACAGGATGTAACTCAGGATTAGTACAACATTTGATGTAGATCATATCTATAGGTGGACATTATGTGCGATATATTGTACAGTGTATATTACGTGTGACCACCACATCTTCCCTTGTAAATCCTCGTTATGGTGCAGGTGTCGTCTGGCGGCATCCGGAGGGTTAATAGTTAGCCGGTTGCAGCATATGCTGTGTGTGTTCTGCTCTGTGGGACTGCACGGTGGGAGACTTGCTGCCTGTTACATGATTCAAGATGCCTTCGGCCCTGTGAAAAGCTGCAGAATATTCCTTGTTAAACCAAACATTACAAAGGATTCCAGGATTCACCTGGCATTAAAGCGCTGAACGAGCTGTTAGTCTGCAATCTGCTTGTAAGGGCGTGAAGCTGGCGGCGGTGGAAATAAGTGCATGGAGGGAGGCGGCGTATACCCCCCAAATGTCCTCCTTATTTTTGCAGAGAAGTCTTCATTTTTGTACCATAAAAATATGCGCAGGGAACACATTGGGGATGGGGTCAGTAGTGACTGGGGTTCCGTTGTTGCTAGGTATATACTCCCTAGCAACCACAGTTTTGGGGTTGTCAGGAACCATTTTGTCACAGATCACTCACATCTTCAGTTTAAGGAACTCTCCGGGCTTATGGTCGGAGTCATGCCATATCCTAAGCATAGCACGGAGTGTTCCTTTAAGATCATCATGGAGACTGGGCTAGGTGACTATGGGGTCGCTAGATGATTTCATTCAAATTTTGTCAGTCCCATCTATTTGTCTCAATGATAAGCGGTGCTGGATTTGTGTGGCGACCACTTATCTCCACCAGTGAGGTAATCAGACAATCAGGCATTACCATATGGTCGTAGGTATTAGAAAGTAATTGGCAGATCCCGCTACATAAGTCCCGATCTGCCTGCTGAACATTTGTGACTGAGAACGAGGATAAGCGGCTACCAGACACCTCCAGCACCACTTATCAGTATAGTCAGCAAAGGGATTGCACTGGAAAAATTCCTTACTCTGGATCCTGTTTTAATCCACCAATAGCACTTGACCGTGGGTCTGCCGAGCTCCATAGACATAAGTATGTTGGCGATTCGGCAGGATCTGCTAGATCCACATGATTGACCCCCACATCCAGTCTATAACCTTCCTTCCTCTCATTACCTATGTAGTCAACAAAAGGACTCAACCGGAAAAATCCTTCCTTTTTGATCCTTCTCTTACCCACAACCCCAGTAGACCCCATCCAATTTTCTGCCGAGCTCCATAGACATGAGATTGATGGTGATTTGGCAAGATCTGCTAGATCTGTATGATTGACCCCCATCCAGTCTAGAACTTTACCTACTCATTACCTACGTAGTCAACAAATGGATTCAACTGGAAAAATCCATCCATTCGGCTCCACCTCTAGCCCCCAACCTCAGTAGACCTCATCCAAGTCTTTCCCAATCTCCATAGACGTGAGATTGATGGCGATTCGGCAGGATCTCCTAGATCTGTATGATTGACCCCCATCCAGTCTATAAACTCCCTTCCAGTCAAGGAATGGATTCAACTGGAAAGATCCATCCTTTCGGATCCTCCTCTAGCCCCCAACCTCAGTAGACCCCCATCCAAGTTTCTGCCAATCTCCATAGACATGAGATTTTTGGTGATTTGGCAGGACCTGTAGATGAAAAGTTACAAGTAGATTTAATGGGCTCATGGTGGAACTGATGCAACGGCAGTGACCACCCCTGGATGACATGAGTATGTTGGCGATTCGGCAGGATCTTCTAGATCCACATGATTGACCCCCATCCAGTCTATAACCTCCCTTCCTCCCATTACCTACGTGGTCAACATAAGGATTCAACTGGAAAAATCCATCCTTTTAGATCCTTCTATTACCCTAAACCTCAGTAGACCCCATCCAAGTCTCTGCCAAGCTCTATAGACATGAGATTGATGGCGATTCAGCAGGATCTCCTAGATCCACGATTGACCCTCATCCAGTCTATAACCTCCCTTCCTCCCATTATCTACGTAGTCAACATAGGGATTCAACTGGAAAAATCCATCCTTTTGGCTCCTCCTCTAGCCCCCAACCTCAGTAGACCCCATTCAAGTTTCTGCCAATCTCCATAGACGTGAGATTTTTGGTGATTCGGCAGGACCTGTTGATGAAAAGTTCCAAGTAGATTTAATGGGGTCATGGTGGAACTGATGCAACAGCAGTGACCACCCCTGGATGACTTGAGACTGTTGGCGATTCTGCAGGATCTGATGGATCTGCATGATTGACATTGTATCCAGTCTATAACCTCCTTTCATTACCAGCATTGTCAACAAAAGGATTTAACTGGAAAAATCCATCCTTTTGGATCCTTCTCTTACCCTAAACCTCAGTAGACCCAATCCAAGTCTCTGCCAAGCTCCATAGACATGAGATTGATGGCGATTCGGCAGGATTTCCTACATCCACATGATTGACCCCCATCTAGTCTATAACCTCCCTTCCTCTCATTACCTACGTAGTCAACAATAGGATTCGACTGGAAAAATCCATCCTTTTGGATCCTCCTCTAGCCCCCGACCTCAGTAGACCCCATCCAAGTTTTTGCCAATCCCCATAGACGTGAGATTGATGGCGATTTGGCAAGATCTGCTAGATCTGTATGATTGACATTCATCCAGTCTGTAACCTGCCTTCCTCTCATGGCCAACATAGTCAACAAAAGGATTCAACTGGAAAAATCCTTTCTTTTGGATAATTCTCTTTCCCTAAACCTCCGTAGACCCCATCCAAGTCTCTGCCAATCTCCACAGACATTATGATTGATGGCGATTCGGCAAGATCTCCTAGATCCACATGATTGACCCCCATCCAGTCTATAAACTCCCTTCCAGTCAACAAATGGATTCAACTGGAAAAATCCATCCTTTTGGATCCTCCTCTAGCCCCCGACTTCAGTAGACCCCATCCAAGTTTCTGCCAAACTCCATAGACATGAGATTTTTGGTGATTCGGCAGGAACTGCAGATAAAAGGTTCCAAGTAGGTTTAATAGGGTCATAGTCATCTGATGCAACACCTTGGACCCCAGTAGGCCCCCCTAAATTTAGAGAAGTTCCTGTAGATTGCAGAAAAAGAGCAGTCGGGAAGAACATGGACCCTTGAGAAGGGGGGGGGGTGTACCAGAATATCATTACTAATTGTGACTTTTCCGTGGAAGAAGAAACTTTTGGTGTCATGACTTTTTCCCTAACAGGGAAGCTTCCCACCACTATCTATTATAGGATCCTGCGGCAGATCCACAAATACACATTATTCTCCCTTACATGGCTGGAGAATGATGAGAGTTCTTATTCATATCTATTCATATCTAGTTACGTGGGATCGCTCCCTAGTAATGACCCCCTGGCCTACAACTTCCAGCAGGCAATGAGCGCAGCTTCCCTTGTTTACCCGATGTCAGTAGATTATGGAATTGTTCTTTAGGTACTTGCCCGCTACACGGACATAGAGGCAGCTCTGTAATATTGGTGCGGGTAATTGCATGGACATCATCCTGTGTAATTACTGCTCGTTATGAAGTGTAATTAGAAAGCATGAGGTGTCTTCATGATGGTCATGTGATGAGTCTGCATGCAGCTCCTGCAATGCCTTCCTGAGAAGACGGGGGCGCCATAGCAGAGATCAGAATGGGCCTCCATCATGGTCTTGTTACCCAAATGTGCACAAACAGCCCACTTTGGGGACAACTTGTACAACTCCACCCCTTTGCCTAAGCTCCACCCCTTCCCAGGACTATGTTTTGCCTAGGCCTGGATATGTAGTGAGGGCAGTGACCCGAATATTTATCCCGAGTTCAGAAAACCCTAGCTACGGTTCTGGTACCTTACATCACAATATTAAGGGGTAGGGGGCCAATCAGGATCCCCAAAAGCAGCTGCATGGACTGTCTCTATGATACGTGCGCCCATGCTATAAGTACACAATCTAGCTATGTTTCCTTATATTAATTATATTTTATATTTTAAGCCCCAACCCCCAACCCATCACAGAAACACCCATTTTTGAGCACAGTGGCATAAGCCCCACCCCTTTGAGGGATAATTCCACAATATAAAAAGGGATGTTTGGAAAGCTCCATCATTTCCTTCTACTTCCAGATGTCGGACTAGAAGGGACCTGATTTCCTTTTGCATCCAGATATCACAGTAGAAGGGACCTGATTTCGTTCTACTTCCAGATGTCGGACTAGAAGAGATCTGATTTCCTTAGGCTTCTAGATATTAGAGTAGAAGGGACCTGATTTCCGTCAAATTCCAGATGTCAGAGTAGAAAGGATCTGATTTCCTTCTACTTTCAGATTTCAGACTAGAAGAGATCTGATTTCCTTAGGCTTCTAGATATTAGAGTAGAAGGGACCTGATTTCCTTCTGCTTCCAGATGTCGGACTAGAAGGGACCTGATTTCTTTCTACTTCCAGTCAGAGTAGAAGGGACTTGATTTCCTTCTGCATCCGGATGTCAGAATAATAGAAGGGACCTGATTTCCTTCTGCTTCCAGATATCACAGTAGAAGGGGCCTGATTTCCTTCTACTTCCAGATGTCAGAGTAGAAGGGACCTGATTTCCTTCTGCTTCCAGATATCACAGTAGAAGGGGCCTGATTTCCTTCTACTTCCAGATGTCGGAGTAGAATGGACCTGATTTCCTTCTGCTTCCAGATGTCGGACTAGAAGGGACCTGATTTCTTTCTACTTCCAGTCAGAGTAGAAGGGACCTGATTTCCTTCTGCATCCAGATGTCAGAATAGAAGGGACCTGATTTCCTTCTGCATCCGGATGTCAGAATAGAAGGGACCTGATTTCCTTCTACTTCCAGATGTCAGAGTAGAAGGGACCTGATTTTGTTCTACTTCCAGATGTCGGAGTAGAAAGGATCTGATTCTGCTTCTAGATATTGGAGTAGAAGGGACCTGACTACCTTCTACTTCCAGATGTCAGAGTAGAAGGGACCTGCTTTCCTTCTACTTCCAGATGTCGGACTAGAAAGGATCTAAATTTCCTTCTACTTCCAGATGTCGGACTAGAAAGAATCTAATTTCCTTCTACTTCCAGATGTCAGAGTAGAAAGGATCTGATTTCCTTCTACTTCCAGATGTCGGACTAGAAAGGACCTGATTTCCTTCTACTTCCAGATGTCAGAGTAGAAGGGACCTGATTTCCTTCTACTTCCAGATGTCGGACTAGAAAGGACCTGATTTCCTTCTACTTCCAGATGTCGGACTAGAAGGGATCTGATTTCCTTCTGCTTCCAGATGTCGGAGTAGAAGGGACCTGAAACAAGTCTGTGCAGCCCTGAGAGGCAGTCTGTTCTAGAGCACTGACCACTTTGATACAATGTATATTCTCATCATGGGCAAACCTGCAACAGGTGAGGCGTTTCCCTGGCAACCTGAAGTCCCACCCCCTATAGGATATCTAGAAACAGACATGAGGAGGGAATGGTCATGGTTTTCTTAAAGAGACAGTGCCAGCAAATAGTTCAAAGGGCAATATGATGAAATTGAAGGGGAATCAAAGCAGAAGGCGAGTGGTGTATCCAATGTCCAGGCTGAGGCTTTTCTTTTCTTTTAGCCAAGTAAGTGGAAGAACTTAAGATAACAGGAGGGTTTATCGGGTGCCATAAAGGAGATTATGTGTGAGGTCTCGTCCTGTAATCTCGTCCTCGGCTCCTAAAAGGCACCGGAATGAGATAAACTAGCAATCAACGGATAATGCTGCACTCTGCGGCCTAATCCTGCAACCTTTTCCAATATGGAGACACCATGTTTTTAACACTTTGCTACATTGTATCCCCCCCCCCAAAAAAAGAAAATTAAAAAACTTCAACCCTACTTAGGTTGTAACCCACTGTATAAAATGCTGCAGTTTCTATGTAGATCCTGACAGCGACGCGTTTCGGGGCCCCGGCTATTTTCTATCCTTTCTTCCTCTAGTTTTATCCAGCGTTTGACGTTTCTATTTTTCCAGTCATTAGTTTTCATTTTAAAAACACACGGTGTAATGACGGAGCTCATCATCGTCGATTTTCACCATTGGATTTTAATCACGTTAAAAATAATAAAAAAAGCAAAAAAAAAATTACGACGGGGAGCGCGTCGCAAATGGGGATTTATTACTTAAGAAGGAGATGTCATTAAGAGATTCATTTACCGATACATGAAAGATAGGAACGCCGGGACCCATAACTGGAAAAGCATTAGAAAAAAATAAATAACTGTTATAATCAAAAAAATTATATTAAAAAAATCAAAAAATGTAATAGAAAAAATAATAGAAACACAGCATGGGGCACGTCGTAAACGGGGATGCATTATACAGGATTGAGAAATCTGTTTACAGATACATAAGTGACAGAAACGGTGCGACCCATACGCTATAAATAAATATCATCATTTAGTAATAAATATTTTAAAAAATATATAAAAAAAAACAATAGAAACACAGCAAGGGGCACTATTGGGAATGCATTATTTAAGATTGAGAGCTCTGTTACGTGACACATGAGTGACAGAAACCCAGACACGATAAGAGCATTAGAAAAGGAAATAATGAAATAATAAATATTTTAAATTTTTTTTTAAATATAATTAAAAAAAAAAAATGGAAACACAGCGAGGGGCACGTCATAAATGGGAAGGCATTATGCAAGATGGAGAGATCGGATACATGATACGTGAGTGACAGAAACGGCGCAACCCAGACGCGATAAAAGCATTAGAAAAGACCGGAAGGAAATAATACATTTTTTTTTTTTTTAAATTGAAATATAATTTAAAAAAAAACAGTAATGGAAACACAGCGAGGGGCACGTCGTAAATGGTAATGTATGATTCGAGAGGGACGTGTCACTGAGAGATCTGCTTAGTGTTACGATAGGAACGCCACGACCCATACACCCAAAAGCTTCAGAAAAAATAAATGTAATATAAAAAAAAAAAAAAATTAAATTTAAAATAAAAATAAATAAATAAACATATAATTAATCATCTATTTTTATAGTATTTTATATGATTAATGCAACTTTTTTTTTTTTTTTAAAAAACCTTTTGGACAAAACTTGAGTATGATGAATCCAATAAACACATTCTTGGGAGGGGGTTGAATACTTATGCACTGGGCACAGAAATCTTTAGGGCTGTGAATACTTACACACTGGAGTCAAAATTAGTTTTTTTTCTTCCCTGAGAATTAATTTCACCATTGAGATCAATATTTGGAGAGGAAAATTAATTTGACCTGTTAGCAAAATCACAAATCCAAACCACCAAGAAGAAATCAGATAGGCACTTTATTGGGGGTTGGAATACTTATGCACTGGACCTAAGCTTCAATGTTTTGGGTTTTTTTTTTTGGTGGAGGGTTAATTTTACAAATATTTAAATTCTGATTGGACTCCTCACAAACCAAGTACAAATCCAATAAGCACTTTATTGGGGGTTGGAATATTTATGCACTGGACCCAAGCTTCCATGTTTTTGTTTTTTGGTGGGGGGGAGGGGGTTAATGTTACCAATTAACAAAAATCGTAAAATCCTGATTAGACTCCTCACAAGTACAAATCCAATAATCACTTTATTGTGGGGTGTAAATTCTTCAGCGCTAGAGCAAAAATATTTCAGGTGTGAATACTTATGCACTGGGACCAGATTTTTTTGGGCGGGGAATTAATTCATGAACACAATCTCTAAATCCTCATTTTAATTGCAAAATTCTTGTCACTTGTCACAAGTTGAGTACAGATCCAATACACACTTCATTAGGGGTATGCATACTTACGCACTAGAGCAGAAATTAGATATTTTTTTAAAACTAATTTAATTGATTAACATAATCACTAAATCCTCTGTGGATTCTACAGAATAATTTTCATCTCCGTCATAAGCGGCATTCAAATTCAAGGCAAATATAAAAAGTTTATTGGAGAATGTGAATACTTGTGGACTGAGGTTTTTTTCTAATGAACACCTTATGGGGGGAGTCAATACTTATGCACTAGACCCCAATTTGTTTCTTTTCTAATTTTACTGATCAGCACAATCTCTAAATCCTCACTGGATACCTAAGTAAAAAAAACTTGTCACAAGCAGAGTTCAAATCCAAGCATGACTCCAGAGAGTTTGTTATGGATGTGAATACTTATGC
Source organism: Rhinella marina (assembly GCA_900303285.1). Lineage (NCBI taxonomy): Eukaryota > Metazoa > Chordata > Amphibia > Anura > Bufonidae > Rhinella > Rhinella marina. The sequence continues at coordinate 834,447 of ONZH01024471.1, read as the reverse complement.
ACTGGCCCTAAATGTTTTATTTTGATTTTTATTTCACCAACTAGCAAAATCTATAAAAGCGGATTGACTCCACAGAACAGTTCTCTTCTCCATCACTTGTCACAAGATGAATATACAATAAACACTGTATTGGGGGTGTGAATACTTACTCACTGGACCCAAAATGTCTTGTTTTTTTGTTTTTCTTTTTTTTATTTCACTAAGCATAATCTATAAACCCTGATTGATTTCCCAGAAGAATTATTATCTCCATCGCAAGATGAGTACACAATAAACCCATTATTGGGGGTGTGAATACTTACACACTTGCCCCTAAATGTGTTTTATTATTTTTTATTAATAATATTATTATTATTATTATTATTATTATTATTATTATTATTATTATTATTATTTCACCAATTAGCAAAATCTATAAAAATTGATTGATTCCCCAGAAAAATTCTCATCTCCATCACTAGTCACAAGATGAGTACACAACCTTATTAGGGGTATGAATACTTATGAAGTGGACCTAAAATGTGTCTATTTTTGTATATTCCACCAGTTAGCACAATCTATGTATCCTGATTGATTCCCCAGAAGAGTACCCCATCTCCACCACAAAACGAGTACACCATAAATGCCTTATTGGGGTGTGAATACTTTATGGTCTTATCCCAAAATGTGTTGTGGTTTTTGTCTTTTAATTTCACCAACTGGCAAAACCTATAAACCCTGACTGAGTCCCCAGAAGACTGCTCATCTCCATCACTTGTCAGAAGTTGAGTACATAATAGTCACCCTTTTGTAGGTGTGTGTGAATATTTATGCACTGGGCCCAAAATTTTTGATTTTTTTTTCCTTTGAAAAATGAATTTCACTGATTAGCACAATCTTATTGGACTCTTCAGAATTCTCATCTCCATCACTAGTCACAAGATGAGTAGACAACCTTATTAGGGGTATGAATACTTATGAAGTGGACCTAAAATGTGTCTATTTTTTATATTTCACCAGTTAGCAATATCTATAGATCCTGATTGATTCCCCAAAAGAATATCCCATCTCCGTCACAAAACGAGTACACCATAAATGCCTTATTGGGGTTGTGAATACTTATGCACTTATTCCAAAATGTGTTGTTTTGTTTTTTTTGTTTTTTTGATTTCACCAATTGGCAAAATCTATAAACGCTGATTGAGTCCCCAGAAGACTGCTCATCTCCAATAAACACAATAAACACCCTTTTGTAGGGGTGTGAATACTTATGCATTGGGCCCAAAAAAAATTTTAATTTTTTTTTTTCTTTGAAAAATGAATTTCATTGATTAGCCCAATCTCATTGGACCCCTCAGAAGAACTCTCACCCCCATCACTTGTCACTTGGCGAGGACGACTCCACTAACACCCATTAATGCGGGGATATATTTGCAGTCTGTACGCCGCCTTTTGTGTTCCGGCAGTGACATTTGCAACAATATTTCATTGGGATATAAAATAATCTGACGCCCCTGGCAGCGAATGAGACGCTGAAGCTCCTGGGGACGTTGCGGTAATTTTGCATGAGATAGAGCTCGGCGAGAGAGAGTGACAGTAAGACGAGGCAGATGGGTAGGAAGTGGAGCGCGGGCCACTGGGAATGTGCTGCGGCTACGATGAGGCTCTTCTCTATGTCATGTAGTTAAATGTAGGGGGAGGGGGCTCAAGGTCCAGAAATAGGGGGTTTTATTTAATTTTCTATGTTATGGAATTGCTTGTTAAGCAATTTCCTAATATACTATTATTGTAAAGCTCACTCCCTTTATGGGCGGAGGGTGTGATTGAATTATAATGGGGGGAATTCAATTCCTTGTGTTTGCCCTGTGGGCCCATCAGCACGGTTAATGGCTTATATAGCAATTCCATAAACCAGCACGTTGACACAAATCAACGTTTAGCATGTACCGAGGAGATTCCTCCTCACCCTACATGCTGGGCACTGATAGCACGAAACGCGTCAGCCCATTACATGCCTTAATACGGACGCGTAGTTGCATGGCAAGTGCTCACTTATGGAATTGCCGTACATGCTACTGCCGCGTGGATAATGCCGATGCTCCAGCTCTATTGGGAATGTTTGTGGCAGCAAATAGATTTCCCACAAGGCAATCTAAAGCATAGTATTATATAGGGCAATCGCTTGACATGCAATTCCATAACCATTCTCCAGCAATCTCCATTGAATGTCTATTTGTGATGCGGCGAAATACAGGCTGTTACAGGTTCTCATTGGGGTCCCCCCAGGACTTGGGTGCCCCCGCCCGCTGCCTGTTGTTGCCAGCTCCTTGTTATGATGTAGCACCGGGGGTGACAGCTTGTTAACGCTGTGTAGATGTTCAGGTGCCAACCAGACCCTGCCAATAAACTGCGCAGTGTAAATAGTCCTGACACAGTCAAGGGCACCTCCCTGGTGTAAAGCTGGCATTCAGAGACACTCCAGGCACCGGGGATCCGGCGGATTTTATTATGTTTAAATAAATCTATTTTAATAGTGGTCAGAGACAAATGACATTGCCGAGGTATCTGGTGCCTCATGCTTCATTGGTATCAACAGCAGCCATTAAGCTTCTAAGTTACATTTGTCATTTACCTACATCCATTACCGAGGTACATGGTGCCTCATACCTCATTGATATCAACAGCAGCCATTCAGTCTATAGGATGCATTTGCCAGTGTCTAACATGTGTGAAGCATACAGTATATATCCATAGATGTCAGTAAAAACTAACGACATTGCCGAGGTATCTGGTGCCTCGTTGATATCACTTACAGCCATTAAGCTAATAGGTGACATATACGTATTTACCTACATTTACATACATTGCAAAGGTTCCTGGTGCCTCATGCTTCATTGGTTTTAACAGCAGCCATTAAGCTTAAGTTACATTTGTCATTTACCTACATCCATTACCGAGGTATGTGGTGCCTCATGCCTCTTTGATATAAACAGCAGCCATTAAGCTTATAGGTTACATATACGTATTTACCTACATACACTGCAGAGGTACCTGGTGCCTCATGCCTCACTACAGCCATTAAGCTTATCAGTTACATATATGTATTTACCTACATACACTATCGAGGTACCTGGTGCCTCATACCTCACTGATATCAATAACAGCGATTAAGCTTATAGGTTAAATATACATATTTACCGACATACACTGTTGGGGTACCTGGTGCCTCGTGCCTCACTACAGCCAGTAAGCTTATCAGTTACATATATGTATTTACCTACATACACTAACGAGGTATCTGTTGCCTCATGCCTCATTGATATCAATAACAGCCATTAAGCTTATAGGTTAAATATACATATTTACCTACATACACTGTCAAGGTACCTGGTGCCTCGTGCCTCACTGATATAACAGCAGCCATTAAGTCTCTAGGATACATTTCCTTGCGTAATGTGCCAGCATCTAACATGTGTGAACCATACAGTATATATCCATAGGTGTCAGTAGAAACAAAACACATTGCCGAGGTACCTGATGCCTCGTGCCTCATTGATATCACTTACAGCCATTAAGCTAATAGGTGACATATACGTATTTACCTACATACATTGCAAAGGTTCCTGGTGCCTCATGCTTCATTGATATCAACAGCAGCCATTGTGCTTATAGGTTACATTTCTTTCTTTAGCTACATCCATTACCAAGGTATCTGGTGCCTCATGCCTCATTGATATCAACAGCTGCCAAAAAGCTTATAGGCTACATATACGTATTTTACTACATACACTGTCGAGGTATCTGGTGCCTCATGCCTTATTGAGACCAACAGCAGCCATTAATTAGTTCTAGGTTACACTTACCTACATAGATTGCAGAGGTACCTGGTGCCTCATGTCTCACTGATATCAACTGCAGCCATTAAGCCTATAGGTTATATAAAATATGTGAACCATATATATTTATAGACGTCAGCAGAAACAAAGGACATTGCCGAGGTACCTGGTGCCTCATACCTCAGTGATATCAACAGCAGCTATTTAGCTTATAGGATTCCACATCCTGCACGGAGGATGACGGAACCATTTATCATCGTATATATATGAATTGTTGTCAGTAGAGACTAATTGTATTGCTGAGGTACCTCGTGCCTCATGCCTCAGAGGTACCACCAGCAGCTTTGAAGTTTATTGTCCGCGTTCTGATGCACATTGTGTCAGCGGGCGGTTAAGCACACTTGTGAACACTTGTTGCCGCTGCTTGTAACAGAAAACGTACCGTCCTGCGAATCACGATGATTAGCGGCTCACACCTGGGCGGCGACGCTAATCCCCCTCCATTTGCCTCGCTGTAAAACCCTATGAACCGGCTCCAAGTGGCAGCTCTTGAGATTACTTTGCATCTAATTCCGCTGGTAATCTGCAGCTTTATTCCGGTACATTCGTTCGCAGCGACGCGCCGTCCTCAAAATGCCAACATCTGCCGCCTCTCAGAACCAAAAACAAAAAGTTGGGAAGAAAAAAAAAACAAAAACGTGAAGGATTTTGTGATTTCTTTGGAAAAGTCTTATGAAAACTTGAGACTTGTCAGCATTCCCAAGCAAGAATCTGCCCGGGGCCCTTTAAATTTCATCTTCTGTTCTGTGAATTAGGCGGGGCTTGTAGTGATTTGAATAAAAAGGGGCGTTTCCATGCAGTTGGAGTGTGGGGGCATGCCACAATTTGGGATTTCAGTGTCAGAAACTATTCCTGAATCACTCAGGGGTCTGGGACAGCAGCCATATTGGTTGTCTCCCAGCTCTGTAGAGCGCCACCTGCTGTTTGTTCTTTTCCTTATTTCTTGTCCACCTCAGTGGAGTGGTCGCACGAGCTCAGTTTAAATCTTCAACTGCTGCCAGCCCTATCTTCTGTGGCAGTTACAGGGCAAAAGCTACAGCAGAAATGACGCACCCCCTCAGAAAAAAGCCAGGGCCCTTGAGCTGTGATAGGAAGAAAGCTGCAGCATAAAGGACACGCCCCCTGAGCTGCCAGCCTCAAATAAATCTGGCAGAACAATTGGAGAAATGAATGTGGAGATCTCTGGATCCATGTGAGGTACAGGGCTGGTTCTAGCTTTGTTAGAAAGAGGTTGTCATGTATTATATCAATTATGGCATAAGCCCCTTTAAAGGGGAACTCCCTTTTCACTGAAGACCCACAGGAAAAAGATAAATAACATGAGGGGCAGAGTCTGACACCTATAGGAGTCATGGAGATACCAGTCACACACAGCTAGACCAGGGATTTCCAACAACCCTTTTAGCACAGGGACCCCCTGGAAAAATCTTTCTTAGATCTGTAAATTCATTTAGTCTCCAAACCAGGCCCCTGAATTGGTTCAGACCCCAGACCAGACCCCTAAATCATACCCTGGACAAGACTAATGGATCAGAATCAGACCCATGAAACCTAAACTAGATCCCAGATCAGATCCCTAAATCAGACCCCAGATCAGATCCCTAAATCAGACCTTAGACCGTGCCCCTAAATCACACCCTAGACTAGAACTTAAAGGGAACCTGTCATCTTCGAAACACCCCCTGAACTAGAGTAAGCGTTGTATAGTGTAAGTGATGCTGAATCCGAATATGCAAGTTTTATCTTCATACTCACTTCCATTCTGACGCTGTGCTCCCACAAACCTGCAGTAAAATGCACTCAGTGGACTCTTCTTTGAGTCCTCTCCATTATGTGAGTGAGCACCGGAGTCCAGTGAGTGCATTTTACTGCTGGTTTGTGGGAGCACAGCGTCGGAATGACCCAATATCAGACCCCTAAATCAAACGCCATTATCAGTCACAATATCAGACCCAAAAATCAGATCCATATCAGTCCCCTAAATCCGATCCATATCGGACCCAATATCAAACCCCTAATTCAAACCCTATACTAGACCCCTAAATCAGACCCAATATCAGAACCCTAAATCAGACCCCTGAATCAAACCCCATACCAGACCCATAAATCAGATCTGTATAAGTTCCCTAAATCTGACCTCATATTAGAACCCTAAATCAAATCCATATCAGACCCCTAAATCAGATCCATATCAGACCCCTAAATCAGATCCATATCAGACCCCTAAATCAGACCTTGTATCAGACCCAATATCAGACCCCTAAATCAAACCCCATACCAGACCCATAAATCTGATCTGTATAAGTTCCCTAAATCTGACCTCATATTTGACTCCTAAATCAGACCCATATCAGACCCATATCAGACCCCTAAATCAGATCCATATCAGACCCCATATTAGAACCCTAAATCAGATCCATATCAGACCCCATATTAGAACCCTAAATCAGATCCATATCAGGCCCCATATCAGACCCCTAAATCAGATCCATATCAGACCCCATATTAGAACTCTAAATCAGACCCCATATCAGACCCCTAAATCAGATCCATATCAGACCCCTAAATCAGATCCATATCAGACCCCTAAATCAGATCCATATCAGACCTTAAATCAGACCCATATCAGACCCCTAAATCAGATCTCATATTTGACCCCTAAATCAGATCCATATCAGACCCCTAAATCAGATCCATATCAGACCCCTAAATCAGATCCATATCAGACCTCTAAATCAGACCCATATCAGACCCCTAAATCAGATCTCATATTTGACCCCTAAATCAGACCCATATCAGACCCCTAAATCAGATCCATATCAGACCCCTAAATCAGATCCATATCAGACCTCTAAATCAGATCCATATCAGACCCCTAAATCAGACCCATATCAGACCCCTAAATCAGATCCATATCAGACCTCTAAATCAGATCCATATCAGACCTCTAAATCAGACCCAATATCAGACCCCTAAATCAGATCTCATATTTGACCCCTAAATCAGATCCATATCAGACCCCTAAATCAGACGCCATATCGACCCCATATCAGACACCTGAGAATACATACAAGCACTGCACTCTATGACAGACAGGTCGCAGTTCATAGAGTGCATGACATCCATATCTGCCTGCTTGGAAACACAAGGAAGCGATGTTTCACAGACAGAGTGAAGGTCACAGCGGAGGCCATTTTTGGATCTTGTGATGACATCAATATTTAAGTTAAGACGAGGAGTTTGTGGCGAGGTCTGGGAGTTGTCACTGCGCTGTCGGCCAGATGACTGCGATTTCAAGTTTTCTATAGGATCTAAATATATCAGTTTATGGGAAAACCTTCCCGGGGGGAGGCGGCAGCGTTCACGTCCTCAGTCACATGGCCGTTCATGGAGGGAGGCGTTTAAAGGAGAATTCACGCATTTTGGGCCTTTAAGGGGCTTTAAAAAATGTTTTTGTATTTTTCTCTATTCACATCCAGAGCTGTTTTCAAAATTCTGCTGTTTGCCTGCAGAAGCAGGGAGCGATTTAGCTCCGCCTCCTGTGTCAGTCACATGATCGAACAGCATGACTGTCCTCTCAGCCCCAGCTGAATTCTTGCTGCAGCTTTGGCTGTGAATGGAGAAGAGAACATCACCTAAACCAGAATCGGTAAGAGATCGGTAAACCAAGGGATTTACAAAGTGGATCAACAGGTTACGGAGATTTAAACTGCGTGCAGTTCGCTGTATATGTCTCCGAGTCGACCCCTTGTATTCTATTCAGCCAGATTTGAGAAGCGATGAGTATATTGCTTGTGGCAGCCGTAGGGGTTGTCAACCGGCTTTCCCTATTCCCTGACTGGCATATATATGAATTAAATTATCTAATTCTATTACTTTGTATGTGTGTCAGTCTTCACTGCAGTTCCGGCATTCTATTCGCGAATCAGGAAAATTAGGATGAGCGCTGCTAAAGGCTCAGGAAGTGCTGTAGAGCGGGTATTTATGGGAGGGGGCATAAAAAAGTGAATTTAAATAGTAAAATTAAGACATAGGGCCCCCATCTCTTTGCAAGGGACCATTGACCATAGATGAGCAGTTGAGGATCCTGAGCAATGAACACTATAAACAGCATATGTGCCGTGTGTGATAAACAGCAACATGTCGCCGCACATCCTATGATTGAATCATATATAGGTTGGCACGGTGCCCGGCCTATAGATGCATGATGCCAATGATGGCATCAGAACCGGTCCCGGAATTAACTCTTCAGAAAAGAAGGTGACCGGCAGACGCGGACTGTGTTCCAGGCAGATATGTAGACCTGTAGGGTCCAGGATCCAAGGGGACTGTATTATTCTGGATTCCCTCCATTAGGGGGCGCTAATAGTTTAACATGAATGGGACACCCGGCCTTCGCACGATCCTACTGAACCAAACTCAGATCACCATAGAACTCAAGGTCTCGTGAACTAGAAGGCTTCATGCACCGGTCCTCAAAAAGTCCCTTGTTGGGCATTAAAGGGGTTGTCCAAGTAGACTGCTGAGGCCAGTGGTTGGGTTCAGCGGTCACATGGGTTGGCAAAAAAAAAAAAAGCAGTGGGAGGAGCTTACTGTTGGCGCTGGAATGGCAGAGGAATAACCAATTCCTCCACCTCCCCTTGGGCAATTTCTTGCCCAACTTGGACAGTCCCTTTAAGCCGCGGGCAGCTCAGCCTGGGGGGGGGGGAGTCTACTCAATGACTGTCACCACCGCATGGCAGAACATGTAGTGGTCTCCTCCAATAGGCTACAGTGCTGAACGTTTTTGAAGCCCAGCTTAGTCTATGAGAAACCTCCCATGGTGGAAACCATCAGCAAGACGACTGAAGAGTAGAATCCATGTCGTGGACAGCCCCTTGAACTTTTTGTACGCTGAGGTGTGAGCCACCTGTAAACTTCTGAGCTCCAGCCTCCGGAACGTCTGGTCCTCCACCCGAAAAAACGAAATTCTTGACTGTCTCGGTAATTTCTAAGCAAGCCGCTATTCACAATGCTGGAAGAGTTACCTGTCACGCTGAAGTTATTCTGCAGAATGATGGCCCCGGGCTCTATGGAAACCTGTATCTGAGATGTCTATTCCTTTTAACATCTGGAGATGCTTGCCAAACGCGTCAGTGGCAGCTGAGACAAGAGCGAAACCCACACAGCAAAACTGTTTACTCGGAAAACATGTTCTCTGTCGTGGAGAACGTGGAGTACGGCTCAACTAACGGCTTCCTAATAAGTGGTCTGCTTCCATTGCTTACCGTTTTCAACATCTCTGCTTGCTGTCAGCGCATGTCTCCAGGTGTACTAGGAGTATGGAGACTAGGCGCGCTTGAAAAGGTTTGATACAATGTATCCATTTGGGTTGTTTAGACTGGATACAATTGTAGCCAATGCGTCAACACCCCCCCTCCCGCTGCAGAAAATCGGCCCCATGTGGTCTGTACCCGAAGGCCTCGTTCGCGCCAGGTTTCTTGCCAATGGAATTTGGCTCGGATTCCGCGCCAGAGAGTCGCCTGCAACAAAGCTGAATCTGCCTCCCATTGTTTTCAACGCATGCGGCCGCGGTTTATAGCCTCGGCCGTACCAAGAAAGGGCGTGTCCTTTCTTGGTGCAATGTCCGTATGGACACCACTGGGGACCGCATGTTTAGGGCTTGTGCAGTCAACGCACGGGCACTGACATTGGGGCCACTGCATGCAGATCGCGGACCCATTCCTTTGAATTGGGTCCGCGATCCGCATCCGAGGGTCCGATGCGGTGCGGACGCGCGGCCAGAAACACCACGGAGGCACACCGTAGTGCTTCCGTGGTGTTCCGATCCGTGCCTCCGCTCCACATCTGCGGGCTGCACACGGCCGGCGCCCGTGTATTGCGGACCCGCCGTATGTGGGCTGCAATACGGGCACCGGTCTTGTGCATGAGCTCTTAGCTCCAGTCCGCAGCATTCAAATTAAAAATTGCCACAGTGAAAACTAAAGGTATTTTGCTCATGCTCTGACGCAAAAGTGCGCAAAAACCGGTAAAAACTATATCGAAATCTTAAATAACAGATACATTTAAGACTGATTTCCTAAACCCCCGCTCCAGGCGTACTTCCCCTTTAAATCCCAGCCTCGGCTCCTCACCATCCGGGCGTGAAATGGTTAATGGCGAATATAATAACGTTGTCCCGTCTAACCCCGTTTGCTTTATTGCTTTCATAATGTCTTGTAAGCATCTCCAGCGGTAAGGCAATAATTAAAAAAAGAGGGAGGAAAAAAAATTAAAAAATAAAAAATTCACGCGACCCTCCCCTACGGGCGCTGAAAAGGGTGAACGCTGCCCGGGCGCTCGGCAATAAAATGTGTCATTTAGCAGAGCTCGGATTTACCCGTTGTGCTTTTTTTTCAGTCCATGTGACTGTCACATGCTAAGGGGGCGCCGTATCGCCCATCGGCCATCAGTCATGCAAGCGGAGGCTTATGGAAATAATGAGGCCGGCTGCGGCGGGAGGGAGGGGCAGCGGCTCCGCTCGCGCTCTCCCTCTGCTCCCAGGCAATGTAAACTGCTTACTCAGGGAGACAACACTCTCAATTGACAGGTAATTGCCCGGAGCCAGTTAAAATTGTTTAAATCAGGCCCCCGCCGAGAAGGACGAGGAGACTGCTGGAGTGACATGGAACGGGGTCACGATAAAAATGCACAGGGGGCACATCCATTATCCCTCGCCCATACTGTGCCCGCCTGTCCCTGCCTGACCAAATATCAAAGACTTCAGCTCCATCTTCATTTTATGCATTTTTGTTTATTTAAGGGGGACGTCCACCTTCTAGCATCCTGCATACTCTCTTAGTACATCCATCTCTAGCTCTAAATTTGCTTCAAAGGTGTTAAAATTCTGCTACCTGCAGCCACCACTAGGGGGAGCTCACCGAAGACTGATTAATGTATACACAGTATGCAGTAAGCTCCCCCTAGTGGTGGCCGCAGGCAGACAGAATTTGGTGAAACGACCGCTTGCATGTGAGGCGGTTGAATAAATAACGGTTCCCTAATATCGGTTTTGATCCCTGAAAACTTCCAAAATAATTTCCTGGGTATCTGTGTCAGGGTCTATTTAGGACTAGTGCGCCAATTGATTAGCCATAACATTAAAACCACCTGCCTAATAGTGTGTAGGTCAGCCCTGTGTCTCAACAAAACAGCTGTGACCACCACTGCATGGACTCCGCAAGACCTCTGAAGGTGTCCAGCCCTAAGTTTATCAGTTTTTCTGTGGAATTGGACCAGACCGGCTCGCTTTCACTCCCCCCACCCACGCACACTAGTAAATTTTGGGTGCCTATGACCCTGTTGTCACTTCTTCCTTCTTACTTCCTAATATACCCACAAGACTGGCTGTTTTGGAGATGCTGTGACCCACAGGTTGGCTCTTGTTATAGTCGCTCAGATCCTTACGCTTGCTCATTTTTCCTGCTTCCCACACAATAACTGACTATCCACTTGCTGATAGGCCTCCTGATAGGTGCCATTATCACTAGATAAGCTATGCTATTCACTTTTCCTGTTTAAAAGGTGTTTTTCCGGATTTTTGAATTTATTGGTGGAGTCCGACTCCCGGATTTTTGAGAAGACACCGCCGCTTGCAGTAGCGCCGCAGCCTTCTCTCAGCTCACCAATCACAGCGCCGTACACTGTATAGTGGTTGTGTATGGTATTGCAGCATTCACTTCAATGGGCCATGTGACCAATAAAGGTGATGTCATTGGCCCAGGCTAAGTTGTGAGAAGGCTGTGGCGCTACTGTGAGCTGATCGGCAGGAGGTGTTGGACCCCCACCGATCAGATACTGATGACCTATCCAGCGTGTAGGTCATGAGTTATAAAAATCTTGAGAAACTTTTAATGTTATGGTTCTGTACCTCTGTATTGGTGATGTTCCCACACCTCCCACCCCCGACTTTCTCACTGAACAACTGAGCGACACAGGAAACGGTGACTGCGAGCCGAGCGTCCTGCGGGGTTGTGAGATCCATCTGTCTGTTAGTATACAGAGTCACATACCTAGTGCTGCGGAATTTAGACATCCGTAGGACCCGCGAATATTCCGCATTCCTCGCTAGCAGTGATGTACTATTTTGTATATGAGTCTGCAACGGAACCAAGAACCGGATTAACCCCTCCTGTCCCAGGCGCCTCTGCCCTGTTTACTTCCGCTTCACTTCTACGCACCCTGGCGTCGTTAAATACCTTTTCATTGTAAAATATTCGGCCAATTTAAAGGGCAATTCCACTTTTGACAAAATCTCACGGTTTTAATCTATAGAATAATCTGAAGAATTTTGTAAATCCTTTGCTTTAGGGGTTTTGTACCGATTTTTAGTTATTTCCATTTGATTTCTCAGTTTCTGTCGAAGCTGTGCTGGTTGCCCTGGGAAACAGTCAGCCGTTTAGCTCCACCCACTGTCAGTCATGTGATCTAATAGTGGTGTAACTGTCATCTGAGCTCCCATAAGGCACTGCTGTGTGAATTTAGCTTTAGATGTGAACAGAGAAGAAAAGGGTAGCGGGAATCAGGGCGAGGTTGTGGCCTTGGAGCCCTAGTCTTGTTATTCAGTGGTACCATTTACTATATCCTTTTTTCTCAGGAGCTGAGTGGGCGGAGCTGAGTTGTCACATGACTGTGTGCATTAGTCAGCTGATGGAAACATAATTATACAGGTATAATAACAAAAAACTGCTCTTTATTTCCCACTGATCTGTCTGTGTGTCAGTCTTTACCGTATTTCTTGCATTCTATTTATGCAACAAAAAATCTCAGAATGAATTTAAAATCTTAAAGGGGTTATCCCATAAATAATGTAAAAAATAAAAATTATACATAATCTAGGCCATGACAACATCCTTCTAACAAAAGCTAGAATCAGCCCTGTACCTCACATGGATCCAGGGATCTCCTCATTCATTGCTCCAATTGTTCTGCTAGATTTATTTCAAGCTGTCATCTTAGGGGGTGTGTCCTTTCGCAGAGGGCGTGTCCTTGGTGGCAGCTGAAGGATGAAACTGAGCATGTGCGTCCACCTAACTGAGCAGGACATAGAAATATAAAAAAGAGCAACCAGCAGGTGGCGCTATACAGATACATTTTATTAAGTAATACATTTTTAATTACATATAATTATAAAAGTATTCAGATTCCGGGGCCGGTTTGAAAACGGTAGAATATTTTTCCCTTTCCATAACACAATATTATCCGACAGATTCTCTTGAAATTCTTATTTTTTTATTATCCCGACCCGTATAATTCGAGAATTGGTGCCGGCGAGGGACGCTTTAAATTTGTGCTAATTTATTAATATACAAGCAATAATCCGCCGCTGACTACTCTGATATAAAAAAAAAGCCTTGGGGAGGAGCGGGAGATTTGGATGGCACCTTGCCGTTATTTGTGTCAGGGGTTAGGGCCCGGGGTGGGAGACGCGTCTCAGGGGCCTGGCGAAGGCAATTATCCGCACCGTGTCTGGTATTAGAAGCTGTCAGTCATGGATTAGCATTTAAATGCAGCATTATACCTGGGTGATGGCAGCAAATATCTGCTGCCACCACCGCAGCCGCCACCACGGACCGGGGGCCGGGCAGCTGTCATGACTCTGATTTCTCTAGTTATATCTCTTTCTGGGTGACAACCAATATGGCTGCCACTGGAGGTTATGATAAAGGGTCAGGAAAAGCTGGGTGACAGACATTATGAAGCTCTCTATGTATAAAACCGTATGGAGGCATATATGTCCATGTGGCACCTGTATACACAGGGCAGTGCGAAGTCTGTACGGTATAGTGTATGGGGGTAAAAGAGTCTTATAATTTCATAGTAAAAGTAGTACTGCCCCTCCCCCTACTGACTGCTGCATATAGAAGTCTTTCTCGACATACAGTATAACAGAGTACAATGTATCTATGCTATTGTCACTGGTCTAATCCTGCCTATTTGGTCTCCAGCAGCACAGTGGAGCTGCCATTCATTCATAATAATTCCACCCTCTAGTGATAATGGGAGGAGCCGTCTGATAATTAATCAGTCTTTATAGCAGGGCAAAAAGAGAGAGAGAAAAAACAGGAAGTGGTGTAATCCTGCCTATCTAGTCTCCAGCAGCATAATGGAGCTGCCATTCATGCATAATAAATGCACCCTCTAGTGATAATGGGAGGAGCCGTCTGATTATTAATCAGTCTTTATAGCAGGGCAAAAAGAGAGGGATAAAAAAACAGGAAGTAGTGTAATCCTGCCTATCTAGTCTCCAGCAGCATAATGGAGCTGCCATTCATGCATAATAATTGCACCCTCTAGTGATAATGGGAGGAGCCTTCTGATTATTAATCAGTCTTTACAGCAGGGCAAAAAGAGAGAGATACAAAACAGGAAGTGGTGTAATCCTGCCTATCTAGTCTCCAGCAGCATAATGTAGTTGTCATTCAATCGTTCATAATAATTTCACCCTCTAGTGATAATGGGAAGAAACGTCTGATAATTAATCAGTCTTTATAGCAGGGCAAAAAGAGAGAGAAAAAAAAAAACAGGAAGTGGTGTAATCCTGCCTATCTAGTCTCCAGCAGCTCTCTAAGAGCTGCTATTCATTCATAATAATTCCACCCTCTAGTGATAAAGGGAAGAGCCTTCTGATAATTAATCAGTTCTTATAGTAGCGCAAAAATTACAAAACAGAAAGTGGTGTAATCCTGCCTATCTAGTCTCCAGCAGCATAATGTAGTTTTCATTCATTCATAATAATTCCACCCTCTACTGATAATGGGAAGAGCCTTCTGATAATTAATTAGTCCTTATAGTAGCACAAAAAAGAGACAGATACAAAACAGAAAGTGGTGTAATCCTGCCTATCTAGTCTCCAGCAGCATAATGTAGTTGTCATTCAGCCATAATAACATTCTCTAGTAATAATGGAGAGACCCATCTGAGAAGAGTCAGTCCTTACAGAAGTGATGAACAAAATAGGAATTATTAAACTATTTACAGTGTGTAATCCTGCCTATCTAGTCTCTGACAGCATAACAGAACTATAATTTATTCATTATAACTCTGCCCAATAGTAATGAAAGACCCTTATATTTAGAGTTAGTCTTCACAGAAGAGCCAGAAAAGAGAGATATACTCTCTAGTCCCCAGACTCTTGGTCTTCACACCAAGACTGAAAAGAGTGATATACAGAACAGTAAGTGTTAGACTATTGTCATTAGTGTAATCCTTCCTATCTAGTCTCCTGCAGCATAACAGAACTGTATTTATTTCTTATTATTACGCCATATAGTAATAATGCTTAGACCCTTCTAATAGCAGTCGTCATTCACAGCAAAACCAAAAAAAGATAAATGAGAGATGAATAAAACAGGGAGTGTTAGACCATTGTCAGTAGTGGAATCCTGCCTATCTAGTCCCCAGCAGAAAACTAGAACTATAATTTATTTATTATTACTGTGTCCTCTAGTAATAAGGGTAAGACCCTTCTGATAACAGTCTACAGAGCAAGTCCAAAAAACAAAGCTGTATAAAACACCAAATGTTAGACTATTGTCAATAGTGTAATCCTGCCTATCTAGTCCCCAGCAGAACAGCAGAGCTGTCATTTATTCCTTACAATTCTGCACTGTAGTAATAAGAGGAAGATCCTTTTCATAACAGTCATTCTTCACATTAGGACTGAGTGATATACAGAACAGGAAGTGTTACACTATTAATGTAATACTGCCTATCTAGTCTCCTACAGCACAATACAGCTGTCATTGTTTTCCCTTATAATTATGCCCTCTAGTAATAATACTTAGACCCTTCTAATAACAATCATTCTTCACAGCAAAGCCAAAAAGAGAGAGGTGCCTTCAAGATCAAATTTTAGACCATTGTCAGTAGTGTAATCCTGCCTATCTAGTCCCCAGCAGAAAACTACAGCTATCATTTATTCATTATTACTCTACTAATATGGGGAAGATTTTACTGATAACAGTCAATCTACAGAGCAAGGACAAAAAAAAAAGAGAGATTCACAAATAGACTATTGTCAATATCGTAATCCTGCCTATCTAGTCTCCAGCAGAGCAGCAGAGCTGTCATTTACTCATTATAATTCTACCCTCTAGTAATAAGAGGAAGACTCTTTGATAACATCTATTGTATACTACAGAGCCAAGAGGCCAAATTATTAGACTGTACCAGCGGTGTAATCCTGCCTATCTAGTCTCCAGCAGCACAACAGAGCTGTCATTCATTCATGATAACTTTGCCCTCTATTTACAATGGGGTAACATTTGGTCTCCATATCAAGGCCAATATGGAAATGCTAGATTGTTGTCAGTGGTGTAATCCTGCCTATCTAGTCTCCTGCAGCTTTCCTTCAGTCCTGAATGTCAGTTCTGCCTGGTCATTGTTTGTGTCGCCATGCCAGTATTTGCTGTGCAGGAGCCCGGGAAAGCTGGGTGCCGCCAGGCTTCGCCGTTCTCTGCATTTTTCCGTCCGTTCCATATCCCTGGACATTTCATTTCTCACTTTTCTGGTTGAGGAGAAGGCAAATGAGGAGAATGATTCTACCCTGAGAATGTTCTAGAAAGCAGCGGAGACGCAGATCTGAAGATCTTGACAGACGTGAAATTCTCCTTACAAATTGTGCGCGGATGCGGAGTGTCAGTGGGATAGGTGTGGGGGTGGGGGGGATTTCTTTAAAATAATGTCTGGTTGCTAGGCAACCATTGTCATCATCTGGGGAATTTTTACGAGGAAATTGCAGAGTCGAGAATTTAGGCGAGCGGCGTTATTAACACCCGGTAATATTTATTTAATATCCCTTGGATGTCCTTCCAGTAGCAGCGCAAAAGCCTCCATAACCGTAGGCAGGTACGAAGCGGCCTTAACCCTTCGTTCTCCGAATGCTGCACTGCTTTTACGGATCCGCCCTTAGGCTTCATTCAGATGTCCGTATTGGTGCACATCCTGGAAAACCGTTCCGTTGTTCCGCAAAAAACTCAGTTTTTCAAGCACATCCGTTCCGTTTTTTCCACAAAAAACGGAAAGGATGTATCCGTATGTCATCCGTTTTTTGCAGATCCGCAAAAAACGGAAGGAGGAATCAAATCTTTTTTTTTTTTTGTCCGCATTTTTTCGGGACCCATTGAAATGAATGGATCCGCATCCTATCCGCATAATTGTCCGAAATTGCGGAAACGGATGCGGAAAGGATGCGGATACAAAATATGGACCTGTGAATGGAGCCTTAAAGGGATTTACAGGACTAAAAAAACATGGCTGCCTTCTTCCCATGGGGCACGTAAGCGCAGTCTCCAACATGGGAACACCGACTTTTAGGCAGGTTTTTACATACCCCCCCAATTTTGAGCCAGGACAAGCCGAATTTTCTAATGTGAGACTGTCGGGTGCAGTTGCTATTTCTGCGCCCCCTATAGAAACACTTGTCGTAAAGATTTAAAATCTTAAAAAAAAAACTCATATCAGAATCCTCGAAATCTGGGTGACCACCCTGGTGTACAGTGTAATGGCGGCCATATTGGTAGTCACTCAGCTTTTAAAGGATTTTACGTGACAGGAGGGAAGGAGGACTTTTAGTTTTTTTTGGGGGGGGAGAATGCTCTTTTAGGGTGGGTGTTTTGACAAGATTGCAGCGAAGTCCTTAGGACGTAGCAGAAGACAGGAGATGCCGGCGAGGAAAATACCTTGAAAATTAATCAAGTAGAGAGACTGAAGGAGAGGAAGGCATGTCGCGGCTAATGGTTTTCAGTTTACAGCAGCTGGATGTCATTAGAAGAACGGCAACAAGCAGCTGCTGCGTCCCCGCTGTAATCACATGGATGAGTCCGGAATTACTGTAACAACCGGCGCTCCTACAGCCACGAACGGACTACAAGGCCCATCATGATCAGCCGCCCACTGGAGAGAGCCAGGGTGTCTGGACCTTACTGCCCAAACTCCTCTTGTGATAAATAGTAAAGATACGACATTTCTGTGACTATACAGGTCACTACATATGACATAGGATGTAGCAGAGCTGAATTTGTTATTTAAAGGGCATCTGTCAGCAGTTTTGTACCTATGACACTGGCTGACCTGTTACATGTTCACTTGGCAGATAACGGCATCTGTGTAGGTCCCATGTTCATATGTGTCAGCATTGCTGAGAAAAATTAGGTTTTGATATATGCAAATGAGCCTCTTGGAGCAACGGGGGCGTCACCATTACACTTAAAGGATGCAGCCGCCGCACCCTCTGCACTTTGATTGACAGGGTGGGTGAGTGTAAACATGATCACCTCCAATCCTGTCAATAAAAAGTGCAGAGGGAGCGGCGGTTGCAGCCTCTAAGTGTAATGGTGACGCCCCCGTTGCTCCTAGAGGTTCATTTGCATATATTAAAACATGTTTTTTCTCAATAATGCGGGCACATATGAACATGGGACCAATGCAGATGCCTTCAGCTGCCAAGTGCACATGCAACAGGTCAGCCAGTGTCATAGGTGCAAAACTGCTGACAGATGCCCTTTAAAGGGGTTTGCCTGAATCGTCATATCAATATCTCATCGTGTTGGTCTGGCTAAGTGAAGGGGTAGCAATGCTCAGGGGGCTCATCCTCTTCATTCTTTATCCAGACATGCCGCCGGGTTGCGCCTGGTACTGCAGTCCGCTTCACTTGAATAGGGCTGAGTTGATGCATGCTGCAGTACCAGACATAACCACTACTGTATATATGGCGCTGTGTCTCTGGGTAGACAATGAAAGGGATTAGGCACTCCCTGCGGTAATGCGGTCCCTCCATTCAGCTGGACCCTCCCATATTAGATATCCCAAGGTTAGGCCAGTGAGTGTGTACGTGAAGTCCTATGGAGAAAAAAACAGGCAACATGGTGGTTGTAATGTGAACTGTGCCAGATGACTCGCTGCATGTGACAAACATAGCTCTGCTACACTAGAATACATATCCTTAAAAATCTGCACCACAAAGTCAAGTCAGGATTGCCCAGTCTTCTTCCAACCGGAGGAGACCGTCATATGTGAGAAGCATTAGAGTGGGCTTCCACTGACTTAAAGCAAGCAGAGATGTTGACCACAGTGAGAAATTGGAACCCAATACAGTCAAAAAGTTACAGAACATAAAAAGAAAAATCGTGGCCAATATCCCCAGATGAACAAGATAAGAACAGACACAGAGAGAGGCAGAGAAGTGGTACTGTGCCTTTAAGGGCAGCCGGTGACATATACATGGCAGTTATCACGTAGATCATATGACTGCGGTATTATACACCATATAGACGGTACGGGCAGCTGACCTCGAGTAACCACTCAGCTGTCCTACAGCCGAGATGTCTTACTAATCCTCACTGCAAGATTCCTATATAGCCCCCCACCTGTCCTTGTAGGTGGGTCTACATGCGTGTAACCAGGCAGCGGAGGTCACACAACACGCAAAAGGTCATTTACGGAGCGCAATGAAATACTGCCCCGCAGCTGGAATGCAGTTTTATGGTATTTCCACCCATACTTTTGTGATACAGAATAACATTTTGTGATATACAGATGCAGCAGAGTTAAAGGGGTTGTCCGGGTTCAGAGCTGAACTTTACCTCTCCAGCCCCCACCCCCAAAACCTCATTCACACGTCAGTGTTTGGTCAGTGATTTTCCATCAGTGATTGTGAGCCAAAACCAGGACTGGGGCCTCCACAGAGATGAGGTATAAAGGAAAGATCTGCTCCTGTTCTGTGTTTAGAGCCGCGCCTGGTTTTGGCTCAAAATCACTGATGGAAATCACTGACCGAACACTGACGTGTGAATAAGGCATAAGACAGCGCTAAAGCCCGCCCACCAGTGCCGGTGATGTCACCAGGAACACTGCTAGGCAGAAGCCTCCGCCTAGCAGTGTGCCGATGTAAACAAAACAGCCCTTGCCCTTACAGCGCCGGGCAAGGGAAAGCTGCTCTGATACAGCGCAGGGCAAAGGGAAGGCTGCTCCGATACAGCGCAGGGCAAGGGAAGGCTGCTCCGATACAGCGCAGGGCAAGGGAAGGCTGCTGTGATACAGCACAGGCCAAGGGAAAGCTGCTCCGATACAGCACAGGGCAAGGGAAAGCTGCTCTGATACAGTGCAGGTCAAGGAAAAGCTGCTCTGATACAGCGCAGGGCAAGGAAAAGCTGCTCTGATACAGCGCAGGGCAAGGGAAAGCTGCTCTTATACAGCACAGGTCAAGGGAAAGCTGCTCCGATACAGCGCAGGCCAAGGGAAAGCTGCTCCGATACAGCACAGGCCAAGGGAAAGCTGCTGCGACACAGCGCAGGGCAAGGGAAAGCTGCTCCGATACAGCACAGGCCAAGGGAAAGCTGCTCTGATACAGCGCAGGGCAAGGGAAGGCTGCTGCGATACAGCTCAGGGCAAGGGAAAGCTGCCCCGATACAGCGCAGAGCAAGGGAAAGCTGCTCCGATACAGCGCAGGCCAAGGGAAAGCTGCTGCGATACAGCGCAGGCCAAGGGAAAGCTGCTCCGATACAGCACAGGCCAAGGGAAAGCTGCTGCGACACAGCGCAGGGCAAGGGAAAGCTGCTCCGATACAGCACAGGGCAAGGGAAAGCTGCTCTGATACAGCGCAGGGCAAGGGAAAGCTGCCCTGATACAGCGCAGGGCAAGAGAAAACTGCTCCGATACAGTGCAGGGCAAGGGAAAGCTGCTCCGATACAACACAGGGCAAGGGAAAGCTGCTCTGATGCTCATGTCAGAGGGACTGATTGGGGGATGAAGGGCATATGTCTGGGTTCAGCTCTGAACCCGGACAACCCCTTTAACAGTCAAAGTCATAACACGTTAACTAGATGTGATAACTCACCAAGTGTGTGTATTAACTCTGCTACATCTCTACAGTTACATTTTGTGGCACAGAATAACAAACACTGAATAAGGGCTCATGCACACAAACATATTTTATTTTTCCGTGTCCGTTCTGCTTTTTTTTTGGGGGGGACCGTATGCAGAATGTGTCTGCAAAAAAAGTTACTCCGTGTGTATTCCGTTTCCGTATGTCCGTATTTCAGTTCCATCAAAAAATAGAACATGTCCTATTATAGGATAAGACTGTTCTATTAAGGGCCGGCTGTTCCGTTCCACAAAATACGGAATGCACACGTACATCATCCGTATTTACGTGATTACGAAAATGAATTTCCAAGCTACAAAATGCACTAATCATGAAACATAAATTATTGATGCCTGACCCCCACAGTGCAATAAAAAAATCGCCCTCAACTTTCATAGTATTAGTAATTGGACGCATTATTTTCACCGACACCTCCCCCCCAATTTATTTCCAAGGTCAAAGAACCGCCAGACGAAGAGCTTACGTTCTAATTACTGTAGGTATGGTGTTTTCTCGAAGATTCCTGAAAGCTGTAACCTCCTGCTGACTATGAATCAAACATGAACAGGTTTTTCGGGTGTTATAAACATGGAGGAGGGAGGGAGGCAGTAGGAAGGTTTCCCACGTTTCTCGGCTGAACGCGGCAGTCTGTGGTAGGGGCGCCAGCGCCTCGTATTTTCATGTACTGAGCATCTCAATGAAGTGTTTTAACAAGGTGGGGGGGGGCACTTACTTCCAATGGGGAAAGGTCACTGCAACCTAAGGCGGCTTGTTATGTTGCGTAATTGGTACGTTTGTCAATAAAGTTCATTGTAGTCAGGACTGTCGCCTGGAAACCGGCACAGTAATATCCAGCGCTGGGTTTTGTACCTAGAAAAAGAAAAACAGATGTCTCTAATGACACACAGGCGGGCCATTGAGGTTAATGTGAATTGCGTAATACCTAATTTCTCCTGTGGAGGCGCTGCAGGGGGATGGAACAGGTTACAGCCGATTACTGTGGAGATCCTATGATTCGTGTTTCCCTCCTAAAATATCCAAAGTACACAACCCCTTTGAGGAGCACCTGTCAGCATGATTAACTTTTTTAAGCCAGGCATAGTGCCTGGTAGGATTGATCCTGGTGAGTAAAATGATACCTGTCTTGTGAAAATCGGTTGAGGCGTCCCCGAGAAAAAATACTTTTATTCTTTATGCAAATAAGACCTGCTGTGCGCAAAGGGGCATGGCCTAGCCCCTCAGCTGCCCAGCGATGGCCACGCCCCTCCACGCACTGAAGTTCTCTTTTGCATATAGAATAAAAGTCTTTTTTCTTGGGAACACCACAACCGATTTTCACAAGAAAGGTATCATTTTACTCAGCAAGATCAACCCTACCAGACCATATGATCGGTTTAACAGGATTGATCCTGCTGCCAGGTGCCCTTTAAGTCTCAGAATTTGATTTGTTCTTTAGGTGATGTTCTCTGGAAGGTTTACAAGGAGTTCTAAAGGGGTCTCGATTGATTTTCTTAAAGAATTACATCAAGTTGTGTTTAAAGGTGTTTCCTGTGTGGTTTTTAAAGGGGCTCTCCAGGTAGTAGCGATCACAGTTCTCCAGGTAGTTTTTCTTAACAGGCTCTCTGGATGTTGTTTAAAGAGTCTTGCCAGGTAGATGTTTAATTGGCTCTCC
Organism: Rhinella marina; assembly: GCA_900303285.1. Lineage (NCBI taxonomy): Eukaryota > Metazoa > Chordata > Amphibia > Anura > Bufonidae > Rhinella > Rhinella marina. Next base: position 811,997 of record ONZH01024471.1, on the reverse strand, counting down.
AAGTGATGTTTAAAGGGTTTTGCCAGGTGCTTGTTTAAAGGGCTCTCCAGGTTGTTCTTAAAGAGGCTCTCCATATGATGATTAATAAAGAGGGCCTCTGAGGTTTTATAATACATAGTACACATTATATCAAACAGCACGTCTACAATGTATGATACATCTGCAGACCACATCGTACATAAACAGTGGTCACCTTGTAGTAACGCTGCCAAAGCCTACCTGTCGTCTGCTCATTTCAACAAACTTTATGCATAAACAGCAATGTCACCGACAACTCTGTCCTCGCCCCAATATTAATAATAACTGAACAGGATGAGGTCCTGTCCAGGAGGGGAAGGGTTAAGCAGATACCAGCTGGTTAGGGCTGACACCGAGTGTGACAACACAACAATGGAGGATGATGAAGCTGCTTCATTTCGTAGCAGCCAGAGGTGTCAGAACACCCCGTCGTCGCTTTCATTTGTGCTCCATATTTCGCTGGCTCGGCCTTGTTGGCTCCACTTCTGTTGCTGCGCAATTAACTCCGTATGTGACAACGGACCCAGCATTACATAACCGTGTAATAAATCGATGAACTCCCAGGATGCCGAGCCCGACCTCAAATATTTATTACTGTAAAGCTCCACAGGGCGGCCATTTTACCAAATTTCTATGTTATGTCCGCCCTGGGCTTCTAAAAAGAGTTTTCTTGACTTGTGATGAATTTTTGTCATGGTTACCTAGCAACCATTAGTCTTCTTGTTTGGGTGACCACCATTTTTGCACTGGGACTGAAGTGGTCACAGGAAGTTCTATGTTCTGATGATAAGAAGTTGAAACGCCCTCCATACACAGATTAATTTGCTCCTGACATCATTTTTGAATGCTGACCCTTAAAGGGACGGTGGTATAGATAAAGGGGCATACGGAATACAGTGCTGGTACCAGCTGTGTAAAAAAAAAAAACACGCAGTTTCCAAGTACATAAAAAATAGTCAGACAGCGAGATCTGGTTCCCATCTGGTTCCTCTCGCGGCCTCTGAATTATGAATGTCTGTGCATTTGACTTTATGGAGTCTCTTTATAGCGAAGGCGTGCGGTGTGGAAATGCGTTCACACCAGAGGTGTTTGTCAGTGAAACATTAGCCAGGACTTAGTATGGCCGCTGGGGTCAGTACGGAGATCTAGCTCCAGGACCCCCTCATTTATATAAACTACTGCCGCCCTATTTATTATAGGCCTCTCAGGAAAAAGGTCAAGGGTGCGACTGGAATATGTGTCCCCCTATCATATCATAGCAGTGACATTTGGTGATGCTACCACCAGGAACCTGCAGGTGGAGCTATTCTGTTCAACTATAAGTAAAATGGGATGCCTAGTCTTATATTTTTGTCCTTGTTGCTCATAGCAACCAATCACAGTGCAGCTTTCATTTCACACTCTGCTGTGGAAGAATGAAAGCTGAGTTCTGATTGGTTGCTATCGGCAATTTTTTTCACAACCGCGCTTCGTTTTGTAGGCCGCATGCCATTGTAGAGACATGGCACCGCCCCCCCCCCCCCCAAATACGATGGTGCAGCACCATGGAACCAGGCACAGTAAACATACTTTGGGTACTGATGTTTAGGATGTCCGGGACTTGATTCCCTTCTGAGGCCTGAATATATTACAGTTATGTGGATCCTCCATGGAATCATCCTTTCTATCCCTTACTCCATTCTGAATGTCACAGGAAATATTCTGGTGATATAGACCACTACGCACCCCCCCTCCCCCCTTTCGAACCCCCGACGACTCTGAGCATCACATCCAACCTGATTTATCTAATTAAAGCTCTGAAGGGATCAACGGCGACTTCAGTCTCCGGAATTAATGAGACCAAGTAACAGCTCACAGCATCGACAGATGTAAACAGCGGCACATACTAGTCATCTGCTCACCCTGCGGGATCACGTCACAGGTCAGACAGTGATAGGGCCAGTGTCCTGCCAGGAAGAGGCTCCGCCATGTGCTGTGCTACTATACCACACAGATGGAGCAGAGCAGGGTTTTTTGCAATGAATTTGAAGATTGCAAAATATGTAAAGATAATATTACTTGTCATAACACATTGTAGTAGTTATATTCCTGTACATAGGAGCAGTATTATAGTAGTTATATTCTTGTACATAGGAGCAGTATTATAGTAATTATATTCTTGTACATAGGAGCAGTATTATAGTAGTTATATTCTTGTACATAGGAGGCAGTATTATAGTAGTTATATTCTTGTACATAGGAGCAGTATTATAGTAGTTATATTCTTGTACATAGGAGGCAGTATTATAGTAGTTATATTCTTGTACATATGAGCAGTATTATAGTAGTTATATTCTTGTATATAGGAGGCAGTATTATAGTAGTTATATTCCTGTACATAAGAGGTAGTATTATAGTAGTTATATTCTGGTACATAGGAGCAGTATTATAGTAGTTATATTCTTGTACATAGGAGGCAGTATTATAGTAGTTATATTCTTGTACATAGCAGCAGTATTATAGTAGTTATATTCTTGTATATAGGAGGCAGTATTATAGTAGTTATATTCCTGTACATAAGAGGTAGTATTATAGTAGTTATATTCTGGTACATAGGAGCAGTATTATAGTAGTTATATTCTTGTACATAGGAGCAGTATTATAGTAGTTATATTCTTGTACATAGCAGCAGTATTATAGTAGCTATATTCTTGTACATAGGAGCAGTATTATAGTAGTTTATTCTTGTACATAGGAGCAGTATATAGTAGTTATATTCCTGTACATAGGAGCAGTATTATAGTAGTTATATTCCTGTACATAGGAGGCCAGTATTATAGTAGTTATATTCTTGACATAGGAGGCAGTATTATAGTAGTTATATTCTTGTACATAGGAGCCAGTAGTATAGTAGTTATATTCTTGTACATAGGAGGCGGTATTATAGTAGTTATATTCTTGTACATAGGAGGCAGTATTATAGTAGTTATATTCTTGTACATAGGAGCAGTAGTATAGTAGTTATATTCTTGTACATAGGAGGCAGTATTATAGTAGTTATATTCTTGTACATAGGAGCAGTAGTATAGTAGTTATATTCTTGTACATAGGAGGCAGTATTATAGTAGTTATATTCTTGTACATAGGAGGCAGTATTATAGTAGTTATAGTCTTGTATATAGGAGCAGTATTATAGTAGTTATATTCTTGTACATAGGAGCAGTAGTATAGTAGTTATATTCTTGTACATAGGAGCAGTATTATAGTAGTTATATTCTTGTACATAGGAGCAGTATTATAGTAGTTATATTCTTGTACATAGGAGCAGTATTATAGTAGTTATATTCTTGTACATAGGAGGCAGTATTATAGTAGTTATATTCTTGTACATAGGAGGCAGTATTATAGTAGTTATATTCTTGTACATAGGAGGCAGTATTATAATAGTTATAATCTTGTACACAGGAGCAGTATTATAGTAGTTATATTCTTGTACATAGGAGCAGTATTATAGTAGTTATATTCTTGTACATAGGAGCAGTATTATAGTAGTTATATTCTTGTACATAGGAGCAGTATTATAGTAGTTATATTCTTGTATATAGGAGCAGTATTATAGTAGTTATATTTCTTGTACATAGGAGCAGTAGTATAGTAGTTATATTCTTGTACATAGGAGGCAGTATTATAGTAGTTATATTCTTGTACATAGGAGCAGTATTATAGTAGTTATATTCTTGTACATAGGAGCAGTATTATAGTAGTTATATTCTTGTACATAGGAGGCAGTATTATAGTAGTTATATTCTTGTACATAGGAGGCAGTATTATAGTAGTGATATTCTTGTACATAGGAGGCAGTATTATAGTAGTTATATTCTTGTACATAGGAGCAGTATTATAGTAGTTATATTCTTGTACATAGGAGCAGTAGTATAGTAGTTATATTCTTGTACATAGGAGGCAGTATTATAGTAGTTATATTCTTGTACATAGGAGCAGTATTATAGTAGTTATATTCTTGTACATAGGAGCAGTATTATAGTAGTTATATTCTTGTACATAGGAGGCAGTATTATAGTAGTTATATTCTTATATATAGGAGGCAGTATTATAATAGTTTTATTCTTCTGTGGGTTGTACAATTTACATAGGAGCAGGTTTCCTGATCTATCATTTAATCTCCCCAAAAATTAAAATGACATATGTGGTAAACCTTAATTTATGTAGATGTTGTTAGTTTTTCACTCACTGCACCATTGATGTTAATTGCATTGGAGACTGGAATTGCTCTCGACATAAATGTCACGTGACTTCTCGGCAGTATATCATAGTATTTGGAGATGACAGATGCAGATCTTTCTGAAAGAAAAAGAAGTAAAGCAAAGAAAAATCATAAAAACAAAATTTCAATGGGGGATGTAATAATGAAGCAGCAGATAGCGAGCTTGTAGTTGGCTTTGCACTTGTGAAAACCAATCTGCTTGCAGACTTAGGAAACATGATGTTTTCCTACTGAGGAATAATTGTCAATGGAGGATGGTGAAGAACAGAAGAAGCGGCAGATTGCTGAGCCGGGGAATCAGATGGAACTTTGGAAAGTGCAGATAACTGGATTGCGTTCAGCTGGGCAAACTTCACTGGAGCGGCTCGAAATTTCTACTTAAAAGGAAGAGTTTGGTGTTTGATGCCAGGCAGATCGGATCCCATGCTGCACAGATCTATTAGCATGCCATTAATTGAGGCGTTATCCTCTGCTGATGACAACTGGAAGAAGAAAGGAGATGTTTCATAAAGTGGTTCTGATCATATGACCCGACATCCATCACCTCTGCCTCGGGGAGATACCAAATGTATGAGTAGGAAGCCTCCTCCAGATGAGAAGGGGAACATACTGTTTCTGGGATCCAACATTGGTAGATTTGCATCAGATCTATCAGGGAATCCTTCCAAGATCCAACATTAGTATGATGAGTAGGAAACCTGCTCCAGATTAGTTAGGAAAGCTACCTGAGATCCCACATGAGTATAATGAGTAGGTAAGCTGATCCAGATAAGTAGGATAAGCTATCTGAGATCTAACATGAGTAGAAGATCTGCTACGGGTGAGTAGGGAAAGCTGTCAGAGATCCAACATGGGTATAGTTAGTGGAAGACCTTCTCTAGATGAGTATGGAAAGATACCTGAGATCTGAGATTGGTATAATGAGTAGGAAACCAGCTCCAGATGAGATGGGGAACATACTGTTTCTGAGATCCAACATTGGTATCATGTGTAGATTTACATCAGATGTATTGGGGAATCTCTCCAAGATCCAACATTAGTATGATGAGTAGGAAACCTGCTCCAGATTAGTTAGGAAAGCTACCTAAGATCCCACATGGGTATAGTTAGTGGAAAACACATGAGTATAATGAGTAGGTAAGCTGATCCAGATAAGTAGGATAAGCTATTGGAGATCTAACATGAGTAGAAGATCTGCTACGAGTGAGTAAGGAAAGCTGTCAGAGATCCAACATGGGTATAATTAGTGGAAGACCTTCTCTAGATGTGTAGGGAAAGATACCTGAGATCTGACATTCCTAATGTATAGGAGATTTGCACCAGATGAGTAGGGAAAGCTATCGGAGAGCCAACCGATATGGATGTAATGAGCAGGTGACCTGCTCAAGATGACTATGGGAAGCTATTGGAGATGCATCATGTGTATAATGAGAAGGTGACCTACTCAAGAGAAGGATGGGATGCTATCAGGGATCCAGAATTGGTATAATAAGTAGGAAACCTGCTCCAGATTAGTGAGGAAAGCTACCTGAGATCCCACATGAGTATAATGAGTAGGTAAGCTGATCTAGATAAGTAGGATAAGCAATTGGAGATCTAACATGAGTAGAAGATCTTCTACAGATGAGTAAGGAAAGCTGTCAGAGATCAGACATGGGTATAGTTAGTGGAAGACCTGCTCTAGATGAGTATGGAAAGATACCTGAGATCTGACATTGGTATAATCTATAGGAGATTTGCACCAGATGAGTAGGGAAAGCTATTGGAGATCCAACACGGATGTAATGAGCAGGTGACCATGGAAAGCTACCTGAGATCCTACATGAGTATAATGAGTAGAAGCCTGCTCCAGATGAGAAGGGGAACATACTGTCTCTGAGATCCAACATTGGAAAATTTGCATCACATGTATCAGGGAATCTATCCGAGATCCAACATTGGTATGATGAGTAGGAAACCTGCTCCAGATTAGTGAGGAAAGCTACCTGAGATCCTATATGAGTATAATGAGTAGGTGAGGTGATCCAGATAAGTAGGATAAGCTATTGGAGATCTAACATGAGTAGAAGATCTGCTACGAGTGAGTAAGGAAAGCTGTCAGAGATCCAACATGGGTATAGTTAGTGGAAGACCTTCTCTAGATAAGTATGGAAAGATACCTGAGATCTGACATTGGCATAATGTATAGGAGATTTGCACCAGATCAGTAGGGAAAACTATTGGAGATCGAACCAATATGGATGTAATGAGTAGGTGACCTGCTTTAGAAGAGTAATGAAAGCTACCTGAGATCCAACGTACATGTAATGAGTGGGTGATCTATTCCAGATGAATAATCTGACTTCCAACATGGGTGTAATGAGTAGGCCACCTACTCAAGATGAGTATGGGAAGCTATTGGAGACCCACCATGAGTATAATGAGTAAGAAACCTACTCCAGACAAGCAATAAAAGCTATCTGAGATCCAACATGGGTATGCTTAGCTAAGGTGTTACTGTTGACGTGGCTGGGAAGCTACCGGAGATCCAGCATGGGTATAATGGGTGAGGGACTTACTCACTAGTCATATATGAAAAACTTTCTGAGATCCCGAATGGTTCTAGTGAATATGAAACTTCATCCAGACTTGTAATAGAAGCACTATAGGACCTGCCAATGGTAGAGCAAGAGGTAGACTTCCTCTGTACAGAAACCAGCATGGCCATGAGTGAGGTCCTCCTGCCTACAGGAGAAGCTGAATGGGATGGATTTAACCACAATGTAATGAGTTGGGAACTCTTGCTTGACACAACATAGCAGCTACATTAGATATAAAGCATGGGTGGCCTTCCTGTAGATATCCAAGAGAAGCTATTTGAGATCCAGCATGGTACTAGTGAGTAGGACTCTATCTCCAGGACAATACTTGGAGTGTTGCAATGGTCCAGTTGGATCCCCTAATCTACAGTACTTTGTCTACGTTCTATCATGAGCAGAGGACTTTTCCAAAAGCCTTCACTGAATCTTGCAAGGCTAAAGATTCATGAGGGACTTGAAGACCATTACAGCTTCTTCTGTGATCGGACAAGTGTGAGGTCCAAAGCGAATGCACCTATGGATGTAATAGTAGTTCAGGAGCAATAATTAGAAAATGGAAGACATACAAGACCACTGATAATCTCCCTCCATCAGGGGCTACACACAAGATCTCACCCCGTGGGGTCAAAATGATCACAAGAACTATGAGCAAAAATCCCAGAACCACACGGGTGGACCTAGTGAATGACCTGCAGAAAGCTGGGACCAACGTAACAAAGGCTACCGTCAGTAACACACTACACCGCCAGGGACTCAGATCCTGCAGTGCCAGACGTGTCCCCCTGCTTAAGCCAGTACATATCCGGGCCCGTCTGGAGTTTGCTAGAGAGCATTTGGATGTTCCAGAAGAGTATGGGGAGAATGTCATATGGTCAGATGAAACCAAAGTAGAACTGTTTGGTAGAAACACAACTCGTCTTGTTTGGAGGAGAGTGAATGCTGAGTTGCATCCAAAGAACACCATACCTACTGTGAAGCATGGGGGGGGGGGCAACATCATGGTTTAGGGCTATTTCTCTGCAAAGGGACCGGGACGACTGATCCGTGTACATGAAAGAATGAATGGGGCCATGTATCGTGAGATTTTGAGTGCAAACCTCCTTCCATCAGCTAGGACATTGGAGATGAAACATGGCTTGGTCTTTTAGCATGACAATTATCCCAAGCACACCGCCAGGGCAACGAAGGAGTGGCTTCGTAAGAAGCATTTCAAGGTCCTGGAGTGGCCTAGCCAGTCTCCAGATCTCAACCCCATAGAAAACCTTTGGAGGGAGTTGAAAGTCCGTGTTGCCCAGCGACAGCCCCAAAACATCACTGCTCTAGAGGAGATCTGCATGGAGGAATGGGCCAACATACCAGCAACAGTGTGTGCCAACCTTGTGAAGACTTATAGAAAACGTCTGACCTCTGTCATTGCCAACAAAGGATATAGAACAAAGTATTGAGGTGAACTTTTGTTATTGACCAAATACTTATTTTCCACCATAATTTGCAAATAAATTCTTTAAAAATCAGACAATGTGATTTTCTGGATTTGTTTTCTCATTTTGTCTCTCATAGTTGAGGTCTACCTATGATGTCAATTACAGGCCGACCTCATCTTTATAACTGGGAGAACTTGGACAATTGGTGGCTGACTAAATACTTTTTTCCCCACTGTAGAGAGAAATTAGCTGGGATGGAGCCTGGGGAAATGGATTTCAAGGGGTGTGATGTATAATGGTGTTTAACGAGGATCTCATAATTGGTAGGCCAAGAGCTCGAAAGTCCTTAGGTTTGGCCGAGAGACCCGAGACCACGGTGATTCTTCTCAAAACCCAGAAGCCATTGCTCAAAACCGTGGAGCTGTGATTGTGTTCCACTGTAATAAAATAGTCAGCGGAGAAGGAAGAAAATGATATTCTGTGTCCTGTCATCTCTCCGGGACGGGAAGGCGATGATGTTTTATGAGACTTCCATCTCCAGAATTACGTTGTCTCCGTCTTGACAGATGTTCATACGACCCTTACAAAATCTCTTCTTGTCCTGCAAAGTATTGAGTGCGGCAGAACATGTGTGATGAGGGCGCCATGTTGTGTTACGATCAGCCGAGCATCACAGCCGCCTGTGATTTATGTCATACAACATTACAGAGCGGCTGGTGGATGACAGGAGTTATAGTCTGTGCCGGATGATCCTCAGGTGCTTCTATTCCTGCCGGTGAACAGGATACAAGTAATATGCACTGTCTTTTGAGTCGTGTATCTAAACCCGTCATGTGTGATACTGGGTATGGAGTTGATGAATATCATGTGCGGTACTGTATCTTAGCCTGTCGTGTGTGATACTGAGCCAGTGTATCTAAGCCTATCATGTGGTACTGTCTATGGAGTTAATGAATATTATGTGTGATACTGTTGACAGAGCCAGTGTATCTAAGCCCATTGTGTGATATGTCTACAGAGTTAATGAATATTATGTGTGATATAGTATCTTAGCCTGTCATGTGTGATACTGTACACTGAGCCAGTGTATCTAAGCCCATCGTGTGACACTGCCTATGGAGCTGATGGATATCACATGTGATACTGTATTGTAGCCTGTCATGTGTGATACTGTCTTGAGTAACAGTGTATCTAAGCCCATTGTGTGATAGTGCCTGTGGAGTTGATAAATATTATGTGCGATACTTTATCTAAGTCCATCATATGTGATACTGTATCACACAGAGTCCTGTATCTGAGCCTATCATGTGTGATACTGTCTGCTGAGCTGATGTATCTCAGACTGTCATGTGTGATACGGAATGTTGACTCGTGTATCTAAATCTATCATGTATAATATTGTCTGCTGAGCTGTTGTATCTAAGGCTATCCTGTGTGATACAATCTGCTGACCTGCTGTATCTAAGCCTATCATGTGTGATGTTGGCTGCTGAGCTGATCTAATTCTACCTGTTGTAATTCCATCTGGGGATCTGCTGTATCTAAGCTTATTGTGTGTGATACTGTCTGCTGAGCTGGTGTACCTAATCTTGTGTGTGATACTGTCTGCTGACCCTTGGTATCCAAGCCCATCATGTGGGATACTGCCAATGGATATCATGCATGACCCTGTATACTGAGTCCTGGATCTAAGCCTATTATGTGTGATAGTGTCTTTCGTAGCAGTGTATCTAATTTCATCAAATGTGATACAGCCTCGTGTATTTAAGCCTATCATGTATAAGTCCATCTCACTGTATCTAAAAATGTCATGTGTGATACCGTCTCATTATCTCTAAGCTAATCATGTGTCGTTCCATCTTGGTGTATCCAAGCTTATCATGTGTGATACGAGGGTCTTGTAGGATTCTCAGGAGCTTCATCTCATGCTTACTCAGTTCCGGTTTAAAGGGGTTGTCCAGAATTAGAAAAACATGGCTGCTTTCTTCCAGAAACAGTGCCACCCCTGTCCACAGGTTGGGCATGGTATTGCAGCTCAGCCTTATTCACTTCAGTGGAGCTGCAATACCACTGCTGTCACAGGTCCAGGTTCTATGGCTCCTGCCCCTTCGGTCCATGTTACGAGCAGTGTATGGGGTTCAGTAGGGAGACGGCGGTCTTCTCTCGTCTTGTCAGCCATTTTTGTGCGGTGATATTAGGCACTGTCCTGCATATATTTATCAAAATTGTTGTAAAGGACAGCTGGCTTAGCTTAGTTGCCCGTAGCAACCAATCAGATTTCACCTTTCATTTTTCAGAGCTGCTTTACAAAATGAAAGGTGGAATCTGATTGGTTGCTATGGGCAACTAAGCTAGGCCAGCTTTACATCAATTGTGATAAATCTCTCGCAATTTTTTTTTATTGTACCGTAACCAACATGGCGGCCATTCTCAGTGAGGGATCCTGCCGTTCCAAAGGACGCCAGCGCTCCTCCCCGCTCCTCACATTCTTTTAGGGAGAAGGTTGAATTCCCACCAGTAGATTCTTCTGCATTTTCATCACTGATTAATCTCCTACTTTCCGGTTGGACATATGTCCACATAAAGACGAGCGGCGCCCAAGCTGGCGAAGCCACCCTGACGAAGGTTATACGGCCAAACCCACACTCTAGGGGGCAGCACCCGCTGCACTTAGTACCAGGTGTATCTAAGCCTTCCAGGTGTGATACAGTCTCAGAGGGCCACATAACACTACAATCCCTAGTGTGTAATGTTACTGAATAAAAAACAATCTCCAGGGATGCAGTGTATCTAAGCTTATGATGTGTGATACTATCTGTAAGCCTTTCCTTTTAGCCGCTGTATCTAAGCCTATGATGTGTGAAATGGATGAGTGCATGTATCTAAGACCATCATGTGTGATATTATCAGCCAAGATGGTGTATCTAAGCATATCATTTGAAACAGACTGTTGAGCGTGTGTATATAAGCTCATCATGTGTGATACTGTCAACATGGTGTATCTAAGCCTTTCATATGTGATACTGTCTAATGAGTGGGTGTATCTAAGCCTTTCATATGTGATACTGTCTAATGAGCTGGTGTATCTAAGCCTTTCATGTGTTATACGGTCTAATCAGCTGTGTATCTAAACCTATCCTGTGTTATACTGTCTGCTAAGATGGTGTATCTAAGCTTACCATGTGTGATACTGACTAATGAGCTTGTATATCTAAGCCTTTCATGTGTGATACGGTCTAATGAGCTGGTGCATCTAAGCCTTTTATGTATGATACTGTTGATTAGCTGTGTATCTAAGCCTTTCATGTGTGATATTGCCTGGCGAGCTGTTGTATCTAAGCTACTGTCTGATCTGGTGTATCTAAACCTATCTTGTGTGATACTGTCTGATGAACTGGTGTATCTAAGCTTATCCTGTGTGATACTATCTGCTGAGCTGGTGTATCTAAGCCTGTCAGGATCTGCGGAAAGCTGGGTGACGCAGGATAGGGGCAGCGTCTCCAGCATTCACCACCATTCATGATGCCCTCTGACGTAGCAGAGCTGAATTTGTCATGGTACTGGGCACCATGATATGAAGCAGCTTCACCGGTATACCCTTAGATACTGTGCGGTGAGCGGTGCGCAGTGACTAGCTCAGCTCTGCTACACCGGGATGTCTGTCTGGGCTTGGCGCGGTAGGTTTGCTCCTTATAAGTGCAGCGATGTTTAGCAGAAGGCAGAGCTGACCTGTGGGGAATGCGCTCAGACTAAATAGTGATGAAACCCTGCCCGCGTGCGCCATTGCCCCCGCTCCGAATACCAGCGACACCGCTGCGCGCTCCGCTCTGCCCAGGGAACCAGCGTTGTTTGTACAAGAGAGGCCTCGGAGTTTTGCGGACGCCCTGCACCCACAATGCACCGGACTCGTCTCACGGGGGCTCCGATGCTTTATGTTTTTTTCCACAATTTCTTAACCCTTTCCGTGACGGGGAACGTTCTGGAATTCGTTCCAGGAATACTGAGAGCAGTGACATCACCACAACCAAAGTGATGATGTCACCAGGGGGAATTTGCACCAAAAGGAGCCTTCCACTCATTGAGCTCGCCTTTACCTTTTTTGTCGAGTGTCAGTCTAAACTGTAGCACTTACATTCTATTCATCCCAGGATAATAGGGCCTGTAGGTTAACGACAGCCAAAGGTCCACGAACTGCCCTTTACCGTAATTCTGGGATTCTGTTCATGAAGCAGAAGGCTCAGGATGAACACTAATCCTCTGGAATGGCCCTCATAGCTGCTTTCCACTGTAGTTCTGGAGATTTGTTCATGAACTAGAAGGCTCAGGATGAACACTGATCTCCTAATGGCCCTAGAATGTGTAGACCTGCTCTCTGCTGCACTTCTGGCATTACGCTGATGAACCCGGATGCTCAGGATGAACAATGATTTCCTGGAATGATTTTAGAGTCTACAATCTGTGGCTTTATACTCGAGCTTTTATGTAGCTCTTGCATTCTATTCATGAATCTGGAGGCTCAGGATGAACAGTGAGCGCCTGGAATAGCCCTTAAAGCTGAAATATATGGCTTAATATCTGCTCATCACTGTAGTTCTGGGATTCTATTCGTGAAGCAAGAGGCCCAGGATGAACATCCCCTGGCATAGACCTTGAACCTGCTCATCAATGTAGTTATAGGATTCTATTAATGAGCTAGGAGGCTCAGGATGAACAGTGATCCTTACTATAGCTAGCTCTTGGATCGGAACCAGGAGGTTTAGGATGAACAGTAATGCCCTCGAACCTGCCATCTGTGGCTTTATATTTGCCCATTGCAGTAGTTTTAGGATTCTTTTCATGAACCTGGAGGCTCAGGATGAACAGTGAGCTCCTGGAATAGCCCTTAAAACCTGAAATCACTACAGTTCTGGGATTCTATTTATGAACCAGGTGGCTCAGGATGAACAGCGATCGTTACTGTAGCTTGCTCTAGAGTCCACAACCTTTGATTTTACACCTACTGTAGCTTGGGTACACTATTCTTGAACCAGGAGGCTCAGGATGAACACTGCTTCCTTAGAATTATCCATCTGCTGCAGACTATGTACTTTCTGTTTCCTTACACCCGTGACGGTAATTGTGCATCATATATACATTTATTACACGCCCAGCCGACAGCTGTCTGATTAACACTTTCCCGGCCGGGGGCTGCCTCGGCTGGCAGGCTCCTGGTGGCGAGGGGGTTAACGGTCTGCGCGGCGGGGCGGCAGTAGACGGTAATGACTGTGTGCGCTCCTCGCATGTCCCTGGCTTTAATTGTTGTTTAGTTAGGCAGACTGCAGGCTGTAATTAGACCAGAGTGTAAACTTCAAGCTCATGTCAATGTGTCCAGCGCCGGCAGACGGGCACAGGTGGCAGAGGGGCACAGCCGCCACCTCCTCTAAGCCACGTGGCACCAGGACAATGCCTCCGAAATATGGCGTGTGGTGGTGCCATAGAATTCTGTACGCCGGGCCCGTGACGTCATGTGGGCTGTATATTTACCTATGACCTATATGTGTCACATGATACCCCTGTATACTACCGCACTGCGTCACCATGGAGACTTAAAGGGGTGGGTCACCTTTTGGCAGTGTTTTGCAAAGCCCCACCTCCATAAGTGAGGCATACTTACCGGGTCCCCAGTGGCTGCAGCCGTGGCCTGACCCCCTCACGTGACCACATGACATGACGCAAGGGGGTCAGGTCACCGCTGCAGCCAGTGATTGGCTGCAGCAGTTTTAAAGGGGATGTTTGCAGCAGTGGTCCCGAGCGAGGCAGCCGAGACCCTGGAAGCAGAGGTCAGATCCCCAGCAGCGCCTCCGCAGGGCAAATAAGGCATTACAGGATTCCTACTGAAATCAATAGGTTGCTGATCCTCCGCAGTTTGTGCAAGATTTGGTGACTGTGCGCCTTTGTGTTTCAGTTCATCTCCAGGTTTAGGATCTCTGCCGGCTGTCAGGGAATAAGGACAGTCTCCTTTCCATGGGCTGAAAATCAGTACAGAGCCAGTACTTCTTACAGCTGAGGGTTCGCTACAATTGTATCCAGTCTAGATTATCCTCTGGGAACTGCTCTCCAGACTCATACATTTTTACCTGAAATGATACATTGTAGCAAACTACCAGCTGTGAGAAGGACAGCGCCAGGCTATCTGTGGATAGATAGATATGTGATAGATAAATAGATAGATAGATAGATAGATAGATAGATAGATGGATAAATAGATAGATATGAGATAGATAAATAGATAGATACGTGATAGATAGATAGAAAGATAGATAAGGGGAGGAGATAGATAATAGATGGATAAATAGATTGATGATAGATACTATAGATAGATAGATATTAGATAGATAGATAGATACTATAGATAGATAGATATTAGATAGATAGATAGATAGATAGATAGATATTAGATAGATAGATAGATAGATAGATAGATAGATAGATAGATAGATAGATACTATAGATAGATAGATAGATAGATAGATAGATAGATAGATAGATAGATGTTTGGGTGGACATTTGCCCTCCACATTAATTAGCAGAGGTGGGCTGTGCTGTCGGTGACCTCTCTGCTGATCCCTCATTAACTACTACTATCGGAGGATCTGTTGGGGGAGGAGAAATCCCGGATCACCTTACTGTTGAGGTCATACGTGGCCCCGATAATCAGAGATCAGCGTCTGCGCGGTGACAGCGCAGGAAAACCCCTCTCCTCCTCTCCCAGAGATCCCCCATAATTGGAACTCCACAACGACCAGCGTTCCTTTAATCTCGTTCTATCAGCAGCTTGAAACTATGGCAACAAAAGCAGATTAAAGGGAAAAATGTAATTATTCAGAGCGCACGTCACGCGCACAGATTCTCGCCCGTCACAGCCGCCGAAAGAAAATAACCGGAATAAAAAAGAGATTGTCATTGTTTTTCCTCCTGACATCCTGCAGAGAAAATCTGCTGTGTGATATAATGATTAACTCCGTCCTTCCCGGGGGGGATTTCTGCTGAGCATCCACTTAACCCTTACAGTGGATCCCGGCGTTTTAACCCCCCACCCAGCATCCTGTGCTGATTCATGTCTCAATATATCGTCATAGCAACCGCAGCTCCAGATCCTCTGCTTAGTCTTATGATATAATTCCTGCTTCCTGCAGCCACCACTAGAGGGAGCCGAAGAGCTTATTGCATACAGGTTTACCATTGCTTCCTATGCAAAAACTGTATGCATTGAGCTCCCTCTAGTGGTGGCTGCAGGTAGCAAGAATTTTATCATTCAGCTCGAAGTCTACGCAGAGGATTTGGAGCTCTGTATCAGTAAATCTTTAATATTAACCATTTGTTGCTCACTGTCTTCATCCTGTAAGGACCAGAGACCTTATACTTGAGAGCAATTGCCACCCCGTTGACCAATCATCTCCATTTTTACAGTTCCTCCTCAGATCTCCATGACCGGTGACATGATTGAGGTGATGACCCTTCGTCAGGTAGAGTCCAGTATGAGTAGTTTGCCCCCAGGCTGGTGAAACTACAACTCCCAGCATGCCCCAGGCTACTGTGAGAAATATGGAAGCAGTTTGAGGCGTCCCAGTTACGCCTGACGTTAGTAAAATGCAAATTCTTGGAGATTTCCAGGAATCGTCGGCGTCAAGGTGATACGGTAATGAAGAGACGAGCGCGCAGGGATTACCAGCGGTTATTTTACCGGCGGCCAATCAGGCCCCTGACGTCTCGCATCCTTCCTGCGTCTTCTCTGTCCTCGGGGGATACTTCCCAGGCAACGGCGATGGCCACCACCGCGTGTCACGCTAAACCCTGTAATCTTGTCAAGAGGAACCTCTAAGGGACACCCCAGGAAGTGTCTGTGGCCCCCGGGAATTCGGGGACGTCATTGGGCCCCAGTGCTTATTAACAATGGACGTGTGACAACGAACAGCTGCGCTCAGATCATAGGACTGCAGGGAGTTGTCAGGGGCGCATCCTGGGGGGAATTTATTATCATTTACAGTGGCTCCGGGCCCTCGTGGCTGGAGAACAGGGGCCCCGAGGTTCCCTCTACCAAACCATATGTGACAACTGGGAAAATTTTGGTAAATTTAAAAAAAGGTTTTTGAAAGCCGCAGATTCCCCATAAGTATGTCATCGGCAGATACCCCATAAGTATGTCATCGGCAGATACCCCATAAGTATGTCATCGGCAGATACCCCATAAGTATGTCATCGGCAGATACCCCATAAGTATGTCATCGGCAGATACCCCATAAGTATGTCATCAGCAGATACCCCATAAGTATGTCATCAGTAGATACCCCATAAGTATGTCATCGGCAGATATCCCATAAGTATGTCATCGGCAGATATCCCATAAGTATGTCATCAGCAGATACCCCATAAGTATGTCATCAGCAGATACCCCATAAGTATGTCATCTGCAGATACCCCATAAGTATGTCATCCGCAGATATCCCATAAGTATGTCATCCGCAGATACCCCATAAGTATGTCATCCGCAGATACCCCATAAGTATGTCATCGGCAGATACCCCATAAGTATGTCATTGGCAGATACCCCATAAGTATGTCATCGGCAGATACCCCATAAGTATGTCATCGGCAGATACCCCATAAGTATGTCATCGGCAGATACCCCATAAGTATGTCATCGGCAGATACCCCATAAGTATGTCATCCGCAGATTATCCCATAAGTATGTCATCGGCAGATACCCCATAAGTATGTCATCCGGCAGATACCCCATAAGTATGTCATCGGCAGATACCCCATAAGTATGTCATCCGCAGATACCCCATAAGTATGTCATCAGCAGATACCCCATAAGTATGTCATCCGCAGATACCCCATAAGTATGTCATCAGCAGATACCCCATAAGTATGTCATCGGCAAGATTATCCCAATACAAGTATGTCATCCGAACCAAGAATACCCCATAAGTATGTCATCCGCAGATACCCCATAAGTATGTCATCAGCAGATACCCCATAAGTATGTCATCGGCAGATATCCCCATAAGTATGTCATCGGCAGATACCCATAAGTATGTCATCGGGCAGATACCCCATAAGTATGTCATCCGCAGATACCCCCATAAGTATGTCATCGGCAGATACCCCATAAGTATGTCATCGGCAGATACCCCATAAGTATGTCATCGGCAGATACCCCATAAGTATGTCATCGGCAGATACCCCATAAGTATGTCATCAGGCAGATACCCCATAAGTATGTAATCCGCAGATACCCCATAAGTATGTCATCGGCAGATACCCCATAAGTATGTCATCAGCAGATACCCCATAAGTATGTCATCAGCAGATACCCCATAAGTATGTCATCTGCAGATACCCCATAAGTATGTTCATCAGCAGATACCCCATAAGTATGTCATCCGCAGATATCCCATAAGTATGTCATCAGCAGATACCCCATAAGTATGTCATCCGCAGATACCCCATAAGTATGTCATCAGCAGATACCCCATAAGTATGTCATCTGCAGATACCCCATAAGTATGTCATCTGCAGATACCCCATAAGTATGTCATCCGCAGATACCCCATAAGTATGTAATCCGCAGATATCCCATAAGTATGTCATCCGCAGATACCCCATAAGTATGTCATCAGCAGATACCCCATAAGTATGTCATCCGCAGATACCCCATAAGTATGTCATCAGCAGATACCCATAAGTATGTCATCAGCAGATACCCCATAAGTATGTAATCCGCAGATACCCCATAAGTATGTCATCTGCAGATACCCCATAAGTATGTCATCAGCAGATACCCCATAAGTATGTCATCCGCAGATACCCCATAAGTATGTCATCCGCAGATACCCCATAAGTATGTCATCAGCAGATACCCCATAAGTATGTCAGCCGCAGATACCCCATAAGTATGTCATCAGCAGATACCCCATAAGTATGTCATCTGCAGATACCCCATAAGTATGTCATCTGCAGATACCCCATAAGTATGTCATCCGCAGATACCCCATAAGTATGTAATCCGCAGATACCCCATAAGTATGTAATCCGCAGATACCCCATAAGTATGTCATCAGCAGATACCCCATAAGTATGTCATCGGCAGATACCCCATAAGTATGTCATCGGCAGATACCCCATAAGTATGTCATCTGCAGATACCCCATAAGTATGTCATCGGCAGATACCCCATAAGTATGTCATCCGCAGATACCCCATAAGTATGTCATCTGCAGATACCCCATAAGTATGTCATCGGCAGATACCCCATAAGTATGTCATCCGCAGATACCCCATAAGTATGTCATCTGCAGATACCCCATAAGTATGTCATCCGCAGATACCCCATAAGTATGTCATCCGCAGATACCCCATAAGTATGTCATCGGCAGATACCCCATAAGTATGTAATCCGCAGATACCCCATAAGTATGTCATCCGCAGATACCCCATAAGTATGTCATCAGCAGATACCCCATAAGTATGTCATCCACAGATACCCCATAAGTATGTCATCAGCAGATACCCCATAAGTATGTCATCAGCAGATACCCCATAAGTATGTAATCCGCAGATACCCCATAAGTATGTCATCTGCAGATACCCCATAAGTATGTCATCAGCAGATACCCCATAAGTATGTCATCCGCAGATACCCCATAAGTATCTCAGTCTTAAACACCAAGCATTGGGCCCTGTGCCATCTGTTCCAGCACCCGGAAGGGGTTTCCATTTAGATTTTTGTGGCTCCCCCCTTTATATAAGTTACATAATATTGATGGGCAGTACCCGGTGACGCCCCCACACTCGGCAGCTCCCGGTTGGCAGGATCCATCCTATAGGTGTGTACGATGGCCAGACTGCGGCACGACATAAAAGGGGCACAGCACGCGGCCATCGCTGCCAGCGGCGGCTCTTAAACTAGGTCAAAGTGATTCTTCTAAGTCACAATTGCAGTCATTTCCACAGAGTGACTGTGGGAGACGACGAAATCACAGGCTTTTCTGCTGCCGCCTGACATTAACCCAGCGCTGGCGGAACACCGCTGGAAAATACTGTCATTACCTCTCCAAACTTCAAGGGTCCCCATAGTAGGTTCATACAGATGCCACGTAGTAGGTGGGCTCCTGTTACACATGTTCCCTTAGGACACAGAACCTTCAAGATGCACTGTGTGTCAGTCTTCACTGTACTTGCATTCCGTTCATTTACCAGGGTGAACAGAGCTATACGTTCCCATCACGTCAGAACTGAAACAAGATGCAGCATTGCACCTGGAAGTGCAATCTTCGGGGCTTCCTCGTCCCGCGTTTTACAGGGCTCCATGCCGCTCTCGCGTGGGCGCTGCTCTCTCTCCCTAAAAGTCATTTTTCGGCTGTGTCTGTGTGAGATTTTAATTAAACGCCCCGTGTTGTATCTATTAACCTTTAAAAGGCGGACACCTGTAGCTGCGTGCTAGTGGGCGCAGAATCAAACCCGGCGAAGGCAAAGCAGCGACACCGCGTATCCGATCAAATAACACCACGGAGAGGCGCGGATCCTGCCACGACCAGTGGCGGTAAAAGCCTTTCTACAAGGAACGCCACCGACCGCCATCACTTACTCCGTAACCTTTCACTGAGATGGCTAGAAATCTGGAAATCCTGCGGGAGGTTTAAAGGGACAGTGTATCTAACTCTGTCAAGGGTGATGCTGCTTCAGTGTATCTAAGCCAGTCATGTGTGATACTGTCTATCTAATCTATCATATACCTTACAGTTTTATTTCACCTAAACCTGTCTAATGTAATGATGTCTGCTGAGCCGCTGTATCTAATCCTGTCAGCTGTGACATTTTCTGCTGAGCTGTGTATCTAAGCCGTTCATGGGTGACACCGTCTCAGTATATCTAATCTAATCCTATCATATATGATACATCAGGGATCATCAACTTCCGGCACGCCGGCCGTTCTGAAACTACAACTCCCAGAATCCTCCTTTCACTTCTATACGATTTACAAGAACAGTGTCGTAACTGTGGATGATGGGAGTTGTAGTTTCACAGCAGCTGGAGTGCCGAAGGTTGCTGATCCCTGTGATACAGTCTTAGTGCATCTAAACATATCAAGGCTAATGATGTCTGCTGAGTCGCTGTATCTAACCCTGTGTATCTAAGCCTACCATGTCTGATGTTGTGTGATGCAAGTCTCTGATATCAGGCATATCTGGTCTTAGTGTATCTAATTCAATCATGTGTGATACTGTCTGCTGAGCTTTGTATCTAATCCTATTGTGTGATACTGTCTGCTGAGCTTTGTATCTAATCCTATTATGTGTGATACTGTCTGCTGAGCTGTGTATCTAATCCTATCATGTGTGATACTGTCGGCTGAGCTGTGTATCTAATCCTATCATGTGTGATACTGTCTGCTAAGCTGTGTATCCAATCCTATTATGTGTGATACTCTCTGCTGAGCTTTTATCTAATCCTATTATGTGTGATACTGTCTGCTGAGCTGTGTATCTAATCCTATTGTGTGATACTGTTTGCTGAGCTGTGTATCTAATCCTATCCAGTGTGATACTGTCTGCTGAGCTTTGTATCTAATCCTATTATGTGTGATACTGTCTGCTCAGATGTGTATCTAATTCTATTATGTGTAATACTGTCTGCTCAGTTGTGTATCTAATTCTATCATGTGTGATACTGTCTGCTGAGCTGTGTATCTAATCCTATTATGTGTGATACTGTCTGCTGAGCTGTGTATCTAATTCTATCATGTGTGATACTGTCTGCTGAGCTGTGTATCTAATCCTATTATGTGTGATACTGTCTGCTGAGCTGTGTATCTAATCCTATTATGTGTGATAGTGTCTGTTTAGCTGCTGTATCTAAGCCTGCCATGTGTGATACTGTCTGCTGATCTGCTGTGTCTAATTATATAATGTGCGATACTGTCTGCTGAGCTGCATATCTAAGCCTATCATATGTGATACTGTCTCAGTGTATCTAATATAAGCTCTTCTAAACGTACCATGTGTGATACAGTCTGCTGAGCCACCGTTTCTAATCCTAACATCTGTGTATCTAAACCCTTCGTGTCTGACATGGACTGATTGTATCTAATAAAAGCCTCTCATATATGACAGACTTGTGTATCTAAGCCTATTGTATGATACTATCTGCTCATCTACTGTATCTGATAATCTGTGATACTGTCTGCTGAGCCGCTGTATCTAAGCCTATCGTGTATGATACTCTCTGCTGAGCCACTGTATCTAAGCCTATGGTGTGTGATACTCTCTGTTGAGCCACTGTATCTAAGCCTATGGTGTGTGATACTCTCTGTTGAGCCACTGTATCTAAGCCTATGGTGTGTGATACCATCTCAGACAACCTCAAATCGCTTCAGGCCGCATCATGTTACTAAATCTCGCTATAAAATAATATCAAGGGACCGTCTACTGTGGATCTGATGTATCTAAACCTATCATGTGTGATACTGTCTGCTGAGCCAGTGTATCTACGTCTATCATATTTGCCAATATTTCATGAACTGGTGTATCTAATCCTATCATCTGGGATACAGCCTCTGTTCATCTATGTCTATCGTGTGATACTCTCTGGATGTATCTAAACCTATCATCTGGGATACAGTCTCAATGCATCTGTGTTTAACAAGTGTGATACTCTCTAGGTGTATCTAAACCTGTGAACTTTGATACTGTCCCTTAACTTGTTGTATCTAAGCTTATCACATTTAATACGGTCAGTTCAGACAGTATATCTAAGCCTACCAGCTGTGATACTGTCCCTTGGGTTGATGTATCTAAGCTTATCCTATGTAATACAATCAGTTCAGACTGTATAGCTAAGCCTACCAGCTGTGATACTGTCCCTTGGGTTGGTGTATCTAAGCTTACCCTGCATAATTTGGTCACTTCAGACAGTACATCTAAGCTTAGATACCAGCTGTGATACTGGCCCCCACAATCCTGCTCCTGGAACCCCAGGCGATCACCTGGAGAAAACCCTGTAACAAGTCTTCAGTTTCCGAGCAGCACCTCCAGAGGTGAGAGGCGGTATTACACCCTTCTTTTCTATATCTGTGTCATGCATGTAAGTGCTGGGTCCTCCAGTGTATCACATAATAGAATATAGATCAGAAGAGCTTACAATCTTATCTGTATTCTCCGAACACCCACAAACCTACAGATGACGGACATATTGTCCTCTGACGCGTTTCAGGAACATCTACTTGACAGCTAAGTAGTTAATGTAAATTGCCCACTGCCTGGCAGAGAGACATGGAGCTCAGGGGGATCAGACGCTGCTGAGTCGCCAGTCTTCGCTGCGGCCCCTGATTACCTCCAGCGCAGAGCAGCGGCGCCAGCGGCTCCTGAACAGCTGGGACGAGTAATTTAATGTGTTACATTTTTATTGAGAGCTGAACCTACAAACAGCTGAAGTGTCGGTCCACAGAGACGGGCGGAAGAGCGCTCACGTGGCGGCCCGCAGATGGAGCGTTTATAACAGAGACTGTGCCAACCCCTCTCCATATTAATTCACACCGCTCCGTCTGTGCATTATTAGAGCTGCCACTAGAGATGGGCACAGTCATATGGGGCATTCACCAGATATGGAGCATGCTGGTATAACCTGGGTATCTCCTGTATATAATGATATATGTACAGCTGGTATAAGTTATACATCTTCTTGTATATAGTGATATGGAGCATGCTGGTATAACCTGGGTATCTCTTGTATATAGTTATATATGTACAGCTGGTATAAGTTATACATCTTCTTGTATATAGTGATATGGAGCATGCTGGTATAACCTGGGTATCTCTGTATATAATTATATATGTACAGCTGGTATAAGTTTATACATCTTCTTGTAATAGTGATATGGAGCATGCTGGTATAACCTGGGTATCTCCTGTATATAATTATATATGTACAGCTGGTATAACCTGGGTATCTCCTGTATATAATTATATATGTACAGCTGGTAATAATTATATATCTTCTGTATATAGTGATATGGAGCATGCTGGTATAACCTGGGTATCTCCTGTATATAATTATATATGGTACAGCTGATATAAGTTATACATCTTCTTGTATATAGTTATATGGAGCATGCTGGTATAACCTGGGTATCTCCTGTATATAATTATATATGTACAGCTGGTATAAGTTATACATCTTCCTGTATATAGTGATATGGAGCATGCTGGTATAACCTGGTATCTCCTGTATATAATTATATATGTACAGCCTGGTATAAGTTATACATCTTCTGTATATAGTGATATGGAGCATGCTGGTATAACCTGGGTATCTCCTGTATATAATTATATATGTACAGCGGTAATAAAGTTATACATCTTCTTGTATATAGTGATATGGAGCATGCTGGTATAACCTGGGTATCTCCTGTATATAAATATATATGTACACTGGTATAAGTTATACATCTTCTGTATATAGTGATATGGAGCATGCTGGTATAACCTGGGTATCTCCTGTATATAATTATATATGTACAGCTGGTATAAGTTATACATCTTCTTGTATATAGTGATATGGAGCATGCTGGTATAACCTGGGTATCTCCTGTATATAATTATATATCTACAGCTGGTATAAGTTATACATCTTCTGTATATAGTGATATGGAGCATGCTGGTATAAACCTGGGTATCTCCTGTATATAATTATATATGTACAGCTGGTATAAGTTATACATCTTCTGTATATAGTGATATGGACCATGCTGGTATAACCTGGGTATCTCCTGTATATAATTATATATGTACAGCTGGTATAAGTTATACATCTTCTTGTATATAGTGATATGGAGCATGCTGGTATAACCTGGGTATCTCCTGTATATAATTATATATCTACAGCTGGTATAAGTTATACATCTTCTGTATACAGTGATATGGACCATGCTGGTATAACCTGGGTATCTCCTGTATATAATTATATATGTACAGCTGGTATAAGTTATACATCTTCTTGTATATAGTGATATGGACCATGCTGGTATAACCTGGGTATCTCCTGTATATAATTATATATGTACAGCTGGTATAAGTTATACATCTTCTGTATACAGTGATATGGAGCATGCTGGTATAACCTGGGTATCTCCTGTATATAATTATATATGTACAGCTGGTATAACCTGGGTATCTCCTGTATATAATTATATATGTACAGCTGGTATAAGTTATATATCTTCTGTATATAGTGATATGGAGCATGCTGGTATAACCTGGGTATCTCCTGTATATAATTATATATGTACAGCTGATATAAGTTATACATCTTCTTGTATATAGTTATATGGAGCATGCTGGTATAACCTGGGTATCTCCTGTATATAATTATATATGTACAGCTGGTATAAGTTATACATCTTCCTGTATATAGTGATATGGAGCATGCTGGTATAACCTGGGTATCTCCTGTATATAATTATATATGTACAGCTGGTATAAGTTATACATCTTCTGTATATAGTGATATGGAGCATGCTGGTATAACCTGGGTATCTCCTGTATATAAATATATATGTACAGCTGGTATAAGTTATACATCTTCTGTATATAGTGATATGGAGCATGCTGGTATAACCTGGGTATCTCCTGTATATAATTATATATGTACAGCTGGTATAAGTTATACATCTTCTTGTATATAGTGATATGGAGCATGCTGGTATAACCTGGGTATCTCCTGTATATAATTATATATCTACAGCTGGTATAAGTTATACATCTTCTGTATATAGTGATATGGAGCATGCTGGTATAACCTGGGTATCTCCTGTATATAATTATATATGTACAGCTGGTATAAGTTATACATCTTCTTGTATATAGTGATATGGAGCATGCTGGTATAACCTGGGTATCTCCTGTATATAATTATATATCTACAGCTGGTATAAGTTATACATCTTCTGTATACAGTGATATGGACCATGCTGGTATAACCTGGGTATCTCCTGTATATAATTATATATGTACAGCTGGTATAAGTTATACATCTTCTTGTATATAGTGATATGGACCATGCTGGTATAACCTGGGTATCTCCTGTATATAATTATATATGTACAGCTGGTATAAGTTATACATCTTCTGTATACAGTGATATGGAGCATGCTGGTATAACCTGGGTATCTCCTGTATATAATTATATATGTACAGCTGGTATAACCTGGGTATCTCCTGTATATAATTATATATGTACAGCTGGTATAAGTTATACATCTTCTTGTATATAGTGATATGGAGCATGCTGGTATAACCTGGGTATCTCCTGTATATAATTATATATGTACAGCTGGTATAAGTTATACATCTTCTGTATATAGTGATATGGAGCATGCTGGTATAACCTGGGTATCTCCTGTATATAATTATATATGTACAGCTGGTATAACCTGGGTATCTCCTGTATATAATTATATATGTACAGCTGGTATAAGTTATACATCTTCTTGTATACAGTGATATGGAGCATGCTGGTATAACCTGGGTATCTCCTGTATATAATTATATATGTACAGCTGGTATAAGTTATACATCTTCTGTATACAGTGATATGGAGCATGCTGGTATAACCTGGGTATCTCCTGTATATAATTATATATGTACAGCTGGTATAACCTGGGTATCTCCTGTATATAATTATATATGTACAGCTGGTATAAGTTATACATCTTCTTGTATACAGTGATATGGAGCATGCTGGTATTACCTGGGTATCTCCTGTATATAATTATATGTGTACAGCTGGTATAAGTTATACATCTCCTGTATATAATTATATATGTACAGCGGGTATAAGTTATACATCTTCTTGTATATAGTGATATGGAGCATGCTGGTATAACCTGGGTATCTCCTGTATATAATTATATATGTACAGCTGGTATAAGTTATACATCTTCTGTATATAGTGATATGGAGCATGCTGGTATAACCTTGGTATCTCTTGTATATAATTATATATGTACAGCTGGTATAAGTTATACATCTTCTTGTATATAGTGATATGGACCATGCTGGTATAACCTGGGTATCTCCTGTATATAATTATATATGTACAGCTGGTATAAGTTATACATTCTTCTTGTATATAGTGATATGGAGCATGCTGGTATAACCTTGGTATCTCCTTGTATATAATTATATATGTACAGCTGGTATAAGTTATACATCTTCTTGTATATAGTGATATGGACCATGCTGGTATAACCTGGGTATCTCCTGTATATAATTATATATGTACAGCTGGTATAAGTTATACATCTTCTGTATATAGTGATATGGAGCTATGCTGGTATAACCTGGGTATCTCCTGTATATAATTATATATGTACAGCTGGTATAAGTTATACATCTTCTTGTATATAGTGATATGGACCATGCTGGTATAACCTGGGTATCTCCTGTATATAATTATATATGTACAGCTGGTATTAAGTTATACATCTTCTTGTATATAGTGATATGGAGCATGCTGGTATAACCTGGGTATCTCCTGTATATAATTATATGTGTACAGCTGGTATAAGTTATACATCTTCTTGTATATAGTGATATAGAGCATGCTGGTATAACCTGGGTATCTCCTGTATATAATTATATATGTACAGCTGGTATAAGTTATACATCTTCTGTATATAGTGATATAGAGCATGCTGGTATAACCTGGGTATCTCCTGTATATAATTATATATGTACAGCTGGTATAAGTTATACATCTTCTTGTATATAGTGATATGGAGCATGCTGGTATAACCTGGGTATCTTCTGTATATAATTATATATGTACAGCTGGTATAAGTTATACATCTTCTGTATATAGTGATATGGAGCATGCTGGTATAACCTGGGTATCTCCTGTATATAATTATATATGTACAGCTGGTATAAGTTATACATCTTCTTGTATATAGTGATATGGAGCATGCTGGTATAACCTGGGTATTCCTGTATATAATTATATATGTACAGCGGGTATAAGTTATACATCTTCTTGTATATAGTGATATAGAGCATGCTGGTATAACCTGGGTATCTCCTGTATATAATTATATATGTATATATATATATATAGTACAGCTGGTATAAGTTATACATCTTCTTGTATATAGTGATATGGAGCATGCTGGTATAACCTGGGTATCTCCTGTATATAATTATATATGTACAGCTGGTATAAGTTATACATCTTCTTGTATATAGTGATATGGAGCATGCTGGTATAACCTGGGTATCTCCTGTATATATAATTATATATGTACAGCTGGTATAAGTTATACATCTTCTTGTATATAGTGATATGGAGCATGCTGGTATAACCTGGGTATCTCCTGTATATAATTATATATATGTACAGCTGGTATAAGTTATACATCTTCTGTATATAGTGATATGGAGCATGCTGGTATAACCTGGGTATCTCCTGTATATAATTATATATGTACAGCTGGTATAAGTTATACATCTTCCTGTATATAGTGATATGGAGCATGCTGGTATAACCTGGGTATCTCCTGTATATAATTATATATGTACAGCTGGTATAAGTTATACATCTTCTTGTATATAGTGATATGGACCATGCTGTATAACCTGGGTATCTCCTGTATATAATTATATATGTACAGCTGTATAAGTTATACACTTCTGCTGCTTATATAGTGATATGGAGCATGCTGTAATAACCTGGGTATCTCCTGTATATAATTATATGTGTACAGCTGGTATAAGTTATACATCTTCTTTGTATATAGTGATATAGAGCATGCTGGTATAAACCTGGGTATCTCCTGTATATAATTATATATGTACAGCTGGTATAAGTTATACATCTTCTTGTATATAGTGATATGGAGCATTGCTGGTATAACCTGGGTATCTCTGTATATAATTATATATGTACAGCTGGTATAAGTTATTACATCTTCTGTATATAGTGATATGGAGCATGCTGGTATAACCTGGGTATCTCCTGTATATAATTATATATGTACAGCTGGTATAAGTTATACATCTTCTTGTATATAGTGATATGGAGCATGCTGGTATAACCTGGGTATCTCCTGTATATAATTATATATGTACAGCGGGTATAAGTTATACATCTTTCTTGTATATAGTGATATGGAGCATGCTGGTATAACCTGGGTATTCCTGTATATAATCTATATATGTACAGGCGGGTATAAGTTATACATCTTCTTGTATATAGTGATATAGAGCATGCTGGTATAACCTGGGGTATCTCCTGTATATATATATATGTACAGCTGGTATAAGTTATACATCTTCTTGTATACAGTGATATGGAGCATGCTGGTATAACCTGGGTATCTCCTGTATATAATTATATATGTACAGCGGGTATAAGTTATACATCTTCTTGTATATAGTGATATGGAGGCATGCTGGTATAACCTGGGTATCTCCTGTATATAATTATTATATGTACAGCTGGTATAAGTTATACATCTTCTTGTATATAGTGATATGGAGCATGCTGGTATAACCTGGGTATCTCCTGTATATAATTATATATGTACAGCTGGTATAAGTTATACATCTTCTGTATACAGTGATATGGAGCATGCTGGTATAACCTGGGTATCTCCTGTATATAATTATATATGTACAGCTGGTATAACCTGGGTATCTCCTGTATATAATTATATGTGTACAGCTGGTATAAGTTATACATCTTCTGTATATAGTGATATGGACCATGCTGGTATAACCTGGGTATCTCCTGTATATAATTATATATGTACAGCTGGTATAAGTTATACATCTTCTGTATATAGTGATATGGAGCATGCTGGTATAACCTGGGTATCTCCTGTATATAATTATATATGTACAGCTGGTATAAGTTATACATCTTCTGTATATAGTGATATGGAGCATGCTGGTATAACCTGGGTATCTCTTGTATATAGTGTAAATCTTTCTATATGAGACGTGTAGGTGTTTTCCCATCATTCAGAAGCAGACGTCCGGTCCGATCCCGGAGGATATAATGCTGTAATGTTGGGCCTTACATCTGCTCTCCTGCAGGATAATTCTCTCTCGGCTCCTGCAGTTTCTCTGGTTCTTCATCATCCATAAATCTTCCGGATCCATCCTGGCTTTCCTGTGGTCTAGACAGGTGAACTGCAGAGAAACCCCATCCTTCATTCCCAATCTGCTGCAGGACACGGCTTTCTGAACTCAGCAGGGACACGCCAGGAGCGGGGCGGCAGTGAAGAGGTTAAATGATGGATGTTGCCCTTGTACAGTACATTACAGTCCATTAGGAGTGGAGTTGAGCAGATGCCAAATGGGGATACCACCGATTTGTTCCTTCATTTAACGTATACGCCAGGAGAAGCTCCCAACATATATGTGCGGTGCGCTGGCATGCAGGGTGGAGTCGCGGTTCTCATGAGGGTGGTCATGGTCCTCATGGTGGGTAATTCCTCTCTCCAGGGCTCTCTGGGCCACGCGAGCAGTCAGTGGAGGGGCGTACGCTTCTTCCCCTCAGCGCACGCGCTGGAATGTTGAGGGTTCCTGCCTGGTGGCGGCCGGGGTGCCCTTGATGATAGGTGGATGGTAATGGCGTTCAATACGGGAGGGCAGGCGGTCGACAATGGTTTTCCAACAGATGATGGGGGTTGCAGTAGAAGTACAAGCAATAGACAAAGTTCTTCAGGTATTTCACAGAGTAGGTTTTTCCAAAAAGCGGTGGTGGCTGTAATGATGGCCCTCAAGGAGTCTCTTACTATAAGTACTAGCAATCTGCCTAAACTGTCCATAATCACATCATAGGGAGGACCATACTGCATTGAGACAAAGGGTTCGGGATATACCTGCTCACCTGGGATGGTATGCAAAGGGTATAACACCTTGTAGTGTGGTATAGCAGAGTGCCCCTCGCTTTCCTAACTGGAGTCTGAGGAACAGGATAGTTCTCCGGGAAAACATTCCTGAGAGTGGAAAACTGCCAAAAAGGCAACTTTGCTAAGGATCATCCTCCAAGGGGATGAAGCACTGAATATTTGCAGGTGGTTGAGGACCAAAGAGGCCGTGTTGGACTGAGACGGTAAGGTAAACAAACGCACATATATGGCAATAGACTTTACTGCACGTGGCAGGTTTCTGCCACATTTCTGAGACAGACTGGCATCCAATCCAGGACTGCATCCTACAATTGGGTGCTGCAGAAGGTATACTAAGAGTGACTGCATGCCTATTGTCAATTTGGACTAAGATACAGGAGGAAGATTGGACCTCTGAAGACGCACTCTGATCTGGAACTTGCGGTAGAGGATCTGTATTGTTGTAATACACAACGCGTACGGTTCCGAAGTTGTTCCTTCATCAAGTACTTCGTGACATGAACAATGAGACCAAAAATTGGCAGTAAAGAAAAGAGGGGGTGGGGTGGGGGAGTGGAGGGTGAAGAATATGCAGAAATTCCCCGAGTGACACGCCAAACATCTGCATGAACTTATCCATAGAAAAAGGCATTGACTTGATTAAAAAAAAGACACTAAATTATTTAAAAACATGTTACAATTAATTAAAACCCATATAACGAGCAAAAGGATCACAAGGAGGGGAAACCGGGAAACCTGGTGACAGAACGGATGTCCATAGTCCTGATCATCAGAGGAACGATGATTTCTTTCATATAAAGGGGGGAGATTTATACAAAAACGGATGGTGTGGAAAACGGGATTAGTTGCTCATAACAACCAATCCGATTGATCTTTTCATTTTCCAAAGGAGCTCTGAAAAAATGAAAGGTGGAATCTGATTGGTTGGTGTGGGAAACTAAGCCAGTTTTTACCAGGTGCAGTCCCAGATCGGATGGTCAGTATGGCGGGAACCAGAAGCAATTAACCCTCACCAAGTGCAGTAAAGTCTATTGCCATATACGTGCATCTACTTTACTGTCTCAATCCAACCTGCCCTCTTTGGTCCTCAACCATCTGCAAATTATTCAGCGCTTCCTTCCGTTAGAGGATAATCTTTAGCAAACTTCCCTTTCTGCATCTATTGTTATTGCCTGGTACAGCCCTGAAACGCGTTGCTGGGACAACTATTTAAGAAAACCGTGTTGATTTGAGCTACAAAGCGCCTACCTGGGTTGCGCCGATATAAAGCTCCCATCTCTTCTCATCTGTCTTTCCAATGTGCGATCCGGCCAGAGTCTCTGGCCGCATCCTAAGGTCCTTCACCTCTTGCTCGCTTTAGAAGGTGTTGTTCCCTGAGCGAGACACAAATTGGTGAGGAGCATTCCCCTTTCTCCTACTACCAGCTTTTACAAATGGTCCTCACAGTGATGCACTCTCTTTTCAGTTTATTGAATGTTGTCTTCGGTTCCAAAACGCGTTGTGTATTTCAACAATACAGATCCTCTACCGTAAGTTCCAGATCTGAGTGTATCTTCAGAAGTCCGATTTTCCTCCTTTACCCTGGTCCAAATTGACACTAGGCATGCAATCACTCTTAGTATACCTTCTGCAGTGCCCAACTGCGGGGTGCAGTCCTGGATTGGATGGCCAGTCCATCTCAGAAATGTGGCGGACACCTGAAGCATTTTACCCTAACCACATGCAGTAAAGTCTATTGCCATATACATGCGTTTACCTTACTGTCTCAACACAATCTCTTTGGTCCTCAAACACCTGCAAATATTCAGTGCTTCGTCCTCTCGGAGGATGATCCTTAGCAAAGTTGCCTTTTTTGGCAGTTTTCCACTACCAGGAATGGAGTTTTTCCTGGATAACATCTGCTTTGGCCTACTTTTCTGAAGCACACACAGACCAGGTCTTGTGTCTTGCCTATGACTCTCTTCTTCTCTAGCCAGGGGGCGCAGGACAAGCTTGTATCCCCACAACTTCACCAAGAGCTGCCAGTTAACTCTTTCCTACCCATATGTAACCTTTTTGGGATACATAGAGCACAGATCATCTCATTTTTTAAAATGTAACCCCTTTTCATGATGTATTTGGAGGAAATGATATCCTGTTCCCGAAGTATGTTCAGATATATCTATGAAGGACTTATAGCTACTTATACTACTGCCAAGACAGACTATATGTTTCCTTGGTCTTGGAGGAGGTTTCCTGTGTAGGGTTAACCAGCGCACTTTGAGGTGGAGGCCGGAAACACAAAGCAGGAGCTCAGAAGATGAAAACAGTGTTCTGTGATCTCTGTATCTCAGGACGGATTCCTGACAACCTGCATTACATATTATCCACTCATGGTTTCAACTATTTTTTAATTAGAGTCCTCCACAGTGATGCCAACTCTTTTATTTCAGTTGCCAACTTTTGTAAATGTTCTGGTCTTGTCCGTTCTCTGGCTTGCTCCCATAAAAAAAACTGCTATTCTCACATACCTGGTGTGATAATAGTTTGTATATTTCAACCACACACTCACAGGATCCCTTTTACCGTATCTGTGTTACGCCAGAATCTGGGACTTGGTGTAATCTCAGATACAGTTTGCACAAATTTATTACCCTCACCTTTACCCTATTGTCCAAAATTCTGACACTGGACATTTTGACAATGCAATCACTCTAGTATACCTTCTGTCACGGCACATGTAGTCGTCCCGTATAAGCGCCTTGTCTCTATGCTATAAGAGAATTATCTCACATACCTTGGTGTAAATAGTGCAGTCCTCGACCACCGTTCTTTGGTTCCAGTTTACTACCCACGGATGGCCTCAGGTCTCCATTTCTCAGAATGTGTTGGCGTTACACTATACTCTGAAAACCTTAGTGAAACCAAATATTATCTTTAACGCCCCATAAATTCTCACATGAGCACAGTAAAGTCTATTGCCAATTACATGCTTTAAGTAATGTTCCACCATCTACTTGTCTGTTAAACACTAAGTGCGTCTTGGTTCCTCAAACACCTGCAAATATTCATGCTTTCGTCCTCTCGGAGGATGATCCTTAGGCAAAACAGTTGGCCTTTTGGCAGTTTTCCACTACCAGGAATGGAGTTTTTCCTGATAACATCTGCTTGCCTACTTTATCTGAAGCACACACAGACCAGGGTCTTGTGTCTTGCCTAGACTCTCTTCTTCATTCTAGCCAGGGGTGCGCAGGACATTGCTTGTATCCCACAACTTCACAAGAGCTGCCAGTTAATCGCTCCTCCTAGGCCATATTGTATTACTCTTTGTTTATTATTGAGATTATACATTACGAGTGCACACTTAAGACTCTTATCTCGATTTTTTGTAAGAATGTAAACCCCATTTCATAGATGATATTTGGAGAAATGATATCCCTCCGGTGGCTCCCTCGTTGATCAGTTAACTTACACGGCGATGGTACTATGTGAAATTCAGATATATATATCCTAAGATGATAGGATATCTTAATACTTCTACTGGCATTAATATACTTACTGCTCCGAAGACAGGCACCTACTCTGTTTTCCTTGGTCCTGTTTTGACATGGTGTGGTCTCGCTGCTGTAGTCTTTTCTGGTAATCCAGCCGTGACACTTTTATGAGTGCTGTGACACGGCACCTACGGCATAACAGCAAAGCAGTGTAAGATGAAGCTCAGATAGATGAAAAACAAGTGTTCTTCTCCTACCGGGTCATGTTCTTTCTTGTTATCTCAAGCTTACGGACGTGTCCTTTGACAGAGCCTGCATCTCATCACGAATTGATACACAGCCAGAGCAATCGTATTAATATCTCAGGGAAAGAGAACCAAGCGCAAGTCTGGATAACTTCTGCCTCCTCAAATCACAGCCCTATAAAAAACACATATGCTCTAGGGCCACTTAACTGCTTATACTATGCCAGACAGACTCATGGCCACCTTATGTGCTGAGGTGTAAAGTTACAAATTAAAGGTCCATACAAGAAATCTGGGTCGTTATAGATCATTAAAAATCCCACAACTTGAGTAGCTGTCTTGGAATCAATATCGTCGATACGATTATAGGTCTCTCAATTTGATAAGTTGTATTCGTGCTAGCATAGACCCTCGAGTGGTAATAAGTATGATTACTCGCTGAACGCGTAGAGTTGGAGCATGATGGACAGGATGTTAGTGATGGAACATTGTGTGGACAGTTTCAGTGTTAGATCTAGACATCGGAGACATGCTGATGTTGACATGGATATCTTTGTGGAAAGATGTAGATTGGAACACAATACTAGAGTCGAGTGTAAATGGACAGGTATAGTGAGGTGAGATGAATTGTAGGCCACATGGTACTTTATGGGCACAGGTCTCTTACTTAAGTGGACTAATAGTTGAATCTCCACAATTACCTGGAAGCATGGTGTAAATTATGCCCACGATTGCACCAAGTGTGGTGCTGTTTACTTACTTAGCAGGTGGATGGAACCTGATTGTGCCTAGGTATGTTTGTACTTGAAAAAAGGTGAATTGACCGGAACCATGCGTATCTGTACAAGGGGCATTTTTTTATGACTGAATGATGTATATAACAGTGCAATGTACAGGGTTTACTGCTGCCGTTTCTTACTATTTTTAAGCTGATGTGAAACATAAATGTTAATAGCGTTCAATCGTTGTAAGCATTATGGGAACATTTGGTGTAAATAGATGACGTGTGCCGGTTCCCGAGCCGTTTCATTGTATGGTGAGAATAGCTTATTTATACAGTGAGCTAGTGTTGGAGGTGATGGACATTGACGTACAGCTGGTGGGCTGATGTGAGAGAACCGATGGTACAGTATGCTGATGTACTTTGAAATATACAATATCTAGGCATTTTAATAGGCCACTGTACTGTGCGTTCTCTTGTTAAATTATCTCACATACCTTGGTAGAACCCTGTGATTATAGAATACCACCGTTGCTTTTAGCAGATTTAAGTCTTCCTACGGGAGGTGATGGCTGTGTGGGACATGATGTAACATTGTGATAATGTTTGAGGTGATGTTAAACAGATTGATGGTATAGATTGCTAGTGTGACACTGATTGTTAGAATGGAAAATGATGTTATGTAGGGCCTCATGATTGACGCTAATACTGGTGGGACATGATTGTTCACTCACGTGTTATGCTGAGGTTAGTATATCTCACCATTATCGCGGTACTTATTGAGTACAGGGTTTAGATATAAGCTAGAATATGGAACATAATGTATAGGTATGTGACCCAGCCCTGATCTGCCTTTCTGGAAACTATTGCTACACGGCTATGAGCAGGGTGTGCGTTGAGATGGAGAAAGATGTACAGGTTTATTGTTGAAGCTGAATGAAACATGATGTTACTTGAAAATATTGATACCAAGAGTTATGTTACGTCAGTGATGGTCATATTTTAGAAGAACTTAGGATCCAGACTTGGATTATAACAGGCTGTGCTATGCTGATTCAGTGCAAGTGAATCATGAGTGTCTTATCAAGAGTTATTGTTGAAGGTAATCTTCACATAAGGAAACCCTTGAGTACTATGTTGAGTGTTGAAAGATAAATAAGGGACACATGATGCTACAGGTTAGATGAACACGCCTCAGACCGTCTTGTTTCTGTTACTTACACGCTGGTACTTTTGAAATATACAATATATTCGAACATGATGTACAGCGTATGATTGAAGTGAAGCCAATGATACCTTAAATGAATGTAACAGGTATGTTAGAGTGAAGGAAAACTTTAAGTGAGCTGCACTTACAAAGTATTGGTTCTAATTTAGCGTGTATAGCGAAATTCTTCTGATTATGTACAGTATGTGAGGCTGGGATTGTGAAACTATAATGTATTTTGTATTGGTCGTTGTCCACGATTTGAACCGGGATGAAATGATGTCTTCGTAGAAATTTGTACCAAGATGTCTACACGTTGTTATCTAGCTTCAGTTACTACACGGCTGGGCTGGAGCTGGATTTTGTACTTATGTGGAACATATATATACCGATTCACTTAACTTCCTAGTTGTCATTTTTTAGCACAAATAATTAGTGACCAATCACTTGATTAATGGATACCCCTTATTGTATTGGCTGGAGTGGCGGGTTCTTTCTTGATTGAAAAATTACTCACATACTGAACTTTCAAGGTAGGAAGGCTGTGGCGACTTACAGGGTACGGATAGAAAATCTGAATAAATGAGACAGGCCTGGCCTTGCCACCAGGTCCCTTGGCCTCCGTGCTCTCTTTGGGCATGTGTTACTGTGGTATGCTTCTCGTATACCATATGTTCGTTACGACAGTGGGCTTCTGAGTTCTGATTGACATGATGGGGTGGCACGGTTGATCTGGACATTACTAGGGGAAAAACTCCAAGGTCTTGTGTAATCTATACTCAATTTGAAATATACAATTATCTGAGTGCCATTAACGGAACGGGGCAAAGCTACAATAATGATGATGGCCACGTAGTGTGACCACCACCGAGCCTCACAGTACTCCACCTCACCTGTGAAGCTGCTGTTTGCCTCCATGCTTTTTGCATGGTTGATTAAAATTATGTCTCACGATTAGTGGACCTGAAGGAGGGACTTATTTCCATGCCCTTCTACTAATTTGGGAATGGTAAATTTAGGACTTTTGGTTAATACCACCGTTCTGTTTCTGTTACTACACGGCGAGGTTTGGTTTATCTAATTGGACATTATAGCTCAGTAGTAAGATAATGTATCTGATTGATTGTTTATGCGCACATTATACTCACATGGTATATAACTGAGGGCGTATTTTCATTAATTTAGAGCCCACTTGTACTTAGGTGGCGAGGTCTCGTGTCTTGATCACGGACTGGGTTACCAAGACTACACAATATAATTTCTCTCGAGTCATAGGATCTATCGAATACACCGTATTATTGCGCTGTTTGTAGTTATGAGTGTGGTTCATGATCGGCCCTTTTGCCAAGCCCAATAGGTCGCCTACACTGGGAGGAACCATAATGAGGCATTTACAGGAGGTACATTTACTGTAAACACATAGTGAAACACCTTACATAAGCGTTACAGTAGGTGGAACCAGGAGAGACTATACAGAGACAGAACTTGGATCTATAGAGGGCTAACCCAAAGGTACAGTATGGAACCATAGCAGGACTTACATAGGTACAGTATTGGAACCATAGAGGACTTGTCACAGAGTCACTTACAGTATGGATCTTATATGAGGAACATAACCAAGGTTACAGATATAGGTCCTATTAGAGGACAATATACAGTAGCGTTTAGGCATTTTCTCACAGTATGGACCATTAGAAGCTTTATTTGACGTAGGCCCCACTGTAGCACATGCT
Source organism: Rhinella marina (assembly GCA_900303285.1). Taxonomy (NCBI): domain Eukaryota; kingdom Metazoa; phylum Chordata; class Amphibia; order Anura; family Bufonidae; genus Rhinella; species Rhinella marina. The sequence goes on along the minus strand of ONZH01024471.1, from coordinate 774,381 downwards.
TGTATAGAGGTTACTGGCGTCTCTTGTAATTGAGTATGTATCTTATTATAGTAAACCACTATACATGTATACAATACTGCGGTCCTAAAGAAGCTGCAGAGATGATAATTATGGCCTGTTTGATGGGTTCGATTATAGCGTCCCTGAGAGACTACTAGGAGTGACTTTATACACCAATTGATATCGGCTCTCAAACGGCGTCACATATGACAGCGAGTATGGGCCGAATGCACTCACATCTCGCGGCTACAGTACTAGGGGTACCAGAATGTTTGCCTCCCTCAAGTAAGTTATGCTCAGCATAGTGCCTTCCCCACGACTAACATGCCCACATTAGCTTGCCCCCGGAGTAATATGTTGGGGCCCTGTAATATGCCACATTGTGCCCCCTCAGTAAATTAAGTCTGTTGCCACCAGTAACATGCCATATTCTGCCCCCCAGGAATATGTTGTGGCCCCAGTAACATTGCCCACATTGTGCCCAGTAATATGTTGGGGCCCTGTAATATGCCCTACATTTGTGCCCCCTGCAATCCGGACTGTCCGCTGGATCCTGGGGTTAACGATTGTGTTGAGGTTATTGGACTGGGTGTGCGAGAATCTACAGTGGTACTAATTATAGGGCTCTTGGTAGTACCCACCAGTGGCAAAATACAGTATTGTGAATTTCAGTATTGGGCTCACTTGACGCATCATTGGTTATAAAGTAATACACCAACAGAATGATGAATGCTTTCAAAGAAGTCCATAGAGGCTCATACAGTTTATGAGCTACGAGTTGTAGGCCCTTATTGAGGCCTACCATGCGGCTTCTCTTTGGGTATTAGCGTGCTTAAGGTTCCATCAAAGAATTTGGCCAGGGCCGGGACTTATGGTTACGGGTCTTTTACAGATCTGCACAATACCTTACGGGACGACCAGAGAGCCACTTAAGTGGAACAATCCGAGGGCCCCATGGAGGTTCCCAATAGGTACTTATTAGGGCGCGCGTACGCATATCTAGTGCCCGGGGTGTGCCCTTTACACCACTTCACTGTATTCTCATGTGATGATTTCCTCTCATTTGTGGTTACTAGGTTCCTTATGGAACACGTAAAGTCCATCGGCCACGCAAACATCCATCATTTATCTCAGATTCCTCACGTGTCAAGTTCCTCGGCAGCCGTTCAGAGACTCAAACCAGTGCTCTCTCCACTTCATTAAAAACACATTTGCTGACGACCCATTAAGAAGAGGATGATTCCGACGACGAGCCGTCCCCGCATCTCCTTCTGAGGTGGAGGCTCGTAAAAGTGCCCGTCAATTATTTATTGTTATTTATTTGCTATTAGAAATAATTTCTTCACAGTAAAAAAAATTCACAATCTCTCCAATCTGGACATGATTATTGAGCTGAGTAGGTAAAGCAACCAGGTCTGTCGCTCTGAAAAGCTGCTCGATAACATAAAAAAATCAAGGAAAAATAAAAACTTTATATAAATGATCTGCGTTAATTAAGCTTAAAGTGACGGATACCGGGCACACAAGCGGTAATCGGCTGCGGAGACGGGACAGGGAAAGGTCACGCTTCTCCATGACTGGCACTCGATACACATTGGCTCCAGATTTGTATATCCAGGATGGCAGGGTAAGGAAAAAATAAAAAAAGGAGACCACTGACAAAAAAAATGAATAAGTAAAAAGTGAAATAAATACATTTCCAGATTTTCTCCATAAGAGAATGCGAGCACAGTTTGATTACCAGCCGAATCTACGTCTGCTTAAGTGGGCTCTGATCAGTACACTCGCTCCGGCACGATGCAGACGGCGAAGATTTGCAGCTTCTTTTCCCAGAACACAGACATGGTTTCGCTTATCATGTACTCTCCAGTATTTTGTTATTCTTTTTTATTATTAATTATTTTATTCTTTGACTTTTATTGTAATAAAGCGTTCTCTCGCTCGCTCACTGGTGTAATTGATTTCTCGCTGCCAGGAAGGGGTGAGAGAAAGTGGCAGAGAAATTGTTAGAATTCTTTATTGAAAGTTCTACAATCATGCTAATAACGGGAACACTACTTGATATATCTCGAAAAATAATTAGTCTCAGGAGTCCCCAGCAGTCCGCGTTTGTGAGGTCATTATAATCGACGAGGGAAAACGCCATCTGCCCCACCCCCCATTGCCTCATTGTGACCTCATATAACACGTCATGTTGGTCCCCTCAGCGGCTTGGACGCTTGCTCCCCTGTTCTCTATCGGTGGCTTGCTTGATATAGTTCCTAGTCTATTGGCGTTCACCTAATTGTTACCGGATATACTTTCTTCGATGAGAGAGGTTCCAGGGTATCGTTAATTATTAGACCCAAGGTAGTATTTCCAAATAGTGCTTCATGTATGATGGCTGCACATAGCTCGGGCGGCCCTGCTATGGGGAGTAAATGTGTACATTCGAATCTTGGAATGAGAGCATGGTGAGTCTACTCGTAGGTGTGAGGCCACTATTATTGGTGGGTATATTTATGGGATTGGCCATATATTAGATATAGTAGTGGGGCCACACGTGGCCGTTTCGTGTATTGCTGTTTATCGGTGGATGTCACTGTTATTGGGGGGCACTGTGGGAGGTCACTGTTATGGGAGGCACTGTATGGCATGTCACTTGTCTTATGGGCGTTTTCTGGCTTACTGGTTGTAGAATGGTCTAATGTTCATTCATGGGCAGCACTGTTTGAGACTTCTTCAGCTGTTATGTGTCTACTGTGGATGTCACATGTTATGAAGGCACTGTGGATGTCCACTGTTTATGGGAGCACTGCGGCACTCTGCTCCACCCACGCTGTTATGCGGTTGCATCTGCTGTGGATATTTAGTCCACTACCATCTGTTATGGGGGCACTGTGGATGTCCACGTGTTATGGGAGCACTGTGGTGATGTCACTGTTATGGGCGGCACTGTTGGGAGTCACTGTTATGCGGAGCACTGTGAGTAGGTCACTGTTATGGGTAGGCACTGTGGATGTTACTGTTATGTGGGTGCACTTGTGATGTCACTGTGTTTTAAATCTTGGTGAACTGGACACTTACGTGGATTTGTTACTTCACTGTAGGCTCTATATGGGTGGGAACACTGTGGAGTCACTGTTATGGGAGCACTGTGGTTAATTCACTGGTCCACTATGGGGGGCTTAACTGTGCAGATGTCACTGTTATGGGCACTGTGCTGATGTCACGTGGTTATTTGGATGGCACCATGTGTGATTGCTTCTCAGCGTGTCTATGGAAATTGACACTGTCAGATGTCAGCTTTATACTTCATAGTGGGGCACTAGTGAGGATGTTTTCACTGTTATGGGGGACTATACTGTGCAGAGATGTTCACGATTGATGTGAGATGTCACGCAAAACAATAAAAAAACTGTGTTTAAGGATTGTCGCCTGTATATGTATGGCACTGGTCGGATGTCACTGTTATGGGGGCACTTGGGATGTCATGTTATCGGGGCACTGGTGGAGGTCACTGTTATGGGCCACTTGTGGAGGTCACTGTTATGGGGGGCACTGTGGATTGTCCACTTGTTATGGAGGCACTGTGGATGTTCCACTGTTATGGGGGAGGGGGGGGCCAATGGTTTTTGGAGCAAAGGGGTCACTGTTATGGGGGCACTGTGGATGTCTCCACGACTGTCGTGATAGGAGCACTGTGGATGTCACTGTTATGGGGCCACTGTGGATGTCACTGTTTATGGGCGGCACTGTGGATTGTCACTGTTATGGAGGCACTGTTGGATGTCACTTGTTATGAGGCACTGTGGATGTCGCTGTATGTGGGCACTGTGGATGTCACTGTTTATTGGGGGCACTGTGGATTGTCACTGTATGGGGAGGACGTGGGACAGGAACGAGGGACGGGGCACTGTTGATTTTCGCTGTTATGGGTGGGGCACTCGTGGAGTGTCACGTGGGTTAAATGGAATGCTGTGGGGCCTTGTGAGGAGGCTCACTGTGGATGTCACTGTTGATGGAGATACGGCACACTCTGGGTGGTGCTGGTGGAAGGATTTCAGTCAACTGTTATGGGAGTCCCGCTTCATTGGCACTGTGCCAGAACCTGCCTTATGGGACAAGTAAGCAGAGGTCACTGTTATGGGGCACTGGTGGATGTCACTGTTATGGGAGCACTGTGGATGTCCACTGGTGTATGGAGCGCTGTGGCGGATGTCACTGTTTACACGAGTCTGGGGTGAGGCCGAGGGGCCAGCTTTGTGTTGGAAGAATGTCACTGTTTATGGAGCACTTGTTGGGATGTCACTGTTATTGGTTGCATATGGATGAGATCCGAAGCGCTTCCACACAGTTGTCCACCAGCCAGTCATCCACACAGTCTCACTCTGACCCTCCTTCCTCCACACCTGGCCAACAGAGTCATCCCACCCTTGACCCCTCCCAGGAGCTCTTTTCGGGTCCTTTTTCAGATGTGCCGGAAGAATCCCAGGAGCTAGCAGAGGAATTTGTTTGTAGTGATGCCCAAACACTTGAGTTTTCGCCATCTCCTGCTGATGTGGACCCTGAGCCAGCATCTGTTATCATGAGCGATGATGATGATTGAGACGCAGTTTGCCATCGGCACATGTGGTGAGGTCACTGTTATGGGGGCCACTTGGATTCACTGTTAGGGGCACTGTGGATGTCACTGTGATATGGGGGCACTGTGGGCATAGTTCGTACTGTTATGGGTGGAGGCAATTCTGTGGATTGTCATTTGTGTTTCCATGCAGGGGCACATGTGGAGAGTCACTGTTATGGGGGCACTGTGGATATCCACTGTTATGGGGCACTGTAGATGCATGTTATGGGGGCACTGTGAGTCACTGTTATGGGGCACGTGGATTCACTTGTTAGGGCACTGGATGTCACTGTTATGGGGCACTGTGGAGGTCACTGTTATGGACACTGTGGAGGTCACTGTTATTATGGAGGGCACTGTGGAGGGTCACTGTATGGAAGGCACTGTTAGATGTCACTGTTATGGGTGGGCACTGGCCGAGGTCACTGTTATGGGTGGCACTGTGGATGTCTACGCGTTGTTAGGGGCACCTGTGAGATGTCATGTATGGGGGCACTGTGGAGGTCAACTTGTTATGGCGGGCACTGTGGATGTTCACTGTTATGGGGGCACTGTGGAAGTCACTTCTATGGGGGCACTGTGGATCGTCACTGTTATGGGGCACTGTGGAGTGTCAACTGTTATGGGAGCTACTAGAATGTGGATGTCAACTGTTATGGGGCACTGTGAGAGGTCACTGTATGGGGGCACTGTGGATGTCACTGTTTATGGGCACTGTGGATGTCACTGTTATGGGGGCACTGTGGATGGTCATGTTATGGGAGCACTGTGGATGTCACTGTTTATGGTGGAGCATGTGGATGTCCACTGTTTATGCTGGGCACTGTGGTGTCGTGACTGGTGGTCATGGGAGGGGCACTTGTGGATTGTGCACTGTTATGAGGTGAGGGCACAGCAGAGTGAGGAAGGAGGCAAGAGGACTGTTGTTGGGATGGTGTCACTGTTAATGGAGGCACTGTTGGATGTCTACTTTGGTTATGTGGGCCAGTCGTGATGGACGGGAAGTCACACTGTTATGGATTGGACCACCCCAGGCCTCGCACACTGTGGATATCGACTTTGTTATTCGGGGCACTGTGGATGTCACTTTATGGTGGCGGGTCACTGAAGTGGGTGCCATGTCCGAATAGTGGATAAGCTAGATGGAGGGAGTGGGCTATCGTGGGATGTCACTGTTATGGGGCAACTGTGCTGGACGTCTCACTGTTATGGGAGGGCGGCACACTGTGGATATCACTGTATGCTCGCGAAAAAGGGCGGACTCTCTGTGATGTCACTGTCTAAGTGGCAGGAGGCACCATGTTAGGGGAGGTCAACTTGTTTTCCACTAGGGCAAGAGGTATTCACAGACGGAGCACTGGGGTAAATGATGTGTTCCCACACGTCGAGTTATGGTAGGGGATGTCCACAGTGCAGGGCACATTGGCGTGATGTCCAACATGTGGGATCCCTAGGTTATAGGTGGCATTTGGTCACAGCCAACTGGCATGAGGGGAGATTTTGTCACTGTGGCCACAGGTGCTAATGGTGAGCACTGTGGGATAGTCACTGATTATCAGGTTTCAGAGAGGCAACTGATAGTTGAATGTCGCCACACGTGTCTAGGGTCAATGGCGAGAGAGCTGTCCGGCCAGCGGGCACTGTGGATGTCACTGTTATCGCGGGGCACTGTGTGATGTCACTGTTATTGGTGAGGCCACTGTTGGATGTCACTTGTATGGGGGCACTTCTCGCTCAGTGCCTCGCTAGATATGGAATCCCCCATCGGGACACTGTGGATGTTCGGCGTTGGGATGGCCGTTCGTACTCGTGGTACTGGTGTTGAGGTCCACTGTTATGGGGCACTGTGATGTCGCTGTTATGGGGTGGGGACTGTGAGAGGATAATTTTGATCCGCTGTATTTAGTTGGGGCTCACTGTGGTGGCATGTCACTGTTTATGGGGGCACACTTGTAGCAAGAATGGATGTCCACTGTTATGGGGAGACACTGGCGGGGGCATTGTCACTGTTGATGGTTGTAGCATACGAGGAGTCACTTGTTATGGGGGCACTGTGCGAGCGATTCGTCAGCTGTTACTGAGCTCAAAACTGCAGTAGGGGCTCTGAGGAAGGCAACTGGCGTCGAGGAGAATTGTCCATGGTTTATACCGAGGGCGCCCTTACTGATGGAGTGTCACTGTTATGGACAGGCACTGTGGATGGTCACTGCTTATGGGGCACTGCAGATGTCTCACTGTTAGTGGGCGGCGACTGTTGCGAGAACTTGTCGGAATACATGTATATGGCAGCTGGGGCACTGTCGGATGTTCAGTGTTATGGGCTTGGCAACTGTGGAGGTCACTGTTTATGCGGGCACTGCCCAAGAGGTGTCACTTGTGAGGTGGGGCGCACTGTGGATGTCACTGTTATGGGGACTGTGGAGTGATACACTGTATGGGAGCACAATGCGATCGGCTCAAATGTTATTCTCAGGAGAGAGCACATAGAGGATGCTCTACTGTTAGTCGGCGGCACTGCAAGATTCCACTGTTCATGGGGGGCACTGTGGAGGTCACTGCTATGGGCACTTCTTGGTGTCACTGTTATGGCTGGATCAGCTGTGCCACTGTCACCTTGGTTCACTGTGGCGGCATTGTTGCGCACACGCTCTCACTTGTTTGTATGGGCACGGTTGGAGGTCACTGTTATTGGGGGCCGGGCACTGTGGATTGTCACTGTTATGGGGGCACTGTGGATGTCACTGTTAATGGGGCCACTGTGGATGTCACTGTTATGGGGCACTGTGGATGTCCACTGTATGGGCGGATTGCTGTGAATTGTCACTGTTATGGGTGTGCGGCACTGGTGCCACGTTGTCACGTTGCTCTATGGGTCCGACGGATGCTCGTGATGTCACCTGTATCATGGCGGAGGGAGTAGCCTAGTGCGATTCTCACCTGATTAATGGCGGCTTAGCTCGTGTTGCAGGTTCAGCTGTACTCTATGGGTGGGCACTTGCACGTGTAATTGGTGTTACTGGTGTGGGCCTTTTCTCCTTCAGCCTCCCCTTCCCCCGCCTCTTCGCCTGCACCTTCACACTCCTCGTCCAACAACTGGCTCCATTCTCGCAGGCATGGGTGGTTGCACTGTGGATGTCACTGTTATGGGGGCACTTGTCGAGATGTCACCTCGTGCAGGCGGAAGTGTTATCGGCCTTTCGGGAGTCAACCTCGCTCGCCCAAGGGCCATCGTCACAAGCTCGCTTTTAAACTGCCACATCTTCCTAAATGAGGACTGCTGGGCACTCCTCGTGTTGGATAATGTCACTGTTATGGAGTGCCGGCTCTACTGTGAGCTGAGTGGTGCGAGACATGTTTCGGCAGGGGACCAACTGTGGATGTCATCTGTCCTATTGGGGGCACTGTGGCCAGTAGTCACTTGTTATGGGGGCATCTGTGGCACTGGTCACTGTGATGGGCGGTGGATTAGGGCCTGACGTGGATGTCTCTGTTATGGGGCCGCACCTCGCGGCATTGATGTCGACTGTCTCCCACTCGTTTTAGACCTGGCCAGAGTACCATCGTGTTTCCCGGAGGTCGACTGTTAGGAGTGGCCACTGTTGGTTCCCCGCCTGCTACACGAGGCACGTTCACTGTTTCGCGTTAAACATTCAGGGCTGGACTCCTGAGGGCTCGACGCAGTCAGCGCGGCACTATAGGTCCAGGATCACTGTTTGATATGGGCCGAGGCACTCGTGAGGTCACTGTTATAGGGGCACTGTGGTTGGGAGGTCCAAGCCATGTTGCACGTTATGGGGCATGTGGGATGTTATATTGGGCACTCGTGGAGGCATCTGCACTGTGGACTGGGGGGCACTTGGATGTCACTGTTATGGGGGCTCGGTTCTGTTCTCTAGTGCATTAGGTCTCACGTATTCCAGATGATTGGAATCTCACTGTATAAAGGATATGAAGTCCACTTTGCCCTCCATGCACCAGTTGTACCCCTAGCACCGGAGGTTGGTCTCCGCTTCTTGTATACCAGTGGGTGCTGGAGCTGTAATATCTGTGTTGGTATTATGAAGCATGAAACGCGTGGAGGGCAGCATGCGCTATGATGCTGTTGCTGCTGGATAATTCCTCTGTAATTACAACTAAAGGGCTTCTGGGAAATAAGTTCTTATTAGAAAAGGAAAGGTTAATATCATGTAGGGCAGGATCCCTGCAAGCTTCACACAGCTTCAAAGCGCGTCGGGTCTTAATCACTGTGTACTCTACATAGTTACAACTGGTGTCTGTAGTTTATATAGCCTCTTTTACATGGCCCGCTGTGCTGGTAGGGGTTGTAGTTGTAAAAAAGACCTATTTTGACAATCCTTAGTTGTTGTGCCCTGGCAGCTGCAGTGGACTTATATGAAGCTACATTCACCATCTGATCAGTATTATGCTTAGACTTCCTGCTGTGGTAGGGGCAGAGAGAGCTGCTGGAGTCATATTCTCAATTGGTTAACCTATTTTGACGATCTTTGGTTGTTGTGGAACTCCCAGCACACCCTGGCAGGGGTAGTGGAGTTATAAGAAGCTACATTCACCATCTGATCAGTATTATGCTTAGACTTCCTGCTGCGGTAGAGACAGAGAGAGCTGCAGCAGCCATAGTCTTGATTGTGTTGCCTATCCTGACAATCGTTAGTTGTTGGGAAACTCCCAGCATGCTCTGGCAGTGGGCTTATATGAAGCTACATTCACCATCTGATCAGTATTATGCTCTGGTAGGGGCAGAGAGAGCTGCAAGA
>ONZH01024471.1:600000-760000 GCA_900303285.1 Rhinella marina | reverse complement strand
AGCAGAGCTAGGTTTGTTAGATGCAGCAGAGCTAGGTTTGTTAGATGCAGCAGAGCTAGGTTTGTTAGACGCAGCAGGGCTAGGTTTGTTAGACGCAGCAGGGCTAGGTTTGTTAGACGCAGCAGGGCTAGGTTTGTTAGACGCAGCAGGGCTAGGTTTGTTAGATGCAGCAGAGCTAGGTTTGTTAGATGCAACAGGGCTAGGTTTGTTAGACGCAGCAGGGCTAGGTTTGTTAGATGCAGCAGAGCTAGGTTTGTTAGATGCAGCATAGCTAGGTTTGTTAGATGCAACAGGGCTAGGTTTGTTAGACGCAGCAGGGCTAGGTTTGTTAGATGCAGCAGAGCTAGGTTTGTTAGATGCAGCAGAGCTAGGTTTGTTAGACGCAGCAGAGCTAGGTTTGTTAGACGCAGCAGGGCTAGGTTTGTTAGACGCAGCAGGGCTAGGTTTGTTAGACGCAGCAGGGGCCTAGGTTTGTTAGATGCAGCAGAGCTAGGTTTGTTAGATGCAGCAGGGCTAGGTTTGTTAGACGCAGCAGGGCTAGGTTTGTTAGACGCAGCAGGGCTAGGTTTGTTAGATGCAGCAGAGCTAGGTTTGTTAGATGCAGCATAGCTAGGTTTGTTAGATGCAACAGGGCTAGGTTTGTTAGACGCAGCAGGGCTAGGTTTGTTAGATGCAGCAGAGCTAGGTTTGTTAGATGCAGCAGAGCTAGGTTTGTTAGACGCAGCAGAGCTAGGTTTGTTAGACGCAGCAGAGCTAGGTTTGTTAGACGCAGCAGGGCTAGGTTTGTTAGACGCAGCAGGGCTAGGTTTGTTAGACGCAGCTGGGCTAGGTTTGTTAGACGCAGCAGGGCTAGGTTTGTTAGACGCAGCAGGGCTAGGTTTGTTAGACGCAGCTGGGCTAGGTTTGTTAGACGCAGCAGGGCTAGGTTTGTTAGACGCAGCAGGGCTAGGTTTGTTAGATGCAGCAGGGCTAGGTTTGTTAGACGCAGCAGGGCTAGGTTTGTTAGACGCAGCAGGGCTAGGTTTGTTAGATGCAGCAGAGCTGAATTTATCTAATGCAGCCGGGCTAAAATTAGTGATCTAGATTTATCTTGTGGCGTAGAGGCGAGTTTGTCATGATGAAATCGTGCAATAGTCCTGCACTTACATGCCCAGGCAGGGCACAGCACAGTCACACCCGGGCACTGCCTCCTGGCACCCAGGCACTGCCTTTCTCTGAGACTCAGGATGCAGTTCTTGTCTTCAGGACCAGGGACAGCGGCTCAGAGACAAGGGGCAAGGTCACGACCACAGCAAGGATCACATGGGAAAGCTGGGTGTCAAGACTAACAATATGTCTGCCAGTGCCGCTCCCACACTAGCTGTTACCCAGCTTTTCCAGGCTCCTGCATGGCAATCTGCCCAATTTGTCTGATGCCACACAGCTGATGTAGCAGAGCTGAGCTTGGTGCATGCAGCATACGCTGCGCCTCTTAGTGAAATGTAGCAGAGCTAGGTTTTGTCATAGGCCTACATTTGTTAGATGTAGCAGGACTCGAGTTATCTGATACAGCAGATCAAGTTTGTTGAATGCAGCAGAGCCGACAACATACTATATAGCAGAACTAGATTTGTCAGGTGCAACAGTGCTGAGTTTGTCGCATGTATTAGGGCTGTTAATTAGATGTAGCAGAGCTGCAGGAGACCTAGTATCTTGAATGCAGCCGCGCTGGGTTTGCAGTAGCTCTAAATGTGTTAGATATAGCAGAGCTGAATTTATCTGATGTGGCAGACCTAGTATGTTGAATGCAGCAGAGATACAGTCATCTGATAATGCTGGGCTGGATTTGTCTGATGTACAGAGCTGAGTTTGTCATGATAATAGCACAATGAGTTATCTATGGTCTTACATGGGACTGCAGATCAATCTGCTACATTACCTTTAGTGCCTATAACCAAGGCTTGCGACATTACAAATCCAGCTCTGCTACATACAGTAGGTGTAGTATGAGGTTATAGGTGAGGACCCCCGTCCTGTCAGGGACATGGAGGAGACGTTCTTGGCACGCTGCGCAGATCCGCTCCGCCGGCGCACCGCGCGCCTCCCACCATTATGTAACTGACCCGATGCAGCATCGAATCCACGCCAATTAACTTCTTACAATCCGCCAACCCGAGCAGATGTGCCGCCTGCTCCTTTATTTCCACAAGTTTCCTCAAGATTCCTCGTTATCCGGCGGAATTATTATAATAACATGGCGGAAATAAAGAATAATGAGACAGGAGGCGGAGCAAGGAGGAAGACGAGGGCGCATCTGGAACATGCTAAGAACATGGGAGAAGTGCAGGGCTCATCTGGAACATGCTAAGAACATGGGAGAAGTGCAGGGCTAATCTGGAACATGCTAAGAACATGGGAGAAGTGCAGGGATCATCTGGAACATGCTAAGAACATGGGAGAAGTGCAGGGCTCATCTGGAACATGCTAAAGACATGGGAGAAGTGCAGGGCTCATCTGGAACATGCTAAGAACATGGGAGAAGTGCACGGCTCATCTGTAACATGTCAGGAACATGGGAGAAGTGCAGGGCTCATCTGGAACATGCTAAGAACATGGGAGAAGTACACGGCTCATCTGGAACATGCTAAGAACATGGAGAAGTGCAGGGCTCATCTGGAACATGCTAAGAACATGGAAGACATGCAGGCTCATCTGTAACATGTCAGGAACATGGGAGAAGTGCAGGGCTCATCTGGAACATGCTAAGAACATGGGAGAAGTGCAGGGCTCATCTGGAACATGCTAAGAACATGGGAGAAGTGCAGGGATCATCTGGAACATGCTAAGAACATGGGAGAAGTGCAGGGCTCATCTGTAACATGTCAGGAACATGGGAGAAGTGCAGGGCTCATCTGGAACATGCTAAGAACATGGGAGAAGTACACGGCTCATCTGGAACATGCTAAGAACATGGGAGAAGTGCAGGGCTCATCTGGAACATGCTAAGAACATGGAAGACATGCAGGGCTCATCTGTAACATGTCAGGAACATGGGAGAAGTGCAGGGCTCATCTGGAACATGCTAAGAACATGGGAGAAGTGCAGGGCTCATCTGGAACATGCTAAGAACATGGGAGAAGTGCAGGGATCATCTGGAACATGCTAAGAACATGGGAGAAGTGCAGGGATCATCTGGAACATGCTAAGAACATGGGAGAAGTGCAGGGATCATCTGGAACATGCTAAGAACATGGGAGAAGTGCAGGGCTCATCTGTAACATGTCAGGAACATGGGAGAAGTGCAGGGCTCATCTGGAACATGCTAAGAACATGGGAGAAGTGCAGGGCTCATCTGGAACATGCTAAGAACATGGGAGAAGTGCGGGGCTCATCTGGAACATGCTAAGAACATGGGAGACATGCAGGGCTCATTTGGAACATGCTAAGAACATGGGAGACATGCAGGGCTCATCTGGAACATGCTAAGAACATGGGAGAAGTGCAGGGATCATCTGGAACATGCTAAGAACATGGGAGACATGCAGGGCTCATCTGGAACATGCTAAGGACATGGGAGAAGTGCAGGGCTCATTGTAAGGTCTTATCTCAGTCATTTCCCAGCTTTCCCAGGATCCTGAAGGGCAAATATACATATACATACGTGTTTTCAGGGATCTGTGGCCCTCGCCGCCTCACGACTTCTCATACCGGGAAGTAATCTGTGAAGGGACGGCGCTCCATCAGAATTCAAGCTCTGGGACAAATTAAAGCTGATTCTTATCATCAAGAGGCTTATCATGGCCGCCTCGCCGCCTCCGAAAACTTCATTATTGGGATTAAATGCTTCTTTATAAACTTATCTGCTTCAAACGGCCGGACTGTAATTAAATCTATTGAACTTTTGCGCAGTGCAGTATTATACGGAGCCATTTATACTCCAGGTGTCCGCGTCACACCAGGCCGGGGAGGCTGATGGAGATTTCATAATCCACCATAGACGTCCGGAACAGAGCGGATAAACCAGGGGGAATATCTATAATAGTGATGTAAGGTTTATATTCACTGACAGCAAGCCGAGATTGTGAAAATACTGAGAATAATATATATATATTTAAACAAATAAAATCTATCTCCTATTTATCTATCTCTCTATCTATCTATCTATCTATCTATCTATCTATCTATCTATATCTATCTATATCTATCTATATCTATCTATGATCTATCTCTCTATCTATCTATCTATCTATCTCATATCTATCTCTCTATCTATCTATCTATCCATCTCATATCTATCTAATATCTATCTATCTATCTATCTATCTATCTATCTCATATCTATCTAATATCTATCTATCTTTCTATCTATCTCATATCTATCTATCTATCTCATATCTATCTCAGGCATGCTCAACCTGTGGCCCTCCAGCTGTTGCCCAACTACAACTCCTATCATTCACTGACAGCCTACAGCTATCAGCCTTACATTTTTTACTTTGCTGTGTTGCTTTCATTACGCTTTTCTATCTATCTCATATCTATCTATCTATCTATCTATCTATCTATCTATCTATCTATCTATCTAATCACTGGGGGTCCGACACCCGGGACTCTGCCAATCAGCTGTTTTGAGAAGGTAGAAGTCCTCCTGTGAGCGTCGCTGTCTTCTCTCAGCTTACCAAGCACAGCGCCGTACATCCTATAGTGGCCATGCTTGGTATCGCGCTCAGCCCATCGAAGCAGATCTCACAGGAGCGCCAGCTGGTCAATATCCTAGGATTTCCAGCTGTGGTAGGGGAAGAGAGAGCTGCCAGACAGAGCAGTTGGGGAAGGCTTCTGGTGCAGCAATCTGCTTCTTGACCAATGACAAAGCTGGAGCGAGGAGGCTAATCTTGAAATGGTCCGAAGAAGGGACTTACCCTAAAGAAACAAAAGTCGTCCTTGTTGCCCATAGCAACCATTTCTGCTTGTTCTGATTGGTTGATTGATGCCCTTCTACCTACACAGAAAATACCGACAAATAAGTCCCTTGTGTTCGATGGTTGCCTGCCGTCCTGTAACATGTGGATAAGAAATAAGACTTCCCTCCGGACCACGCTGCCGCTTCAGCCGTCACCGCAGACTTGGCGTCTTAGATCACTCCTTGATTTTATTTTGCTTCCCGAAATCCCGAGCCGCCATCTAACGCCGATAAAACGTCTTTTCTTCTGGAGAAATTGCTGCGCGTCATGATGTTATCAAGCTGAGATGTCAGCTGTGATCAAATCACCTCGGTGTACCAGCGAGACACGGGGAAGATGAGAGAAAGCCGCAGTACCAGCCACCATGGTGGGAAGTGGGGGAGGGGCGGTGTCCCCGCAGGGTTCGTGAGTAGGAACGTACTTTTAGTTTACGCCATCATGGTGCCTCCTGCCGGGTGCGACCTCTTAGATCACATTGGTTAAAAAAAAAATCCTAGTCATGTTTCTTAGGTTTCTTCAACCGTGATATCTGTTTCGGAGAAAGTTGGGTCACAACCAACATGGCCGCCCTTAGAGATTAGGTAGAGTAACCAAGCTTTCACAGAGTCTTGAATGGCTGGTTTGCATAGTCCAAGCTTCGTTGTGGAGAAAGCAGGGTGACAACCCCTAAATATCTGAACATGGTGCCATAGGTCAACTTTTTAGGATTTCACACCCTTGAGGAGCTCTCTTCTTCCAGGAACTTTGCTTCTTTCTCTACTCCATGTTGAAAAAGTCTTCTGACCCAAAAGTTTCTTGAGAAATGACACCTGAGAAATGATGTCATAGGGTTGTCAGGGAATTGCTACCTTTAAGTAGTTGCCTTCAGGACCTTTACTTCTGAACCATGTAGGAAAAGTCCAGTGATAACCTCTGTAGGTGCCCTAAAAGGCTGTCTATTTTTGTCGTTTTCTTCCGTCCAGGTATGAGCTTCTCTCCATTATTTGGAAAAAGCAGTGTGACAACACCTAAAAATACCTGAAAATGGTGCCATAGGGTTGTCAACTTTTAGGATTGGCCATATTTAAGAAGTAGTTTTCATCCGGGAGCTTTGCTTCCTTCTCTGCTCCATGTTAAAAAAGGTCTACTCCCAACCTCCATAGGTGACCCAAAAGACAGTCCATATTGGTTGTTTTTCTTCCATGTATGAGCAGAAGGACATCCCCTATAAACACCTGAGAAATGGTGTCATTGGGTTGTCAAGGATTTACCACCTTTAAGTAGTTGTCTTCTCCTTGGATCTTTGCTTCTGTACCATGCTGGAGAAGTGTAGTCACAACCTCTGTAGGTGCCCCAAAAAGCTGTCCATATGAGTTGTTTTATCCCATCTACGTAAGTGCCAACATCAAGAAACGCCTAAAAATTGTCAAGGATTTGCCACCAGCTATCTTCTCCAAGACATAAGCTCTACTTCTCTGTCTACTCCATGTAGAAAAAGTATAGTGACAACCTCTGTAGGTGCCCCGAAAGGCTGCCCAGGGAAGTTCTCATGTCCCCAAGTGAATTTTTTAGATGCCTTTTTAGGAATTTTTCTCCACTTTTCAGTCAGAGAAGTAAACCTCAGATCATTTTTGGGGACACCTTTAAGAAGGTCTTGAAATAGTGCCCAAAAGTGGTCCTCTCTTTGAAGAAGCTGTCCCACGAGTAGAAGCTTTTCTTGACTGCTTAAAGGACAGTGACCTGTGGGTTGTCAGGTTTTGGGTGTTTAAAGGAATTGTTCATTGTTCATTTGCATAGGAACTTTTCACTTCATTGTACGAAAAGTAGGAGGACAACCCTCAGAGACATCATCTGATGATGGCACATTACATATCCAGAGGAGAGACCCCTGTGGCTCTTCTGGGGGGCCCATACAGAAGGAATCCCAGCTCCAGTTGGCCCCATCACCCATTTACACACCCCAAGCAAAAGAGAAGCGGCCCAAGGGTCCTGAAAGTGATGGAAATCTAAGAGTGAAGTCAAACTCTGGACCATACCATTTCATGGAACGGGTGTGGAGGAATGAACCAACACCAAAAATAAAGGGGGGTATTTTAATTATTGTCCCTGGTCATCCCTTTATACTAAATCCTTAGAATAACCTAGAAAATAAAGTGAAATGTGTCCACCGGAGCCAGTGGACGGAGTATATCGGTCACGTAAGGTGCGGGGACACTGCGTATACACATGCCTGGCGCTCAGTGCAGTATATTAGCGTGGACGGTTCTGTGCCGGGATCCTGAACTCTCTTATTAACTGACTCATGCGATGGCGGTGGCGGCGGAAACACTGACAGACTTATCTGCCATCTTCATAGGGACATAGCTGGAAGACACTGATGCGTACGGCGTCCTGCGTTCCGCCGCTTCCTCAATACTGTCTGATTCTCGCAGGAACAGGGTTAACTGTTGGTTTGCCGATATGTCCAAATCTATGAACATATCCCGGGAGGACAAATATATAATGTACATATGTGACTGATATCAGCCGCTCAGCTCTTTAGGGTGAGTGGCCCTTTAACACCATAGAGGTGAAAGCTGACTTCCTCCGGTCGCCCCGTACCATCGGAGCCAGTGTAATAATGAGCTAACTGTAATCCACCAACAAGACTATCACAAAGGACTCATCAATGTGTTCCTATTCCCCGAGCTGTTAATTATCTCCTTCCTGTATGGATTTCTGCTTCTGACTCCATTGTTGTTGTAATTACATCCACCCAACTTCCTCCAAGTGACATATAAGATTATATAGAAATGAATATATACAGAAAATGCCCGGGTTATACCAGCATGGTCCATATCACTATATACAGGAAGATGTATAACTTATACCAGCTGTACATATATAATTATATACAGGAGATACCCAGGTTATACCAGCATGCTCCATATCACTATATACAAGAAGATGTATAACTTATACCAGCTGTACATATATAATTATATACAGGAGATACCCAGGTTATACCAGCATGCTCCATATCACTATATACAGAAGATATATAACTTATACCAGCTGTACATATATAATTATATACAGGAGATGCCCAGGTTATACCAGCATGCTCCATATCACTATATACAAGAAGATGTATAACTTATACCAGCTGTACATATATAATTATATACAGGAGATACCCAGGTTATACCAGCATGCTCCATATCACTGTATACAAGAAGATGTATAACTTATACCAGCTGTACATATATAATTATATACAGGAGATACCCAGGTTATACCAGCATGCTCCATATCACTATATACAGAAGATGTATAACTTATACCAGCTGTACATATATAATTATATACAGGAGATACCCAGGTTATACCAGCATGCTCCATATCACTGTATACAGAAGATGTATAACTTATACCAGCTGTACATATATAATTATATACAGGAGATACCCAGGTTATACCAGCATGCTCCATCTCACTATATACAAGAAGATGTATAACTTATACCAGCTGTACATATATAATTATATACAGGAGATACCCAGGTTATACCAGCATGCTCCATATCACTATATACAAGAAGATGTATAACTTATACCAGCTGTACATATATAATTATATACAGGAGATACCCAGGTTATACCAGCATGGTCCATATCACTATATACAAGAAGATGTATAACTTATACCAGCTGTACATATATATTATATACAGGAGATACCCAGGTTATACCAGCATGCTCCATATCACTATATACAGAAGATGTATAACTTATACCAGCTGTACATATATAATTATATACAGGAGATACCCAGGTTATACCAGCATGCTCCATATCACTATATACAGGAAGATGTATAACGTATACCAGCTGTACATATATAATTATATACAGGAGATACCCAGGTTATACCAGCATGCTCCATATCACTATATACAAGAAGATATATAACTTATACCAGCTGTACATATATAATTATATACAGGAGATACCCAGGTTATACCAGCATGCTCCATATCACTATATACAAGAAGATGTATAACTTATACCAGCTGTACATATATAATTATATACAGGAGATACCCAGGTTATACCAGCATGCTCCATATCACTATATACAGAAGATGTATAACTTATACCAGCTGTACATATATAATTATATACAGGAGATACCCAGGTTATACCAGCATGCTCCATATCACTATATACAGAAGATGTATAACTTATACCAGCTGTACATATATAATTATATACAGGAGATACCCAGGTTATACCAGCATGCTCCATTATCACTATATACAGAAGATGTATAACTTATACCAGCTGTACATATATAATTATATACAGGAGATACCCAGGTTATACCAGCATGCTCCATATCACTATATACAGAAGATGTATAACTTATACCAGCTGTACATATATAATTATATACAGGAGATACCCAGGTTATACCAGCATGCTCCATATCACTATATACAGAAGATGTATAACTTATACCAGCTGTACATATATAATTATATACAGGAGATGCCCAGGTTATACCAGCATGCTCCATATCACTATATACAATAAGATGTATAACTTATACCAGCTGTACATATATAATTATATACAGGAGATACCCAGGTTATACCAGCATGCTCCATATCACTATATACAGAAGATGTATAACTTATACCAGCTGTACGTATATAATTATATACAGGAGATACCCAGGTTATACCAGCATGCTCCATATCACTATATACAGAAGATGTATAACTTATACCAGCTGTACATATATAATTATATACAGGAGATACCCAGGTTATACCAGCATGCTCCATATCACTATATACAAGAAGATGTATAACTTATACCAGCTGTACGTATATAATTATATACAGGAGATACCCAGGTTATACCAGCATGCTCCATATCACTATATACAGAAGATGTATAACTTATACCAGCTGTACGTATATAATTATATACAGGAGATACCCAGGTTATACCAGCATGGTCCATATCACTATATACAGAAGATGTATAACTTATACCAGCTGTACATATATAATTATATACAGGAGATACCCAGGTTATACCAGCATGCTCCATATCACTATATACAAGAAGATGTATAACTTATTCCAGCTGTACATATATAATTATATACAGGAGATACCCAGGTTATACCAGCATGCTCCATATCACTATATACAAGAAGATGTATAACTTATACCAGCTGTACATATATAATTATATACAGGAGATACCCAGGTTATACCAGCATGCTCCATATCACTATATACAAGAAGATGTATAACTTATACCAGCTGTACGTATATAATTATATACAGGAGATACCCAGGTTATACCAGCATGCTCCATATCACTATATACAAGAAGATGTATAACTTATACCAGCTGTACATATATAATTATATACAGGAGATACCCAGGTTATACCAGCATGGTCCATATCACTATATACAGAAGATGTATAACTTATACCAGCTGTACATATATAATTATATACAGGAGATACCCAGGTTATACCAGCATGCTCCATATCACTATATACAGGGGGCTGCCCCCTGTTGGTCAGATATTCTTCCTCCTCTGTGGCCCCGTTACTGTTGACATTGGTAATGGCGGGTCTATAGATTCTTTTTTTCCTCAAGGACTTTGGGAAATGTCTAATTAATCCTCTAAGATGTTTATTCTCTTTCATCCGGGCCTGGAACTCGGCTTAAATGTCTTTCATGAGTAGAGAAGGGCGGCAGACGGATAAGACATTGATGTGGCGGCTTTTATACCGACAGGTCGAGATAAGATGGAAAAAAAAAATTATATCAAGAAAAATGAGGTGAGGACAGCGAGCGGTGTGCGCGGGATAACGCGGGCGGATGGGGCGGCCGGACCCGGGGGTATCTCGGTTTGAATAACGACGTGAATACACCAGGAGCTGTCAGCGTGCAGATCGTCAGTCAGATAAGGCAGGAAGGACGAGACGAGCATCTTCTGCATTTACAGAAATATTAAGATGTTCCGAGTCATTTATTTTTTTCGGTAACATCAAAGGGCCGACGTTGGCATCTGTTTTCCATTGCGTTTCCAGATACCTCATGATGTAGACAGATGGAGTTAACTCTGTCGGGGAAAAAAGTTGTTTTCTCGAAAGCTCTGTTGAGATCCAATGCGAATTAAAAACGGAGGTGACCACTGGAGGGGGCGGACATTTTGTGGGCGGGACCAAACACAGAGGTCAGTGTTGATCTGAGTAAAGTTGGAAACACGCATTAGATAGCACGTCAATTTCAGCAGCACCACCAATGTATATGGTGACCCCCTGACTGGCCCCTTACAGGAGATGAAAGATTGGACCTCAAAGATGTAGGATTGGGCCTCTAACCTTATGGTTTAAAGAAAAAATGTTGTTACCTGCTGCCACCACTAGAGGGAGCTCATTAACTTACATTGTATTTTTTATCCTCTTCAGCTCCCTCTGGTGGTGACTCCAGGAAGTCAAAATGTTATCCTACATTCAGCTCTGTGTAAAATGTGGAGCTCTGTATCAGAAAAAGGATCTCCGACCACTATAGATAGCAGATCGTTAGTCAGATAAGGCAGGAAGGACGAGACAACACGCATTAGATAACACGTCAATTTCAGCAGTACCACCAATGTATATGGTGACCCCCTGACTGGCTCCTTACAGAAGATGTAAGATTGGGCCTCTAACCTTACGGTTTAAAGAAAAACATGTTGTTACCTGCAGCCACCACTAGAGGGAGCTAATTAACTTACATTGTACTTTTTATCCTCTTCAGCTCCCTCTGGTGGTGACTCCAGGAAGTCAAAAAGTTATCCTTTATTCAGCTTTGTGTAAAATGTGGAGCTTTGTATCAGAAAAAGGATCTCCGACCACTACAGATCGTTAGTCCGATAAGGCAGGAAGGATGAAACAACGCGCATTAGATAACACGTTAATTTCAGCAGTACCACCAATGTATATGGTGACCCCCTGACTGGCCCCTTACAGAAGATGAAAGATTGAACCTCAAAGATGTAGGATTGGGCCTCTAACCTTCCGGTTTAAAGAAATAAATGTTGCTACCCGCAGCCACCACTAGAGGGAGCTAATTAACTTACATTGTACTTTTTATCCTCTTCAGCTCCCTCTGGTGGTGACTCCAGGAAGTCAAAATGTTATCCTTCATTCAGCTCTGTGTAAAATTTGGAGCTCTGTATCAGAAAAAGGATCTCCGACCACTATAGATAGCAGATCGTCAGTCAGATGAGGCAGAAAGCATGAGACGAGCGTCTTCTGCGTTTACAGAAATATTAAGATGTTCCGAGACATTTATTTTTTTTCAGTAACATCAAAGGGCCCACGTTGGCATCTGTTTTCCATTGCGTTTCCAGATACCTCATGAGGTAGACAGATGGAGTTAACTCTGTCGGGGGGAAAAAAGTAGTTTTCTCGAACGATCTGATGAGATCTAATGCGAATTAAAAACGGAGGTGACGACCGGAGGAGGCGGACATTTTGTGGGCGCGACCAAACACAGAGGTCAGTGTTACTTTGAGTAACGTTTGAAGAACCCACTAGATAACTGTTGGCAAAACACGTCAATTTCAGCAGGACCACCTATGATGGCCTTCCGACTGGCCCCTTACAGATGTAAGACTGGGCCTCAAAGATGTAAGATCAGGGGTGCACCTAGCCTTTCTGCTGCTTGAGGTGAAAACTGAAATGGCCTCACCCCCCCACCCCACCCCCCACAAATGCCTCACCTGGCCTCATTCGTGAGATCAGGGCTCTAATCTTACGGTTTAAAGAAAAAAAATGTTTCTACCTGCAGCCACCACTAGAGGGAGCTAATTAACTTACATTGTACTTTTTATCCTCTTCAGCTCCCTCTGGTGGTAACTCCTGGAAGTCAAAATGTTATACAGCAAATGTATAAAATTTAGAGCCCTGTATCAAAAAAAGGTTCTCCGACCACAATAAAAATATATGAAGAAAATCATTTTGGACATTAGAACAATAATCATTCGAAAGGTGGCAATTTACTTTGAAGTCCTGAGCTCCATTTTGATCATTACTGTTCTCCTACTAAGGGTTAAATGATTAGTTTACACTGCGGTATGATTGTGTAATTGGCCGGTACGTACTCTTAAAGTTGTGAAGTGCTTCACATCCAGAATAATAGACGGGCTTAAAAAACATATTTGGATCCTCGATGCAAGAAATCTCCCACCGTTTAGTGCAAGCCTGACTCATTGTTATGTATTGTTTACACACAGAATTAATAGAGACTTGATCTGAATTCCAAGGGACGAGTTTATATAAAACAATAGATTCCCAGACAGGATGAAATAAATCAACCTTATGAATTTTCTGAGAAATGCTTTCTCAATCGACTCTGGTCACTACATTGGAATTCAGGTAGAAGCCTTTATTTGTTAAATTAATATTAATAAATCCTGAACGGAAATCAAAAGATTTTACTAGAATATAACTACTATAATACTGCTCCTATGTACAAGAATATAACTACTATAATACTGCTCCTATGTACAAGAATATAACTACTATAATACTGCTCCTATGTACAAGAATATAACTACTATAATACTGCTCCTAAGTACAAGAATATAACTACTATAATACTGCTCCTATGTACAAGAATATAACTACTATAATACTGCTCCTATGTACAAGAATATAACTACTATAATACTGCCTCCTATGTACAAGAATATAACTACTATAATACTGCCTCCTATGTACAAGAATATAACTACTATAATACTGCCTCCTATGTACAAGAATATAACTACTATAATACTGCTCCTATGTACAAGAATATAACTACTATAATACTACCTCCTATGTACAAGAATATAACTACTATAATACTGCTCCTATGTACAAGAATATAACTACTATAATACTGCTCCTATGTACAAGAATATAACTACTATAATACTGCTCCTATGTACAAGAATATAACTACTATAATACTGCTCCTATGTACAGGAATATAACTACTATAATACTGCCCCTATGTACAAGAATATAACTACTATAATACTGCCTCCTATGTACAAGAATATAACTACTATAATACTGCCTCCTATGTAGAAGAATATAACTACTATAATACTGCCTCCTATGTACAAGAATATAACTACTATAATACTGCTCCTATGTACAAGAATATAACTACTATAATACTGCCCTCTATGTATAAGAATATAACTACTATAATACTGCTTCTATGTACCAGAATATAACTACTATAATACTACCTCCTATGTACAAGAATATAACTACTATAATACTGCTCCTATGTACAGCAATATAACTACTATAATACTGCTCCTATGTACAGGAATATAACTACTATAATACTGCTCCTATGTACAAGAATATAACTACTATAATACTGCTCCTATGTACAAGAATATAACTGCTATAATAGTGCCTCCTATGTACAAGAATATAACTACTATAATACTGCTCTTATGTACAAGAATATAACTACTATAATACTGCTCCTATGTACAAGAATATAACTGCTATAATAGTGCCTCCTATGTACAAGAATATAACTACTATAATACTGCTCTTATGTACAAGAATATAACTACTATAATACTGCTCCTATGTATAAGAATATAACTACTATAATACTGCTCCTATGTACAAGAATATAACTACTATAATACTGCCCCTATGTACAAGAATATAACTACTACAATACTGCTCCTATGTACAAGAATATAACTACTACAATACTGCTCCTATGTATAAGAATATAACTACTATAATACTGCTCCTACGTACAAGAATATAACTACTATAATACTGCTCCTACGTACAAAAATATAACTACTATAATACTGCTTCTATGTACAAGAATATAACTACTATAATACTGCCTCCTATGTACAAGAATATAACTACTATAATACTGCTCCTATGTACAAGAATATAACTACTATAATACTGCTCCTATGTACAAGAATCTAACTACTATAATACTGCTCCTATGTACAAGAATATAACTACTATAATACTGCTCCTATGCACAAGAGTATAACTACTATAATACTGCTCCTATGTACAAGAATATAACTACTATAATACTGCTCCTATGTACAAGAATATAACTACTATAATACTGCTCCTATGTACAAGAATATAACTACTATAATACTGCTCCTATGCACAAGAGTATAACTACTATAATACTGCTCCTATGTACAAGAATATAACTACTATAATACTGCTCCTATGTACAAGAATATAACTACTATAATACTGCTCCTATGTACAAGAATATAACTACTATAATACTGCTCCTATGTACAAGAATATAACTACTATAATACTACCTCCTATGTACAAGAATATAACTACTATAATACTGCTCCTATGTACAAGAATATAACTACTATAATACTGCTCCTATGTACAAGAATATAACTACTATAATACTGCTCCTATGTACAAATACTGCCCCTATGTACAAGAATATAACTACTATAATACTGCTCCTATGTACTAGAATATAACTACTATAATACTGCCTCCTATGTACAAGAATCTAACTACTATAATACTGCTCCTATGTACAAGAATATAACTACTATAATACTGCTCCTATGCACAAGAGTATAACTACTATAATACTGCTCCTATGTACAAGAATATAACTACTATAATACTGCTCCTATGTACAAGAATATAACTACTATAATACTGCTCCTATGTACAAGAATATAACTACTATAATACTGCCTCCTATGTATAAGAATATAACTACTATAATACTGCTCCTATGTACTAGAATATAACTACTATAATACTGCTCCTATGTACAAGAATATAACTACTATAATACTGCTCCTATGTACAAGAATATAACTACTATAATACTGCTCCTATGTACAAGAATATAACTACTATAATACTGCCTATGTACAAGAATATAACTACTATAATACTGCTTCTATGGCTAGGAATATTACTGTATCTTAGTGAATGACATCTTGTTCTTGCTGTTCTGTGTCCGGCATTGGATGAATTGTGCAGAATATTCCGCCTCCTTCTCTGTGTGTATATGACCGCTATATTGTTATCCCGTATAATGATTTGCTCCATCTACCATTTAACCCCGCAGTGCAGATAATTTAGAGCTGGCTCGGTGACTGTGAGATTCTAAACAAGTATGTGACCCCCAGAGTGAGGGGTCGGATCAGACAAGTCTTGATATGTAATGGGTAGATGATAATGCCGCCTAATACATGCAGATGCGGTTCATACATATGTATCAGTGGAGTCTTGTGCTTGGCCCTGACCTGCCTGCTGCTCCGAGGGTTCAGAAGTCAGACTCCAGGAGGGATGTGAGACGTCTGCTGCATTCAGGCTGGACAACAGAGCTCACAGTGACACGCGCCTTGTGAATTACCTGCGACAAATAATTGTTTACAGCCGGGAAAGTTATAATTGATCGGCAGTGATAATACTTAAAGGAATTTTCCACTTTTGATTAACTTCTTTTTAACAATCCCATCTATCTAATATCTATTTATCTATTTATCTATCTCATATCTATCTATCTATCTATCTATCTAATATCTATTTATCTATTTATCTATCTCATATCTATTTATCTATCTATCTATCTATCTATCTAATATCTATTTATCTATTTATCTATCTCATATCTATTTATCTATCTATCTATCTATCTCATATCTATCTTTCTATCTATCTATTTATCTATCTATCTATCTCATATCTATCTTTCTATCTATCTATCTATCTATCTATCTATCTCATAACTATTTATCTATCTATCTATTAATCTATCTATCTATCTATCTATCTATCTATCTATCTATCTATCTATCTATCTATCCTGGTATGCTCAACCTGCGCCCCTTAGCTGTTGGAAAACTACAACTCCCAGCATGCCCGGACAGCCTACAGCTATCAGCCTACAACAGAGCATGATGGGAGTTGTAGTTTTACAACAGCTGGAGGGCCACAGGTTAAGCATCCCTGATCTATCCATCTATCTATCTATCTATCTATCTATCTATCTATCTATCTCATATCTATCTATCTATCTATCTATCTATCTATCTATCTATCTATCTATCTCATATCTATCTATCTATCTATTTATCTATCTCATATCTATCTATCTATTTATCTATCTCATATCTATCTATCTATTATCTATCTATCTATCTATCTATCTATCTATCTATCTATCTATCTATCTATCTATCCTGGTATGCGCAAACTGCGGCCCTTCAGCTGTTGCAAAACCACAACTCCCAGCATGCCCGGACAGCCTACAGCTATCAGCCTACAGCAGAGCATGATGGGAGTTGTGGGAGTTGTAGTTTTACAACAGCTGGAGGGCCACAGGTTGAGCATCCCTGATCTATCTATCTATCTACGTGTCTCTGAAAATTTGGGACAGTTGGCAAATATGGACGTCCCCGACATAATTGCCAACATTCTTAAACTCTCTCTGGAAATTAGGGACAATCCCTGCAAATTCTGGCAGAAAATGGGCAGGGCTTATGTAAACCACACCCAGAAAAGGGTGCTATCATGACAGGTATGAAAAATGGGAGAAAAATACCAAGACCCCCCCGGGCGGCATTGTGGGCATTCACGAATATAAAAAATCCGTACGCCTGGTGGTGTATGGACATTGTGTGCATGAATTACAGGACACCATGGAGGAAGGGGGCGTGCCAATGACTTGTTGTCTCTTATGGTATACAGATGCCCTTTCTTCATCTTAAAGGGGTTGTCAGCTTCGGACAATCTTATGTTGATTAGATGATCACAGCGATCGTCTTTTATCTGATTCTGGCAGCAACTGTTCAGCTTCCCCACAGCGCCACCACAGGGGAAATGAAGTATTGCACCCATTTACATCCCAATCCAGGAGAACTCTGCGTAATGGATGGTCCTCTAGGGTTAGGGATAATGAATAAGGGTCCTAAATGGGGGCCCCTCTTCCTGAACTTAGAATGTCCTTATAGGACAGTGATGCTCAACCTGCGGCCCTCCAGCTGTTGTAAAACTACAACTCTCACCCTGCCCTTCTGTAGGCTGATAGCTGTAGGCTGTCCGGGAATGCTGGGAGTTGTAGTTTTGCAACAGCTGGAGGGCCGCAGGTTGAGCATGCCTGTTCTAGGACATTCACAAATGCCACCCCCCTTAAAGAAGAACTCCTGCAAAAAAATGTATTCCATGTCCTGCTAGAAATGTGCATGATGTAATCTGTAGTGAATGTAATTTTCTTACCAGTGTCTGTATTTGTGAGTTATATCTCCCTGATGTTTCTCATCTGTGTCATGTGACCAGCAATCAGACTCACCAGATAACACAGCATCTTATGTGTGGACAGGAAGTCTATTTTTCTATGTATTCCTATGGGAGCCTCACTTTCAGTCTCATAGGAATGAATAGAGCAGTAACTGGCTTCCTGTCCTGGGTCAGTTGGAGGTCAGACAGTTGGTCACATGACCCAGCTACAATTAGAAGAGAGGGGATAACTCACAGATACAGTCTCTGATAAGAAGATTACATTCACTACAGATTATATCATACAGCTTTCTAACAGGTCAGAGAATAAAAATTTTTGCGGGAGTTCTTTAATGAATATAATGCTGTTAAAAACTGCATTAAAAAAAATCGTTAATTTTTTTTTTTGCGCATATTTCAGATCATTTGGCAATTTTAGCACAATTTCTTTATTACTCTCATTTTTTAATAATATTTTGCCGTCTGGATTCTTCACATCAAATATATAGAAACCTACAGCTCGGAATTTTGTATTTTTTATTTTTTAAGTGGAAATCAAATTAAAAAATATCTCCTGGGGGTATTGTGTATTGTTCTCATTGGGGAGACCTGGTAGTAATGGTTCACGCAATGCACTATGGGAAAAAAGTATTCAAATTGGCTTATGTTAGTCAAACCAAACAGGGAGAGAGGGGGGAGTTCAGGGAAACTGTAAGGCACATCCATCTTTTTTAGAGCATCTTTTCTTAGAACATTACATTGTGCCGTTCCTCTGTTATTCCTCTTGGAAATGTACGCTGTATATCCATTGACGGTGCTACCATCCCCTACAGTCTTAGGGGAATTTATTACGACTATTTTTCTTATTTCATTGACGTTGGGATAAGATGCGCCTTGTATATTAGGAGGTGCACGCCCACCCCTTAATATTTTCGGCACATATCAACCACAACCCCCTTTTTTTTTTTTTTTAAAGAAAAGTGACGAGCTCAGCAAAAACCTGCAAATTTTTGATCAACTCGGGGGCTTGTACAAAAGTGTACAACTTTTTGGTACCACTTTTCCGGTGCAGGGAGCTGTAGGGGCACGCCTTACTGATAAGTGACATGGTAACGCTCCATAGTGAATTTATTAATTGATTTCCAGGAGGAATAACAGAGGGACCACACAATATAGACTTCTAAAAGAAGATGCCACAGAATTGTGATCTCCTATGTGGAATACTAGTACTTACTAAAACTGAGAGAGCGCTCCCCCTCCCCCATCCTCTTATTTTGCCCCTGAAATTACCTGAATTTTTTATTTTATTTTTTAATTTTTTTTTTTTAGCGCTGTGACTTATGAGGCTATTTTAATTTTTGAAGTCGAAGAGACAAGAAAAAGTACACCTTGTATGGGTGGATCCGGGTCCTTTCTGCATCCGCTGCACTCGTGGTACAAACTAAGCGGCCCCGGAACTCCTGAGGCGCCGCGGCGCGATCATCAGCCGGACTTTCTGAAAAACCAATTAAAATGATAGATTAGAAAGGTGCAACCGCCAGACGTGCGGGTGCGGGAATAAATTCATCAGCATGACAGAATTATGTAACCCGCTCCCTTTCTCACCCCGGGGCGTACAGACAACAAAAAAAAACACAACTTACAGCAAAAAAAAAAATTCTGTACTGTTCATGTTTTTCTACATTACATTATGGAATCCTTTGTGAAGGAAACAGTCAGCAAGGCAATGGTATTGCGGTAAGTATGGCCGTCATTACAGAGTGGCTGTAGTATAGGTACTGTGCAGTGGCATTGGTTGGACTATCGAGATATAGTCACTGGGTGGCACTATTATAGAAGGAAAATTACGCTGGCGCTATATGGCAGTATTATTTATGCATTCAATGGCACGTTTCTAGAAGCAATCTACAGGGCTATTGAGCGGGCACTGTGTGGTGGTATTATGTATTCACTGATTGGTAGTATTATGTAAGCATCATATGGCGCTATTATACGCGAACGGTGTGGCAGTATTACGGTAGTCTTCCACTACACGGCACTAATATGTATGAACTATACGGCACTATAATGCTGTATGGTATTAATTTGCCAGCACTCTATGGCAGCATTATTTGTTAATACCTGGCACAATCATGTTAGTATTATATGGCACTTTTGCTGTATGGTGTTATTATATGAGCACTGTATGTCAGTATTATGTATCCATGAAATGGCATGTTTAGAGCACTATATGGCAGTAGTATGTATCCATTAAATGGCACATTTATAGAAGCAGTCTACGGGACTATTGAGCGGGCACTGTGTGGTGGTATTATGTATTCACTGATTGGTAGCATTATGTAAGCATCATATGGCACTATTATGCGAGAACAGTGTGGCAGTATTACGGTAGTCTTCCACTAAATGGCACTAATATGTATGAATTGTACAGCACTATAATGCCGTATGGTATTAATATGTCAGCACTGTATGGCAGTATTATTTGTTAATAACTGTCACTATCATGTTAGTATTATATGGCACTTTTACTGTATGGCGTTATTATATGAGCACTGTATGTCAGTATTATGTATCCATGAAATGGCATGTTTACTATATAGCACTGTACAGCACCATATGGCAGTAGTATTAGTATGTATTCTCTGAATGCCCCTGTTATGTAAAATCTATATTGCATTATGAAAGATCTGCTTTAAGGCGGTATTGTTTATTTGCAGAATGGCAGTATTACTTATTGAATATCACAGTATTACTTATTCATACGGTACTATTATGTGGGCAGCATGTGGCAGTAAAATTTATTCACGGAATGGCACTCTCATGTAAGCCTTATATGGCACTGTTTTGCGGTATTATACGGTATATCCACTGCATGATGTAAGCACCATATGGCGCTAGGAAGTGAACATTCTGCAGCAGTTTTATGACAGTTCTGTACACTTCAGACGGTATTATAACTACTTTTGATTGGTAAAATAAAAGGGGGGTCATTCACTCCATGCTTCCTGACAACCATTTCTGCTACCGTTATTGTCCCTAAAAGGGTAGTCGCTCATCGTACCCGGACCCAGTAGAGCATAGGGGCCCATAACTAGGTAATATAGGCATTCAGGGGCCCAGGAAAGCTGTGTGGCAACCCCTATGAAGATCGCACCGGTCTCCACAGAGCCCTACCCCTTTAAGAGGGGCTCATTTTTGACAGTGAGGAACCACCTAGTCACCTCTGATTGACTTGCTTAACTAAGGTTGTCGCCCTGCAATTACCCCCGGCACGTACCGCACCGCGGAGCGGCTTCTCCCCACTTTCTTCCATTCGCTCATGAGTATTAGGGAAGGCATTTTGAGCGCCTTTTGTATATCTGAAATATAGATTCGTATAAATATTTAAAGTCCTTTGTAAGTTGTTTGGAGCTGACATAGACTGACATGTACCAGACAGGGCCGCGCTGGAAACAACATGCAACCGCCTGCATGAGCACGCGCGACTCGCTAAATGCCAGGCAACAGGGGGCACCGGGGGAGGGCTGACAAGTAGGCAGCGACCTGTGAAAAACCTAGAAATGTCTGCATTTTTTTCTCCCAAAACAGCGCCCCCTTCTTGTCTGTGGCTTTGCCTGGTACTGCGGGTCGTCAGCTGGTTCTCTTTCCAGGATCCAGGCTGATACAATGTATCTCTCCCATTATAATGTATCAGAATGTCAGGGCAAGAGAGAGAGATCTGTGCTGCTGACGTGTTTGGCATCACCTGGATACATTGTAACAAACCTTCAGCTGTGAGAGGTATTAGGACTGCACATGTTTTTGGCTTCTGAGCGTTTCCATTCTGACAGCAAGCAGAGATCTTGAAACTGGCGAGGAGTCGAACCATAGAGGTCGTTAGAGAGTTGTAGATTTTCTGGGTGATGTTGAGATGGCTCCTGTAGGGGTGGGACAATGATCGGATCGGATCGCAGCATCGTCTCGCTGTCTTGTGGACTGAGCAGTTGTACGTTTTTGGGGAAGTGACGGACAAGAAGGAAGGGCGGCCGCACACTGGATTGTAGTGAGACCTGCTGGAAGATCTGATACCTTACCCCTCCAATGACCCCTCACCATTTCTTGAACTACCCTGCAGAGCCCTACAACCATAACAGCTCTGCTACATCCAAATTCCTCACAGTCTCTTGTCTGTCAGAGCTATATATAACTGTGAGCGTCACTCTAATAATGGAGCACTCTCTCTCTCTCTATCTCACTCTCACTCTCTCTTTTTATCACTCTCTGTCTCGCTCTGTCTCTCCCCTCCTTTCTGGCTCTCACTGTGTCTGTCTCTCTCTCTCATGCTTTCTCTGTCTCTTGCTTGCACTCTCTGTCCCTCTTTCCCTCTGTGTTTGTCTCTTGGTATCTCTTTCCTTCTCTGTCTCTTGCTATGTCTCACTCTTGATCCCGCTGCCTCTTTCTCCCTCTCTGTCTCTCAGTCTCTGTCTCTTGCTCTGTTTCTCTCTCTGGCTCTCTCTGGCTCTCTGTCTTTTCTTGCTCTGTCTCTCTCTCTCTCTCTCTCTCCCTCTCTGTCTCTCTTGTTCTGTCTCTGGGTCTCTTTGTTTCTCTCTCTGGCTCTCTCTCTCTCTCTCTGTCTCTCTTGCTCTGTTTCTCTCTCTGTCTCTCTCTCTTGCTCTGTCTCTCTCTTTTTTTCTCTCTCTCGCTCTGTCTTTCTCTCTTGCTCTGTTTCTCTCTGTCTCTCTCCTGCTCGGTCTCTCTCTCTGTCTCTTGCTCTCTCTCTCTCTTGCTCTCTCTCTCTGGGTCTCTCTGTCTCTGTCTCTCTTGCTCTGTCTCTCTCTCTTTCTGGGTGTCTCTGTTTCTCTCTCTCTGTCTCTCTATTTCTCTTGCTCTCTCTCTCTCTCTCTCTTGCTCTGTCTTTCTCTCTTTTTCTGGGTCTTTCTCTCTCTCTCTTGCTCTGTCTCTCTCTGTTTCTCTCTGCCTCTCTCTCTCTCTCTGTCTCTCTCTCTGCGTCTCTCTGTTTCTCTTTCTGGGTCTCTCTCTTGCTCTCTCTGTTTCTCTCTCTTGCTCTGTCTCTCAATTTCTCTCTCTCTTGCTCTGTCTTTCTCTCTTGCTGTCTCTCTCTCTCTTGCTCTGGCTCTCTCTCTCTTGCTCTCTGTCTCTCTCTCTCTCTTGCTCTGTCTCTCCCTCTGGCTCTCTCTTGCTCTGGCTCTCTATTTCTCTCTCTCTCTCTCTATCTCTTGCTCTGGCTCTCTGTCTCTCTCTCTCTTGCTCTTTCTCTCTCTGTCTTTGTCTGGGCCTCTTGGTTTATCTCTCTCTTGCTCTCTCTCTGTCTCTCTCTTGCTCTGTCTTTCTCTCTTGCTCTCTCTCTCTTGCTCTGGCTCTCTGTCTCTGTCTCGCGCTCTCTCTCTTGCTCTGGCTCTCTGTCTCTGTCTCTGTCTCGCTCTCTCTCTCTTGCTCTTTCTCTCTCTGTCTTTGTCTGGGCCTCTTGGTTTATCTCTCTCTTGCTCTCTCTCTGTCTCTCTCTTGCTCTGTCTTTCTCTCTTGCTCTGGCTCTCTGTCTCTGTCTCGCGCTCTCTCTCTTGCTCTGGCTCTCTGTCTCTGGCTCTCTCTCTCTCTCTCTGGCTCTCTCTCTCTTGCTCTGGCTCTCTGTCTCTCTCTCTCTTGCTCTTTCTCTCTCTGTCTTTGTCTGGGCCTCTTGGTTTATCTCTCTCTTGCTCTGTCTCTCTCTCTTGCTCTGGCTCTCTGTCTCTGTCTCGCGCTCTCTCTCTTGCTCTAGCTCTCTGTCTCTGGCTCTCTCTCTCTCTCTCTTGCTCTGGCTCTCTGTCTCTGTCTCTCTCTCTCTTGCTCTTTCTCTCTCTGTCTTTGTCTGGGCCTCTTGGTTTATCTCTCTCTTGCTCTCTCTCTCTCTCTGTCTCTCTCTCTCTCTGTCTCTCTCTTGCTCTCTCTCTCTTGCTCTGGCTCTCTGTCTCTCTCTCTCTCTGTCTCTCTCTTGCTCTGTCTTTCTCTCTTGCTCTGGCTCTCTGTCTCTGTCTCGCGCTCTCTCTCTTGCTCTGGCTCTCTCTCTCTGGCTCTCTCTCTCTTGCTCTGGCTCTCTGTCTCTCTCTTCTCTCTCTCTGCTCTTTCTCTCTCTGTCTTTGTCTGGGCCTCTTGGTTTATCTCTCTCTCTTGCTCTGGCTCTCTGTCTCTGTCTCGCGCTCTCTCTCTTGCTCTGGCTCTCTCTCTCTGGCTCTCTCTCTGGCTCTCTCTCTCTTGCTCTGGCTCTCTGTCTCTCTCTCTCTTGCTCTTTCTCTCTCTGTCTTTGTCTGGGCCTCTTGGTTTATCTCTCTCTTGCTCTGGCTCTCTCTCTGTCTCTGGCTCTCTCTCTCTCTGGCTCTCTCTCTCTTGCTCTGGCTCTCTGTCTCTCTCTCTCTTGCTCTTTCTCTCTCTGTCTTTGTCTGGGCCTCTTGGTTTATCTCTCTCTTGCTCTGTCTCTCTCTCTCTCTCTGTCTCTCCCTCTCTGTGAAGTCTTTATGACATATAAGGAGGTGACATAAGAAATAGATTTCCGCAGATTGGCAGCCGGGGATTTCCTCTGTTATCCCAGGATCTCCTCATGTAAATGGCAATGGTTTATTGCAGATGGATTAAACATGACACATGGCTTATAACTTCAATATAACAATCTCTGCTTACTGTCAGTGAATGGAGACCTTGATTGCCTCCATCCAGAGGCTCCACCCCCTATATCCCCTGAATCAGATCTCTCACTGAGCAGCTCCAGGATCTGGTAGATCCTCCTGTTATATCGCCCTCTGCTGTCAGGAGCTGGTACTACATGGCTGAAGCTCCGCCTCCTCTCCATACTATTGTACCACAATCTCTAGCACTGGGGGGAGGGGAAGGAGAACGACATGGATTCCTTCTCAGCCATATACATATATATATAGAGTCTGGATATGCGGCAGGTAGAGATGAAGGAATTGGGGGGGGGGGTGGCGATGGATGATCTCTCCCTTTAAATTTGCCTCCATAATGTCTTGTTTCCTCAATTAACAATGTGTTATAATCTCTCATGCCCATTAGACGGGTGCCCAGGGTACATGGCACAGCTGGCGCCCACTACAGTTCATTATTTCAGTATTCCAGGACGCAGATCTTGTGGCTTCAGATGTAGGCGCCAATTTAATGACTTCGTTATGTTGGACGGCGGCGGTTTGTTGGAGCTTCCGATAATCATGGGCTGACAGTAACTGCGGTGATACCTCTGTGACCGCCATGGACCCCGTGGAGGAGGTCAGAGGTATATGTGTCTACAGCACAGTGTGCCAGTATATACGGTATAACTACAGTATATATGTGTGTACAGCACAGTGTGTCAGTATATACGGTATAACTACAGTATATATGTGTGTACAGCACAGTGTGTCAGTATATACGGTATAACTACAGTATATATGTGTGTACAGCACAGTGTGTCAGTATATACGGTATAACTACAGTATATATGTGTCTACAGCACAGTGTGCCAGTATATACGGTATAACTACAGTATATATGTGTGTACAGCACAGTGTGTCAGTATATACGGTATAACTACAGTATATATGTGTCTACAGCACAGTGTGTCAGTATATACGGTATAACTACAGTATATATGTGTCTACAGCACAGTGTGTCAGTATATACGGTATAACTACAGTATATATGTGTCTACAGCACAGTGTGTCAGTATATACGGTATAACTACAGTATATATGTGTCTACAGCACAGTGTGTCAGTATATACGGTATAACTACAGTATATATGTGTCTACAGCACAGTGTGTCAGTATATACGGTATAACTACAGTATATATGTGTGTACTGATAGATAGATAGATAGATAGATAGATAGATAGATAGATAGATAGATATAGGGGTCACCTTGGTCCTGTAGGCCCCTACTCTTCTATGTCACCTTCCACTTCTGATGAAATATTCTGCGTTCACAAGTCACATTAACCCCATATTTCTCCCGCCAGACGTCTGCCATGTTGGGAGGAGAATGTATTCAGTCTTAACGATCCTGATCACTTCAGTCTGATTTCACACAGTTATTGCGCTGGAATTATTAGTGTCAGACGGGTGATTCTTGGCAGCGCCGCACGTCATAAAATTCAATTCTTTCAATTTTTTTTCTGCAAAGTCAGGTGAAATGCAGTTCAAGTACAGTAAAAGTGAAATGTGCAATATAGTGACAGTAACACCAGTAATGAGACCTCCTGTCTTCACTGGTGCCGATCCCTGGATATATAGGGAAAGGAGTAGCCCTATTCCTGTCACAGGAGGGCGGTATTATAGTAGTTATATTCTTGTACATAGGAGCAGTATTATAGTAGTTATATTCTAGTACATAGGAGCAGTATTATAGCAGTTATATTCTTGTACATAGGAGCAGTATTATAGTAGTTATATTCTTGTACATAGGAGCAGTATTATAGTAGTTATATTCTTGTACATAGGAGGCAGTATTATAGTAGTTATATTCTTGTACATATGAGGTAGTATTATAGTAGTTATATTCTTGTACATATGAGGTAGTATTATAGTAGTTATATTCTTGTACATAGGAGCAGTATTATAGTAGTTATATTCTAGTACATAGGAGCAGTATTATAGTAGTTATATTCTTATACATAGGAGCAGTATTATAGTAGTTATATTCCTGTACATAGGAGGCAGTATTATAGTAGTTATATTCTTGTACATAGGAGCAGTATTATAATAGTTATATTCCTGTACATAGGAGGCAGTATTATAGTACTTATATTCTTGTACATAGGAGCAGTATTATAGTAGTTATATTCTTGTACATAGGAGCAGTATTATAGCAGTTATATTCTTGTACATAGGAGCAGTATTATAGTAGTTATATTCTTGTACATAGGAGCAGTATTATAGTAGTTATATTCTTGTACATAGGAGCAGTATTATAGTAGTTATATTCTTGTACATAGGAGCAGTATTATAGTAGTTATATTCTTGTACATAGGAGCAGTATTATAGTAGTTATATTCTTGTACATAGGAGGCAGTATTATAGTAGTTATATTCTTGTACATATGAGGTAGTATTATAGTAGTTATATTCTTGTACATATGAGGTAGTATTATAGTAGTTATATTCTTGTACATAGGAGCAGTATTATAGTAGTTATATCCTTGTACATAGGAGCAGTATTATAGTAGTTATATTCTTGTACATAGGAGGCAGTATTATAGTAGTTATATTCTTGTACATAGGAGCAGTATTATAGTAGTTATATTCTTGCACATAGGGGGCAGTATTATAGTAGTTATATTCTTGTATATAGGAGGCAGTATTATAGTAGTTATATTCTTGTACATAGGAGCAGTATTATAGCAGTTATATTCTTGTACATAGGAGGCAGTATTATAGTAGTTATATTCTTGTACATAGGAGCAGTATTATAGTAGTTATATTCTTGTACATAGGAGCAGTATTATAGCAGTTATATTCTTGTACATAGGAGCAGTATTATAGTAGTTATATTCTTGTACATAGGAGCAGTATTATAGTAGTTATATTCTTGTACATAGGAGGCAGTATTATAGTAGTTATATTCTTGTACATATGAGGTAGTATTATAGTAGTTATATTCTTGTACATATGAGGTAGTATTATAGTAGTTATATTCTTGTACATAGGAGCAGTATTATAGTAGTTATATTCTTGTACATAGGAGCAGTATTATAGTAGTTATATTCTTATACATAGGAGCAGTATTATAGTATTTATATTCCTTGTACATAGGAGGCAGTATTATAGTAGTTATATTCTTGTACATAGGAGCAGTATTATAATAGTTATATTCCTGTACATAGGAGGCAGTATTATAGTAGTTATATTCTTGTACATAGGAGCAGTATTATAGTAGTTATATATTCTTGTACATAGGAGCAGTATTATAGCAGTTATATTCTTGTACATAGGAGCAGTATTATAGTAGTTATATTCTTGTACATAGGAGCAGTATTATAGTTAGTTATATTCTTGTACATAGGAAGCAGTATTATAGTAGTTATATTCTTGTACATAGGAGCAGTATTATAGTAGTTATAATTCTTGTACATAGGAGCAGTATTATAGTAGTTATATTCTTGTACATAGGAGGCAGTATTATAGTAGTTATATTCTTGTACATAGGAGCAGTATTATAGTAGTTATATTCTTGTACATAGGAGAGCAGTATTATAGTAGTTATATTCTTGTACATAGGAGCAGTATTATAGTAGTTATATTCTTGTACATAGGAGCAGTATTATAGTATAGTTATATTCTTGTACATAGGAGGCAGTATTATAGTAGTTATATTCTTTGTACATAGGAGCAGTATTATAGTAGTTATATTCTTGTACATAGGGGCAGTATTATAGTAGTTATATTCTTGTACATAGGAGGCAGTATTATAGTAGTTATATTCTTGTACATAGGAGCAGTATTATAGCAGTTATATTCTTGTACATAGGAGGCAGTATTATAGTAGTTATATTCTTGTACATAGGAGCAGTATTATAGTAGTTATATATTCTTGTACATAGGAGCAGTATTATAGTAGTTATATTCTTGTACATAGGAGCAGTATTATAGTAGTTATATTCTTGTACATAGGAGAAAGTATTATAGTAGTTATATTCTTGTACATAGGAGGCAGTATTATAGTAGTTATATTCTTGTACATATTGAGGTAGTATTATAGTAGTTATATTCTTGTACATATGAGGTAGTATTATAGTAGTTATATTCTTGTACATAGGAGCAGTATTATAGTAGTTATATTCTTGTACATAGGAGCAGTAT
This sequence comes from Rhinella marina, assembly GCA_900303285.1. Lineage (NCBI taxonomy): Eukaryota > Metazoa > Chordata > Amphibia > Anura > Bufonidae > Rhinella > Rhinella marina. Next base: position 730,932 of record ONZH01024471.1, on the reverse strand, counting down.
TATAGTAGTTATATTCTTGCACCATAGGGGGGCAGTATTATAGTAGTTATATTCTTGTATATAGGAGGCAGTATTATAGTAGTTATATTCTGTACATATGAGGTAGTATTATAGTAGTTATATTCTTGTACATATGAGGTAGTATTATAGTAGTTATATTCTTGTACATAGGAGCAGTATTATAGTAGTCTATATTCTTGTACATAGGAGGCAGTATTATAGTAGTTATATTCTTGTACATATGAGGTAGTATTATAGTAGTTATTTCTTGTACATAGGAGCAGTATTATAGTAGTTATATTCTTGTACATAGGGAGCAGTTCATCTATAGTAGTTATATTCTTGTACATAGGATCAGTATTATAGTAGTTATATTCTTGTACATAGGAGGTAGTATTATAGTAGTTATATTCTTGTACATAGGAGCAGTATCATAGTAGTTATATTCTTGTACATAGGAGCAGTATTATAGTAGTTATATTCTTGTAATAGGAGCAGTATTATAGTAGTTATATTCTTGTACATAGGGGCAGTATTATAGTAGTTATTATTCTAGTACATAGGAGCAGTATTATAGCAGTTATATTCATGTACATAGGAGCAGTATTATAGTAGTTATAGTCTTGTACATAGGGGCAGTATTATAGTAGTTATATTCTTGTACATAGGAGCAGTATTATAGTAGTTATATTCTTGTACATTAGGAGCAGTATTATAGTAGTTATATTCTTGTACTTAGGAGCAGTATTATAGTAGTTATATTCTTGTACATAGGAGCAGTATTATAGTAGTTATATTCTTGTACATAGGAGCAGTATTATAGTAGTTATATTCTTGTACATAGGGAGCAGTATTATAGTAGTTATATTCTTGTACATAGGAGCAGTATTATAGTAGTTATATTCTTGTACATAGGAGCAGTATTATAGTAGTTATATTCTTGTACATAGGAGCAGTATTATAGTAGTTATATTCTTGTACATAGGGAGCAGTATTATAGTAGTTATATTCTTGTACATAGGGAGCAGTACATCTATCGTAATTATATTCTATATGATGTTTATCTGGGTACTGTGTAGATCATTAATTAATGTTTTTATCAGTCATCCTTTCCAGATTTATCATGTACCTGTGGCAGACTTATATATATGCACTGGTCCCAGTACAGGTTAATTGCAGGTACTCGTGACTATGCCTCCAACCTGTTGTAAAAGTCAAGGAAAAACTTTCTTTTTTTTCTTATTTTTTTGTTCCCCGCCCTCAAAACAGAGTTAAAAGCTTCCTAAGTGCTACTTGTTATTGTACAGACTGAATGTTTGTAGCTGTTGTTGGTGTAGCGCTCCCTCCTGAATTATACGCTGCCGCCGTTCACAGCAGTCAAATAAGGACGCGCAGCGATAACTTCGTGTGTCATTGGAAAAAATGGACATTTAGCGGCACAGCACGATTATAGCTGTCTTTCATAACTGCACCAAGCTGGAAACAATCTCTCATGCCTGAATTAGAGTCTTACGTAAAAAGTTTATTATTTATATATATTCTTAAGAAAATCACAGCACTCGCAAGACTTAAATAAAGCGCAAAAATTGAGGTCTATCTAACCATGTCCACCAGGTGACGTTTCAGACAATACCAGAATGACAGCAATATGTTCAGGATGGAGGAAGATATCACTGATAGAAATCGGGATGCTGTGAAGGTAGCTAAAAGTGAAAGTAAAAACTCGTTTTACTGGCGATTATTCCCAACTTGATTTCTAACAGTGATTTTTCCTCTGTTGCTTGGACTTTAGCTTTCAGTCTTGCATGAAAGCCTGGACTGTCAGCTTTCATACAAGACCAGATGCATGTTTCTAGCTGCTACCATTGAGGAGATATCACTATCTAAAGCAGCCCTCCCCCCTCCTTTTCACACTGCTGGAGCTTGTTTTCAGATATGGAGCTCTTTTCTCTGTACAGGGCCGGGATGCTTTAATAGAAGGATCTGAATTTTCTCTCTGCTCCGTCAGGAAGCTGAGCTGACGGCTCCTGATCTCTGACATCATAAACACTCATTATAGCTCAGTTCTTATCTTACCGAGTGTTTATGACTTCTTAGTAATTTAGAGATAAAGGTTATTCGATGACCGGGCACAAAGTGAAAGTAAAACGTACCAGTCACACAGCTAGACAAGCAGTTAACCCATTGTGACAGAACGGCTCAATATTTTTTAATAAAGACCAATTTAAAAAATGATTTTTAGCCCAAAATGAGTGAAATGCAATCATAAAAAAAAATTTGCCTCGCGAAGGTGTACATTGCCTTTAAATTCCACGTTAAAGTACCAGTCACACAGCTAGACAAACAGTTAACCCTTTGTGACAGAACGGCTCAATATTTTTTAATAAAGACCAATTTAAAAAATGATTTTTAGCCCAAAATGAGTAAAATGCAATCATAAAACAAATTTGCCTCTGAAGGTGTACATTGCCTTTAAATGCCACAGTTTAATCTGGCTGTAGTGGATTCAGAAGGTATATCCATGAGAGTTCCTTTCTCTTGAGTACGGCCAGTCTATCCCCTCCTTTTTTGAGGGGCGGAACATGATCACTGATCGTGAACCTCAGATCATTGTCATTGTGGCCCTTCTCTACAAAGTGTTCCAGCACCGAAAGATCCTTGCGTTTGCAACGTATAGAAAACCTGTGATTATTGAAGCGGGTTTTTACGTGACACGTGGTTTCTCCTACATTGTAAGAGAACATTGTAAAACCATGCCCCTTCATGATGGACCACACCCCCTTTATTGGTGGCCACCCCTCCTTTGTTGGTGACCACACCCTCTTTCAGTACCGCATTGCGGCCCCCCTCCGCATTGTTTGGCCACTGGGGCTATAGTCTGATAAGACAGCATCTTGGAGGCACATATGGTTAAACATCATGGAGGGCTACTCACTGAGGGAATGTGGCCCTCCATGTGGGCCCCCGGGGAGAGTTACCAGGTCTGGTATTTTTATATGGGCACCGTATGGCACTATTATCTGTGCGTTCTATTGCAGTGTTATGTAGGCATCTTCTATTTTTCCCATTATAGAGGTATTATTTTGGCTGTGCTAGGCAGGATATACACTGTATATTGGTTTATTTATTTGAAGTATATGGGCACTGTATGGCACTAGTATTTGTGCACTCTATAGCAGTGTTATGTGGACATCTTAGGGTACCATCTAATTTTCCTTTATAGAAGTATTTGGGTTGTTTTAGTGAGGACAGGCGCTTTATTTTGGTTTTAGTTGTGTACTATCTATCACTATTATATGGGCACTGTATGGCACTATTATCTGTACTGTGCAGTTTATGGCAGTATTATGTGTGCATCTTATGGCACCATCTCTTTTCCCTTCATAGAGGTATTTGGGCTGTTTTAGGAAGGATAGGCACTTTATATAGGTTTTAGTTGTGTACTGTCTAGCAGTGTTATATGGGCAATGTATAGCACTAGTATCAACACACTCTGGGAGTATTGTCTGGGCACCTTATGGTACCATTGATTTTCTTTAGAGGTATTATTTAGCCTGTGTTAGGGTGGACAGACACTTTAGATATTGATTGCATTTGGCCACTGTACGGCTCTATTATCTGGTCACTCTATGGCAGTATCACATGGGATTCTTATGGTACTATTCCTTTTTCCTATACAGTGTTAGTAAGTATATTGACTGTATTTGGTCACTGTATGGCACTATTATCTGCACACTTTTTAGCAGTATTATGTGGGCATGTTATGGTACTATCTCTTTTTCCCTTATAGAGGTATTACTTGGCCTGTGTTATGGAGGATAGACACTTTATATTGGTTTTTCTAGTGTACTATCTAGCAGTGTTATGTGGACACTGTATGACACTATTATTTGCACACTCTAGGGCAGTATAACATGGCTATCTTAAGGTACCATCACTTTTCCCTTTATAGAGGTATTATTGGGGGGTGCTAGTGGGAATATTGCTTGTATTTGGTCATTGTATGGCAATATTATAGGCGCTGCTCACTCTATGGCAGCATTACATGGGCATCTTATGGTACCATCTCTTTTTCCTGTACAGATGTATTATTTGGACTGTGTTAGTAAGGTTATTGGCTGTATTTGGTCATTGCATGGCACTATTATCCGCATACTATATGGCGGTATTATGTGTGCATCTTATAATACCATCTCTTTTTCCTGTTCATTTGTATTATTTGGGCTGTGTTAGGGAGGACAGGCACTTTATATCGGTTGTATTTGTGAACTATCTAGCAGTGTTATATGGGCAGCACATGGCAGTAGTATTTGTGCGCTCTATGGCAATATCATATGGGCATATTATAGTATTAATATTTATGGAGATATTATTTGGGTATTGTTAACGTCTATTACATGGCAGTATTATGTTGACAGTGTTATGCTTATACTGTATGGCGACACTATTATGTGGGCACGGTGTGGTACTGTTAGTATTACACTATATTCCCCCTACACCGCCATTTCTAAAGCCTTTCATTAACCCCTTGTGGCTCTGTTTAAAGTGGCAGGAGCATGTTGAGAGGGTTCACCCCTGTTCCACTGGCACCGCTGGTCAATCAATCATGATAAACCGGAGAGAGAGCGCCATTTTTTTTTTTGGCTGTCATTGATAAATGCGCCTCCTCGGGCGAATAGATTGAGGGGTTATTATTGTAACGGTACTCGGCCCCAGTAGAGAACTCTTTTATCAGCCTCTGAGTGAATTAAGCCAAATTTCCAGGACATTCTCTGCCGAAGATGGGGCCGGAGATCCTTCAAGCATGGTATGAGAGCAGGTTCTTTCAAAATGTTATTAAAGGGGTGGCCCCCGGGAATATTAAGCTATGGAAACAATTCGCCGTACAAGCCCGGACAATCTAAATGCATTTTGCACAATCGCATCTGTTTCAGCGCGAGGTTAACCTGTTCAGGGAATACGGAGATTGCGCGGCGCCTCATCATTGTGCTTCAAGTCTATTTTATTACAGTGTAATGAAGTCTGCAGTATAACGTCCCGGGTGTTTATCATGGATAAATCCCCCCTTCCCTGTAATTACAGGTAAGTATAAGCCCTTAGGTCACCCCCTTCCATCCAATAAGAATTCTAGATAGCCAATATCTATATCCGGGAAAACTGAATGACAACCAATATGGCCGCTTTTATGTGTCATGGGGAGAAGGTTGTCACCCATCTTTTCCAGACTCCTGACTGGCAGGTCTGACTAGTTATCTCGCTACGGGGGGATGAGGTTGATTTGACTGGCAAAGTCTTGGCAGCAGTTCCAGTGGGTGGCCATATTGCAGTGATTAGTGGGTTGCCTCTAATGAGACACCTCCTAAAGGAGCACACCTTAAAGGAGCCGACTCATTGGACACATGTCACAACCTGACAGTCACAACATATCCAACCCTGCTGGATTTTTTCCATAGTTGCCAACTGTCCCGAATTTACCGGGACTGTCCCAGGCCGAGAATGGGTGGGGCTAATGCAAACCCCACCCACAAGTGGTTGTTTCTGGGCGGGTTCTAGCTGTTTTGGAGGCGGGACTTATACACCCCAATTTTACCAACTGAAATGTTGGGTGTCAGTCGTGGCAACTTGCGGGTCATAACTTGACCTCATTCACTTTCATTACTTGCGATATAGGCGCCGTGTAACCCCAGCCTAAAAAAAATGTGTACAGTGCGCCAACTTTAATATACCAGTCCTCTTAACCTACAGAGATCAGCCATGGCAACCAATCAGAGTTCATCTTTCATTTTCTCACCTACCCTGGAGAAATGAAACAGAGACTGTGGTTGGTTGCTAGGAGTGAAAAGGATGCTTCTTACTGAGACCATTTTGATACCTGGTGCCCCTAGCAACCAATCACAGCACAGCTTTCATTTTCACTATGAGAAATGAAAGCTGCGCTGTGATTTTGAAGTGTGAAGTTTATGTAATGCAAGGAATTTACTGTAATTTTTATTAGGCTTTTTTCTCCCTATTTCTCCCAAGGTCACAGATTAAGGCCTGGAGCCCGCTTTTGTCTTCTCCAACTCCCCTCCCATCCAGAGACAAGATGATCATTTAGATGATTGATTTTTAATCTGAGGTGTTAAAACATTCATGTTCCTAATTTTATCCCCGTCCATGGTGATATCCGAGATATTATTATAATTGATTTACACATTTCATAACGTGGCCCACGAAGGCGGGGGGCCACGAGCCCTTCAATTTGCACACGGTCCCCAGGACTTAATTAGCTCTGTATAAATTAGACAAGATGGAGATGTGTAGGACATGGATGTTACGCTCATGGCAAGACCATCCGTGGTGACCTGAAACAACAGGCGCCATATTAACCCTCACATTTCACAGAAAGGAGCAAAACAAATCATCAGAAACGAAGAATTAGCGGAAACTGGTGTAAAGTAGGACTGGCTTAGTTACCCATAGCAACCAATCAGATTCCACCTTTCATTTTAAAAAGAAGCTATGAAAAATAAAAGGTGGAATTGGATTGGTTGCTATGGGCAACTAAGCCAGTTCTACTTTAGACACGTTTGATAAATATCCCCTTTAATTGCTTTTTGGGTGTTTTAGGCTTGTTTTGGGGCAGGACTTACATCATTTAGTCACATATTTTTGTGGGGAAGTAAGTAGGCCCCACGGACAACACCATAGGAAAATCAAGATGGCCGAATTACTCCTCAAACCATCCATAACTGGCCTCTTCCCCTATCCTTCATCTGTGGCTCCAATCCTGGCAAGCCCCACCCATAAGTGGGCACCCTGAGTGAGTTGGGAGCCTTGGGAGGGGGCTTACACGTTACATTCATAAGGGTCCAATAAGCTGAGATATTAGGATCTTGATTGGGTCCTTAGACTGTAGAAATATTCCAGTTATCCCAGCTAAATTTTGAGTCAAAATGGCCGCCCTTATAGAGCGAGTAGACAGTGAACGGCACCTATGGAGTCGCAGCAGCCTAAAGATATTCCGGATAAATGTCCCATTATTCTTTGCTCTTTTTATCTCTAGTGTAACAGAACAATCTTGTCACGTCCATCGGAGGAGAGGGCTCGTTAAGGGGGAACAGAGGGATGTTACGGCGGCGGTTCAGTCCTCGAACACGCGGCGCATGATGTTCTGATTTGAATTTGGGCGGACGAGACGCTGTTCAGACGTTGTACGTTTGACATGAGAAGATTGTATTTTCCTCGGAATAATAATGATGTAAAGAGAGAGTTCTGCCTTTCAGAAAAGAGCCGCAGACCCGAGACCGAGCTCAGGATGATCTGCCTCTCATTACCGGAGGACACATGTTACACTGTCCCATAAGGCTTAAAGGGCAACTCCATCTTCTCACATGTCCATATCAGTAAGGACCTGTAAAGTCCGACCCCTTGTGTCTATGTCATGTCTGTCAGCTTTGAAAGAATGTAAAGATGGCAGATATTTAAATCATATCTATATGATATCTCTCATATCTATTATCTATCTATCTATCTATCTATCTATCTATCTATCTATCTATCTATCTATCTATTTCATATCTATTTATCTATCTATCTATCTATCTATCTATCTATCTAATTTCTATCTATTTCCCTTGCTTACAATACAGGTATATTAGAGCAGGATTCCCCTTTATTCTCTGTCCATGGATCTTTCCAGAACAGTTTGGTTTGGATCCAGCAGAGAAGTATTCGCAGACTTGTGTAAATGACAGTATTCTGCAGAATTAACCACTTCACCAGATGTGAGCGCGGAGGACGCAGCTTTATATTCGTCATCCCATGTTTAACTTATCATGGAGGGTGTTATTTTTATATGTGGAGTGTATGTTATATGTTTAGGTTAGTATTACCGAGATGAAGAGCGGAGGGAACTCAAAATCTGAAACGCGCTGGAACTTGTTCTATTCTGATCTGTTAATATAGTATATCCTAGATTGTATTATGTACCACAGATGTACTATTTACAACATATATTCTATTTCTATCTATCTCATCTCTATCTACCTATCTATGATCTATATATATTATATCTATCTATGATCTTTATACTCTGTCTCCTATCTATCTATCTATCTATCTATCTATCTATCTATCTATCTATCATCTTTATAGTCTGTCTCCTATCTATCTATCTCATATCTATCTATCTATCTATCTATCTATCTATCTATCTATCTATCTATCTATCTATCATCTATCTATCTCCTATCTATCTATCTCATATCTATCTATCCATCTCTTATCTATCTATCTATCCATCTCTTATCTATCTATCTATCTATCTATCTATCTATCTATCTATCTATCTCATCTCTATCTACCTATCTATGATCTATATATATTATATCTATCTATCTATCTATCTATCTATCTATCTATCTATCTATCTATCTATCTATCTCATATCTATCTATCTATCTATCTATCTATCTATCTCCTATCTATCTATCTCATATCTATCTATCCATCTCTTATCTATCTATCTATCTATCTATCTATCTATCCATCTCTTATCTATCTATCTATCTATCTATCTATCTATCTATCTATCTATGATCTATATATATTATATCTATCTATCCATCTCTTATCTATCTATCTATCTATCTATCTATCTATCTATCTATCTATCTATCTATCTATCATCTTTATACTCTGTCTCCTATCTATCTATCTCATATCTATCTATCTATCTGTCTGTCTGTCTATCTATCTATCTATCCATCCATCCATCTATGCATACCACAGGCCCGCTCTTGGCCTTGCTGACCGGTAGTAAGTGTCTTATAAAGGGGATGGATGATTTCTCGGAAGCTCTTTCCGATCCCCTGACTGGCACTTTGGCGATTTATGCCGTGTCCGGCCTCCAGCTCGCGGCCATCAGACCCCGGTGACAGAACTTCTCTCTACATCTTTTATCTCTTCCCCGTCCGTACACAAGACGTCTCGCCTTTCTTTTATTCCTAAAAGGTGTCTCCCCTCCCCTCCTGCAATTAACATGAAGAACGACCCATATTGTAACAATTTATGTAAGATGTATCCGTATTTCACCGGACGCGCCCGCAGCGCAGATTCTAGGCGATAATTAATACTGTAACGCCTACAAATCTCCATTTTAATGTTTTCCTTAAAAAAAGATAGAGAATTTTTATGGCTCTTTCCAGCAGCCAGAGGCGATAATTCTCGGCCCTTGTTAGATTCCTAGAAGGGTGAGGGGCGCGGCTCCGATTCGAGGCATATACAGCAAAGAAAACCAAGATTTTAGAAGTTTACGTAAAAAACACTTCCACAGAAAATTGCCATTTCTTTTTGGGTTTTAGGGTAAGGTTTAAACTATTATCCTGTATTATTCTCCATAGTGTTCCTCTTTAAATGTTATTTTACATTTTACGTATAAAGTTGATTGACAGATTATGTACTCCATTCACATCCAGAGCTGCGTTCAGAATGCCACTGGCCGCTTTATTCCAAAAACAGCGCCACACCTGTCTGCAGGTCATGTCTGGTATTGCGGCTCAGCCGCATTCACTTCAGTGGAGCTGAGCCGCAATACCAGAGACCTTCAATGGAGTCTGAATGCAGCTCTGGAGGTGAATAGAGCAGTAGATCTGATCTCAACAAATAGTGATCAGTAAAGGAACTTGCCATGTCATTTATAATGGAGACCATGATGCTTTGCAGCAGTGTGACATATTCCGTGGTCTCCATGCCAGAGTGGGGGGGGGGGGGAGTAGATATTACACTGGGGGGGGGGACTTCGTAACCACAAAATTTCACCCAGATCAGTTATTCTAATGTAATATGTACGTGGTCTGAACCAATGAGTGCTGCCGAGTGAGTGGTGTGAATTTTAGGAAGGGATGGACTTGCCCTTTAAGACCCCTCCATTGTGTACCGTCTCTTTAAGGATGTTTTCTATTATATCCGGAAGCTTTTTTTTTTTTTTTTGCATTGAGTATTGAAGATGCGAACGCGCTCCACATCCAAACCGCAGAGATTTTGGGATGTGAAGAGCTTCTTTCCTTCCTTCCTCTGAGGTTTCACGCCGCGACAGAATCAAACATTTCATCCGCCTCATTCATCGTTTTCCATGAAGGGGGGGGTCAGGCATTGACATGATTTGTATGTTACCCTGTTGCTTTTGTCTTAAAGGGATTGTCCAGAATTTGAAACACATGGCTCCTTCTAGTCCCACAAACATCCGTTGACTGCTCTGCTCCATAGAAGTGAATGGGGCTAAGCTGCAATACCACACACGACCAGTGGACAGATGTGGCGCTGTTTGTAGAAGAAGGCAGCCATGTTTTTTTTTTATCCTGGACAACTCTTTTTCCACTTTCCTATGAAGCCTAGTCATTGTGTAAAGAACAGTTCTTTAACTTCGTTTCTGTTCTTCGCCATTTAAAGATCTCTGATTGCTGTCAGTGACTGGGAACCATCTCTATTACAACAATTGCAAAGGAGGAAGCTCCCACAGCTGAGGGTTTGTGACAATGGTATCCAGTTTAGACAATCCCCTGTGAGGTAAACACATTATCAGCGCAAACCTCTCTCCTGCGCTGGTAGTTTGTTACAGTGTGTCAGGGCTGTTGAAATGGATCCGGCTGTAGTCCAGACTGTTGAATTTATATAGGATTATTCCGACTGGGTACAATTGTAGCAAACCTTCAGCTGTGAGGTGTGTGACTATGTAGCTTTGTTCCAATTTACTGACACAAGTAGAGATCTTGAAAATGGTAAGGAACTGAATGATACCTCACTGTATACAAGGCACATGATGACATCATTAGTGGATGCCTGGTTATAGGTATTACATCAGGGGCAGGACTCATGGGCCCTTACATAGATATACACTACAGGAATATGGGACCGCCCACTGGACTCCTGAATAATAAATACCTTAGTTACATAGACATACAATGCTGGAGTCAGAGACCGCCCACCGGACTCCTGAACAAGGAATCCCTTAGTTACATAGATATACAATGCTGGAGTCAGAGACCGCCCACCGGACTCCTGAACAGCACATCCCTTAGTTACATAGATACAATGCTGGGATCAGAGACCGCCCACCGGACTCCTGTGCAGCGCATCCCTTAGTTACATAGATACAATGCTGGGATCAGAGACCTCCCACTGGACTCTTGTGCAGCACATCCCTTAGTTACATAGATATACAATGCTGGGATCAGAGACCGCCCACCGGACTCCTAAACAGCACATCCCTTAGTTACATAGATATACTGTACAATGCTGGAGTCAGAGACCACCCACTGGACTCCTGAATATCAAATCCCTTAGTTACATAGATATACAATGCTGGAGTCCGAGACCACCCACCGGACTCCTGAACAGCACATCCCTTAGTTACATAGATACAATGCTGGGATCAGAGACCACCCACCGGACTCCTAAACAGCACATCCCTTAGTTACATAGATATACAATGCTGGGATCAGAGACCGCCCACCGGACTCCTAAACAGCACATCCCTTAGTTACATAGATATACAATGCTGGGATCAGAGACCGCCCACCGGACTCCTGAACAGCACATCCCTTAGCTACATAGATACAATGCTGGGATCAGAGACCGCCCACTGGACTCCTGTGCAGCACATCCCTTAGTTACATAGATACAATGCTGGGATCAGAGACCACCCACCGGACTCCTGAACAGCACATCCCTTAGTTACATAGATACAATGCTGGGATCAGAGACCACCCACCGGACTCCTGAACAGCACATCCTTTAGTTACATAGATACAATGTTGGGATCAGAGACCACCCACCGGACTCCTGTGCAGCACATCCCTTAGTTACATAGATACAATGCTGGGATCAGAGACCGCCCACCGGACTCCTGTGCAGCACATCCCTTAGTTACATAGATACAATGCTGGGATCAGAGACCACCCACCGGACTCCTGTGCAGCACATCCCTTAGTTACATAGATACAATGCTGGGATCAGAGACCGCCCACTGGACTCCTGTGCAGCACATCCCTTAGTTACATAGATACAATGCTGGGATCAGAGACCGCCCACTGGACTCCTGTGCAGCACATCCCTTAGTTACATAGATACAATGCTGGGATCAGAGACCGCCCACTGGACTCCTGTGCAGCACATCCCTTAGTTACATAGATACAATGCTGGGATCAGAGACCACCCACCGGACTCCTGCACAGTAAATCCCTTATTGTAGAAGGAATACTGGGGGTCATTGTCTTACCAGGCAGAATCAGACTCAGGGCGGTAATAGGAAAGCTGGATAATGAGAGTAGTAGTTGTTGCCACATTGGTTGTCACCCAGCTTTCTCAGGATCAGATCAAATCTGCCTGACCAGCAAATCTGCCCAGTTATGTGGGAGCCGAGATTGTCTTTACCACTAGATTGATTTTGAGTTTTATTTGCATTTAAGACTGGTGTGAGAGAGCACATTCAGTGTAAAGCACAGGGGATATAGATCATGTCACATATCTATGAAGTCTTATTGTTTTTGCTGCAGGATTTGATTCTTACTTTACACTGGTAGCTGTTTTCTGCCCCCCATGTTGATGTGTACAGTGAATATAGATGACGCATTACAGAGAGGCCCAGCGACTGCGCCGGAACCACAATTAGAAATGTAGATTGTGCCGAAGACGAGGAGCCCGAGAAGAGACATCTGCGCCGCATTAGTGGCGTCTCTCCCTGATGCCGCGCTGCATCAATCTGCCTCCCAGACGCACAGAGAAGCGAAACATCAGCTGTGGTTATACACAGCTCAGAGTTACTGTAACTACACTGCACTTTGTATTGACTGTGGTGAGCACCTGGAGCAGGATCAACCCTATAAACCAGACACACTCTCTGGTAGGGTTCACCCTGCTGATTAAAATGATACCTATCTTGTGAAAATCGGATGCAGTATTCCAGAGGGGGAAAAAAAATTATTATTATTTTTTTTGTGCAAATGAGGGTCTGAGTGCACCCTGGGGCGGAGCCTACCAAGACGGGTATCATTTCAATCAGCAGAATCACCCCCACCTATTTCTTGATTCTTGATTTCTTGATTTAACCCCCTAAGGCTCCATTCACACGTCCTGTTTTTTTTTCCTGATTCGATCCTGATTTTTTCAGGACCCATTGAAATGAATGGATCCAGATCAGGATCGAATCAGGAAAGAAAAACAGGACGTGTGAATGGAGCCTAACTGTTTTGCCAGCGTGGAGCTCCATCAGTGGGAAAAACTGTAGGGGGGAGGCCTGCTTTAGATGCTGCTACCCCCTGAATGGTCTTGTTTGAAAGCTGACAATTCCAAGCTTTCAGACAATACCAAAATGACAGCAATATGTTCAGGAGAGAGGAAGATATCACTGACAGAAATCGGGATGCTGTGAATGTAGCTGGAAATGAAAGTAAAAACAGGTTTCACTTGCGACTATTCCCGACTTTATTTCTAACAGTGATTTCTCCTCTGTTTCTTGGACTTTAGCTGTCATTGTGGTCTTGTATGAAAGCCTGGACTTCAGCTTTCAGACAAGACAAACTGCATGTTTCTAAGTGCTACCATTCAGGAGATATCACCATCTTAAGCAGCCCCCCACCCCTCCAGTTAGCTACGTTTCACCACTGGGCAGAACAGTTAGGTGGTTAAAGGGATTTTCTGTGTGCCTGAAGCCACCACTAGAGGGAGCTCTCTGTATACAATATAAAAAAGTTAAGTTTTCTTAAAGTTGTATTCCCATTTCATAAAGTGATCGCTAGGATCAATGTGCAAGGGTGTGTGAGTGTGGGGGCTGTCCCTATGGGACCCCCATTAGTTTTAGGGTTGCATGGCTGAATCGGGGTTGCCGTCCCTTCACTGGGCTTCCCCGGCCATGCAGGGAAATGCAGCTGGACCCATTCATTTGAATAGAGCTGTGCCGCAGTGGGTGGCCGCCAGAGCACCGAGTCCCAGAGGTAGGACCCCCACCTGTCCTAGAAATATACCATCACTTTATGAGATGGACGGGCCCTCTAAGCGGCAATCTTATCCCGAGGCCGTACGGACTGAATCTTGCAGGACACGGCCGCTTAGTTAGGTGATAATGAATTTTCTGTCTTGGGAGGCGAGCAGAGTGGAACGGGGTTTATTCTAATTCCTTTTCTTCCTCTTTCACACGCTGTTTGTTATCTGTAGACTATGATATTTGCATGGTGTTAATTGCTTTTTTTTTTCCGTACGTTCGGATCGGAAAACTTTCCCGAACGTTCAAACTGATTCAGTTCTAGGTCACGTCCCGCTAGAGGGTGAAGCCTTCACACAACGAGGCCTGGGAGGGACAACGCCATTAACGTCTCAGACTTTGAAAATAAAGAAAGGGGGGGGGGGCGTGTAAACTTTTATGGGTCATTTTCAGAACGTCTCCATGGAGACGTTCTTCGTTCATTACCCAGTGTCCTACAGATACCCTTCACCTTGTGGCCAATACACCAATGTTACGGGGCTTGTTCCTCCGAAAGGTTGATCATCGATGGCCTCTTGGGTCCATCATCTTTGAGATTCTGAGTTAGGGAAATCGACCATGAGATTCAAGGAAGTTTGGATCAGATCGGGAGACCTTGGGGGCCATTCAACTCGCCCACGACGACCAATCCGCTTTCCAGGAAACTGTTCATCTAGGAATGCTCGGACCTAACACCCATAATGTGGTGGTCACCATCTTGCTGGGAAAACTCAGGGAACGTGCCAGCTTCAGTGCATAAAGAGGGAAACACATCATCATGTAGCAGTTGAATGGCCCCCAAGGTCTCCCGATCTGACCCCCTTAGACTTTTATCTTTGGGGTCATCTGAAGGCAATTGTCTATGCTGTGAAGATATGAGATGTGCAGCACCTGAAACTACGCATACTGGAAGCCTGTGCTAGCATTTCTTCTGCGGTGTTGCTATCAGTGTGTGAAGAGTGGGAGAAGAGGGCTGCATTGACAATCCAATACAAGGGGCAGCACCTTGAACACATTTTATAAGTGGTCAGAAACTTGTAAATAACTCATGAAAGAATAAAGTTGCGTTAAAACCAAGCACACCATTGTTTTTCTTGTGAAATTCTCAATAACTTTGATGTGTCACATGACCTCACTCTTCCCATTGAAAAAACTAAAGTTGGATCCAAAATGTCCGACTTCAAAATGGCCGCCATGGTCACCACCCATCTTGAAAAGTTTCCCCCCTCCCATATACTAATGTGCCACAAACAGGAAGTTAATATCACCAACCATTCCCATTTTCTTTAGGTGTATCAATAGAAATGGCCCACCCTGTAGAAATATCTCAGGGTAGGCCTACTTGGTCAAGCCAGTAGGGACTTCAAGTGAGACAGATATCCATACCGAGCACACGGAAGCCGGTTTAGTTAACGGTGGAGAACCTTGGCTTCTTCATTGAATTAGTTCTGTAGTTGACCCAGCTCATAGGCCACCAGGTCCGTAGATGTTTACATCCATTATTGTAGTATTATAGCGTATGTCTACTTGGTCAAGCCAGTAGGGACTTCTGGTGGGCCAGACTTCCTTGCCAAACTGATTTGAGTTGAGTTTACTTGACTTTTGATGGTTGTACATCTTCGCTGTTTTGTTCCAGGGATTGTTGGTTGACCTAGTTCATAGTCCACCATCCATGGTGTCCACTCGTAGATCAGTAGATGAGTGGAATTCATCCATAATAGAAGTATCACAAGGTATGTCCACCTTATTAGGCCAATAGGGACTTCTAGTGGGCCAAAAGCCCCTACTGAATACACAGTCTTCAGTTTAGATGATCTTTGATGGTTAAGAACCTTGGCTACTTCATTCATAGGATTAGTGGTTGACTCATAGGCTCATAGGCCACTGCTAATGATATCTACTCATAGGTCTGTAGATATCTATAGATGGAACTATCCATTATAGTATTATTGTAGGGTATGCCTACTTGGTCAATGCAGTAGGAACATATGGAATTCAGTTTAGTTGGTCTTCAATGGTTCTGTGGCTAGGCTGCTTCATTCCAGAAATTGGTGATTGACCTAGTTCATGGACCATTACCAATGGCCTCATACGTCAGTAGGTATCTAAGAGTGGAACTCATCCCTAAAAGGGTATGTGCATTTGAATGGGCCAATAAGGACCAGTAATCCATACCAAATGCATACAATGGCGCTTACTGGTCAACCAACCATTGCCCTTTCAATGGAACAGGAAGTACAGCGCCGTTCAAAGTGTAGTGGCCATACTGGGTTACTGCACAGCTACTATTGAAGTGAATGGGAGCTCAGCTGCAGTAACCCAGCATGGCCACTACACTTTGGACGGCGCTGTGCTTCCTGTTCCATTGTAAGGGCGAGTTCCAGCACCAGAGGCTGCAGGGGACAGCTGATCGGTGGGAATGTGAGGTGTCGGACCCTAAACGATCAGATATTAACGACCTAGTCAGGAGCCTGGAAAACCCCTTTAAGGGTAACTCCATAATTAAAATTTACATACAACCTTACAAATGCTTTGTACTGAGTCACATGATATTTTCTTCTCCAGTTCTGACTAAAGCTAGATTCTGTATTCAGAGAGCAGCACATCTATTGTAGGTCACATGTCTAACAGCAGGGCGGAGCTAAATCGCTGCATGTTTCCATAGGCAACCAGTAGAATTCCATGTGCGGCTTTGGCTGTGACTGGAGAATAAGGCGTTTTTCCATTTTATATGTAACACGTCGTTGGAGGTGGATTTAAACCGTAGCACGTGAGCTTATAATGTGCAATATGTCCGTCCAATATCCATCCATATTGATGTTGTGTGTTCCTAGCGCATTGCAATCATTTCTGTGAGCGCAGCAACAATAAAGTTTAATTAACAAGTAATTAAGTTGATGAGCCATGGCAGCGCGGAGATCCGTAATAATCGTGTTATTGACATTGTAGGCCGAAAAAAATCTTTTATTATCCCAGCGCCGGATGTGGGAAAGCGTCGAGGTTGAAATGCGCCGACGCATTTTGTAATAGCACCTTGATCTCTAATGACCTCAGGTAAAAGGAGAAGAGATGCGATTTACTGTTTGTGACTGGAGCGATATAGAGATAACCTTGTTGGTCCCAAGAGCTTGCAATCAAATCTGCTTTAATTCAGCAAATCACTTATATGTACAAATCGCTGAGCCTGTCTCTTCTGCCACTGGTAGAAAAATTACATTCAGGAGTTAGATGGTAAAACTGAGACTGCCTGCACTAGAGGGAGCTCAGGAGATTACTGCATACAGATATATACAGCCACCACTAGGAGGAGCTCAGGAGCTGACTGCATACAGATATATACAGCCACCACTAGAGGGAGCTCAGGAGATTACTGCATACAGATATATACAGCCACCACTAGGAGGAGCTCAGGAGATTACTGCATACAGATATATACAGCCACCACTAGAGGGAGCTCAGGAGATTACTGCATACAGATATATACAGCCACCACTAGGGGGAGCTCAGGAGCTGACTGCATACAGATATATACAGCCACCACTAAGGGAAGTTCAGGAGCTTACTGCCTACAGATATATACAGCCACCACTAGACTGAGCTCATGAGCTTACTGGATACAGATATATACAGCCACCACTAGGGGGAGTTCAGGAGCTTACTGCATACAGATATACACAGCCACCACTAGAGGTAGCTCAGGAGATTACTGCATACAGATATACACAGCCACCACTAGGGGGAGCTCAGGAGCGGACTGCATACAGTTTACATATATCTCAATAATAACACAGTATGCAGTCATCTCTTGAGGTCCCCCTAGTGGTGACTGCTGGTAGACGTCTTTTTATCACATACCTCTGTCTATGAAGGGCATTTGGAGCTGTGTGTCAGAGAAACTGACCTTTCACTGATATTAAGATAAATTAGGAAATTATTCGGCGTAGAATGTTTGACCTAAAATGGGGTGAACTAAAAATGTACACCTTCCCATTGTCAAAACCTAACTTTAATATTGATGGGTCCAGCTTGCGATGGAGCCCATGTGGCAGCCATTTTGAGGGATAAACCAGTTTCTATGACAATGAAGCTCGTCGGTTCACTAATGAAAAAAATTTTGCTACCGATCCTGAGGAAAATCACCAGCTGGTAAATCAGTCCGTATTACAGTTGGTTCCCCTGTGTATAAGCTGCAAGTATTCCCCCAAGGGGCCTCATTTATGAGGACTGTCTATACGACTATATTGGTTGCCCATGGCAACCAATCAGAGCTCAGTTTTCATTTCTAGCTCTGGAAAACCGAGCTCCTATTGGTTGCTATGGGCCATGAAAAAAAATTATAAATGAGACCCCAATGGGGGGTGACCCTGGTATACTTTGCCCCTAGCTTGTTTAAGAAAAAAAATGGCGCTTTGAAAGTGCAAACCCAGGGTTTATGGTCAAGGACTATTATACGGTGACCATATGTCCCATTTTTACCAAACGTCCTCTTTCTGGGACCTAAAAAAATTGGCCAGCATTTATAAATTACCAAAAATGTCTGTGAAAGTGGTGGTGATGGGGCGGACTATAATCTGCCACAGTACAAGAGCTGAAGGACCTGCGATGATGTCATCATCATGTGATCAGTGCAGGGGAAGCAGAGTTCAGCAGTGTAGAAGAGAAGTGGTAAGGACCTGTGATGTCACCGACATGTGATCAGTGTAGGAGGAGCCACAGCTCATCAGTGGAGAGGAGAAGTGGTAAGGACTGGTGATGATGTCAGCATCATGTGATCAGTTCAGGGGGAAGCACAGTTCAGCAGTGGAGAGGAGAAGTGGTAAGGACCTCTGATGTCACCGTCGTGTGATCAGTGCAGTAGCAGGCAAAGTTTAGCTGTGGAGAAATGGTAAGGACCTGTGATGATGTCACCATCATGTGATCTTCACGGGGTGGGGGTGGGGAGTCGGGGGGAGAGGTCAGCAGTGCAAAGAAGTGGTAAGGACCTGTGATGATGTCACCATCATGTGATCTTCACGGGGTGGGGGTGGGGAGTCGGGGGGAGAGGTCAGCAGTGCAAAGAAGTGGTAAGGACCTGTGATGATGTCACCATCATGTGATGAGTGCAGGAGGGGGGCGGAGTTCAGCAGTGGAGAAGTAGTGAGCCTGAGAAACCTTGGAACTTGTAGTACTCTGCCATTATACTCCCCGTATCTGAATTGTCCTCTCATATCCCAAAATAGCAGCCTGGACATGTTGGGAGTTGTAGTTCTCACCTCTTATAGTCCCTCTCTGAATTGTCCTCTGATATCCCATAATAACAGCCTGGACATGTTGTAAGTGGTAGTCCTCTCCTCTTATACTCCATCCCTGTAATTTCCCCTCGGCAGGTACATCACCGTAGGGGATACTGAGGTAGCATACACAGGCCCGGGTGCTAGAATGGGCCCCTCCGCTGCACAAGAGCTTCAAGAAACAGCCCTGGCCCTTGGGCTATAGGAGATGTATTCCCCATAGTCACAGTGTCAGTTTGCTGCCCTGTATGTACAGTAAAATCACCCCCCCCTCCCCCCGACACCCAGACCGTGGGTCAATGACCCCTTAGTCCTCCTATAGCTGCAGGAGAATGCCAAATTGAACACCCCTGTGGGCACTCCAAGACACTTGGCACTTTTTAGCCCCTTTGGGTCTGAGGAACAGCTGCCCTCAGTATATTTTTCAGCAGATGCCAATACTTTTGCAACTTTTTTTGTTAATGCGCATTTTGCGGGCGAAACAGTTAAATGGAAGCGATTGTGTGACCAATAAAAAAATAATAATCCGCCTGCCCTCCCATACAATACAGAAGCTTTCTGCTAATATCATCAAGGCCTTCGCAGCGCAGGAAAGCAGGATCATGGAAACTGAACTTTAATTGATATTGCACTGTTACCATAGCGACCAAGGCCTGCGCAGGACCGAAGCCTCGCACACAGTAAACAGATGGAGGGAGATGAAACGGCAGATGATCAATTCCCTGATGTTACCTACAGATGTGAGAACTGTAACAATCCATGTTCACGTGAAATAGACCACGGCAGTGACGATTATTACCGCAAACATACATGTGCACGCCCGTTCGGCTCTATGTATGTACAGTGGCTCGGTCACCTTAGACTGGGGTGACGTGGCAACATGTGTCACACAACGGAAAGATCATGATGTTGCATTGCGTCTAATGGGATCTGCGCCCTTACGTGTGCTAACAGTCCCAAAATTGTCAGGATTGTCCTGAATTTCCACATACAATCCCAGCAAATTTGGCTTGGCCAAACCCAAAAATAGGCAGGTCCTGTGGAAGCACTGCCCGGAAGTGGGCGTTACTGGGTGGGTTTGAGCATAGCTGCCAGCTGTCCCAAATTTGCAGGGACTGTTCCTAGTTTTCAGACTGATTTGGGCTCATAAATGGACATTCCCAGTTGGATTTGGGGCATCCCTCGGGGGCGGAGCTTTTCATGCCCCGAATTTACCAACTAAAATGTTAGTAAGTATGTGTTTGGGAAATGTCTTCGAGGGGTATTCCAGTTTTAATGATTACATTTGTTTATTTAGAGAATAGGATGTTGATCAATTTTCTAATATACATCTATTTAAAATTTTGCTAAAAAGCTTTATTAACAACATCACCTAGAGACAGGCAGCTATTTTACAACATTACCTAGAGACAGGCAGCTATTTTACAATGTCACCTAGACACAGGCAGCTATTTGACAATGTTACCTAGAGACAGGCAGCTATTTTACAATGTCACCTAGAGACAGGCAGCTATTTTACAACATCACCTAGAGACAGGCAGCTATTTTACAACATCACCTAGAGACAGGCAGCTATTTTACAACATCACCTAGAGACAGGCAGCTATTTTACAACATCACCTAGAGACAGGCAGCTATTTTACAACGTCACCTAGAGACAGGCAGCTATTTGACAACGTCACCTAGAGACAGGCAGCTATTTGACAACGTCACCTAGAGACAGGCAGCTATTCGACAACATCAACTAGAGACAGGCAGCTATTTTACAACGTTACCCAGAGACAGGCAGCTATTTTACAATGTCACCTAGAGACAGGCAGCTATTTGACAACATCAACTAGAGACAGGCAGCTATTTTACAACGTTACCCAGAGACAGGCAGCTATTTTACAATGTCACCTAGACACAGGCAGCTATTTTACAACGTTACCTAGAGACAGGCAGCTATTTGACAATGTTACCTAGAGACAGGCAGCTATTTGACAACGATACCTAGAGACAGGCAGCTATTTGACAACGTTACCTAGAGACAGGCAGCTATTTTACAATGTTACCTAGAGACAGGCAGCTATTTGACAAAGTTACCTAGAGACAGGCAGCTATTTGACAACGTCACCTAGAGACAGGCAGCTATTTTACAACGTCACCTAGAGACAGGCAGCTATTTTACAACGTCACCTAGAGACAGGCAGCTATTTTACAACGTCACCTAGAGACAGGCAGCTATTTTACAACGTCACCTAGAGACAGGCAGCTATTTGACAACGTCACCTAGAGACAGGCAGCTATTTGACAACGTTACCCAGAGACAGGCAGCTATTTTACAATGTCACCTAGAGACAGGCAGCTATTTGACAACATCAACTAGAGACAGGCAGCTATTTTACAACGTTACCCAGAGACAGGCAGCTATTTTACAACGTTACCCAGAGACAGGCAGCTATTTTACAATGTCACCTAGACACAGGCAGCTATTTTACAACGTTACCTAGAGACAGGCAGCTATTTGACAACGTTACCTAGAGACAGGCAGCTATTTGACAACGTTACCTAGAGACAGGCAGCTATTTTACAATGTTACCTAGAGACAGGCAGCTATTTGACAACGTTACCTAGAGACAGGCAGCTATTTGACAACGTCACCTAGAGACAGGCAGCTATTTGACAACATCAACTAGAGACAGGCAGCTATTTGACAACGTCACCTAGAGACAGGAAGCTATTTGACAACGTTACGTAGAAACAGGCATCTATTTTACAACATCACCTAGAGACAGTCAGCTATTTTAAGACATCACCTAGAGACAGTCAGCTATTTTAAGACATCACCTAGAGACAAGCAGCTATTTTACAACATCAGCTAGAGACAGGCAGCTGTTTTATAACGTCACCTAGAGACAGGCAGCTATTTTACAATGTCACCTAGAGACAGGCAGCTATTTTACAACGTCACCTAGAGACAGGCAGCTATTTGACAACATCACATAGAGACAGGCAGCTATTTGACAACGTCACCTAGAGACAGGCAGCTATGCCAGCAGCTTGCCCGCTTACAAGCGGAGCCATAGAAATCAATGATAAAATTCTGACTACCAGCACCCACCACTAGGGGGAGCTCACTACATACATATTTATACATGAAAGCAGCATAACATGCAGCTAGCTCCCCCTAGTGTCAGGGGCTTTCTTGGCAGATGTATGGAGTCATAGACATCACGTATGACAGTCGACTTCTCAGAGGTTGGAGCCGCCAGGCCTTGTTCTGTTCTGTCAGGCAGCACTCGTGTCCCGACTTCCTTCCTCCCTCTGTTCTTCTGTAAATGATTATTCACCAGATGGAAAACGGATGTGGATGATGATAATGATGAGAGTAGTCACATCAAACACTCATTTATCTAATATTAGTGAGGTCTGGGCTGCATTCTACATGCGGGGTGAAGTAGGGAATAATTCTGTGTCTTCTGTTACTGACCCCTGGAGCTTACAATCTAATTCTTCAAGGCTACGATCACACTTGTGTTGTGGATCCCATTCATAATTGCAGTTTTGCAGCATTAATTTGCCTTCCAGTGCAGCATTTTAGTGATTGTACAGTAAAAAGCCAAAAGAAAAAAAAATTGCAAAGTGGAAACTGTCAACAAGCAGGTCGTATGCCCTCGTCGTATACAGCATGCATGTGTTAATGAGCTTAGCCCAATCACAGTAGGGCACCAATATGTGTTCAATGTACTATGTATAGACAAGTTATAAGAACATCAGGTCCATCAACAGCTGCTTGCTGACGGTTTCCAAAAATAATAAAAATAAAGCTGAACAAATGAATGAAAATGGCAAAAAATTGCAAACTTGCCGGATTTTAAATTTGCTGACTATAAAACCAATGTTAATAAAAGGTGGAGTGGCCCTTTAAGTTACAGAATATATGGAATATGAGGCTGGAGCTATCTTAACAGAGCCGCCTGTGATAGTGAAGTCATTCTGCGGAGGAGCTCTGTCCGTCCTCCTGTCTCTAGGTATTCAGTCCGATCCGGTCTGTTCCTTTAATCCCAGTGAATCCCAGGCCTTGGTTTATGATCCCGCGTTCTGGAATCACTCAAATTCTCCAGAGACAGAAAAGACGGAAACTTGGAATAGAGAAAAAAACATCAACATAACACAAAATACAAGCGCTGATCGTTAGATAATAGATAGATAGATAGATAGATAGATAGATAGATAGATAGATAGATAGATAGATAGATAGATAGATAGATATGAGATAGATAAGAGATAGATAATGGATAGATAGATAGATAGATAGATAGATAGATAGATAGATAGATAGATAGATAGATATGAGAGATAGATATAAGATAGATAGATAATAGATATAAGAGATAGATATAAGATAGATAGATAATAGATATGAGAGATAGATATAAGATAGATAGATAGATAATAGATATAAGAGATAGATATAAGATAGATAGATAATAGATATGAGAGATAGATATCTATCTAGAAAGAAACCTCAAATGATTTGGATATCTATCTCATATCTATCTATCTATCTATCTATCTATCTATCTATCTATCTCCTATTTATTATCTATCTATCTCTATCTATCTATCTATTTATCTATCTAATATCTATCAATCTAATATCTATCTCCTATTTATTATCTATCTATCTATCTATCTATCTATCTATCTCCTATTTATTATCTATCTATCTATCTATGAATCATCATCTATATCAAATCTATCTATCTATCTCTATCTATCCTCATGATCTCACTTTTCCACGCTGTTATGTATTCCACTGACGATCATCACTCTGTGGATTTCTCTTCTCTCTCCGGTGTCCACCACTTTTTCCATCTGTATTTTCCATACGTCCTGACATGTGTTCTGTAATAATTTGCTCAATTAGCCTCCTCTCCCCGTCACATGAGACCTCGTCATGGACGTCACTGGTGTTCATTATGAGGTGGAAAACTTAATCCAGGAAAAGCTGGGTGAGAGCAATCAGTATGGCGCCATTACAGCCGGCAGTCACCCAGCTTTCCCTGACCCTGGCTCGCCGCCCTGCCTCACTATGTATCTCAGACACTATACACGTATGAACCGTGTCTGCTGCTGCAGGACTTGGCTGATTTCCCAGCGGTGGTTTTGGCTGTTACTGAAGAAGGTCCGAGATGTGAGACTGAAACGTTGTATCTACATTACACCTCCGGGTATAGTAATACAATAAATTATCTGAGGCCACGTCTATATTGTAAATCACACATCCTGCAGCGCTCTGTACCCTATTATATGTTTCTGTGGTGTATTATACAATTATTTTCCACCATTTCTCTCAGCTTTCCTTAACTCTTTACTCTCCACGTGGTTTGAGCACGTCAGCATGCTGGTCATTTTGCTGAACTGCGTCACCCTCGGGATGTTCCAGCCCTGTGAAGACGTGGAGTGTTTGTCAGAGAGATGCACAATTCTTGAGGTAAGATTCAGATTTCTATTTCACTGTGCTACATCCTGTATTATACTCCAGAGCTGCATTCACTATTCTGCTGGTGCAGTCACTGTGCACATACATTACTTATCCTGTACTGATCCTGAGTTACATCCTGTATTATACTCCAGAGCTGCACTCACTATTCTGCTGGTGCAGTCACTGTGTACATACATTACTTATCCTGTACTGATCCTGAGTTACATCCTGTATTATACTCCAGAGCTGCACTCACTATTCTGCTGGTGCAGTCACTGTGTACATACATTACTTATCCTGTACTGATCCTGAGTTACATCCTGTATTATACTCCAGAGCTGCACTCACTATTCTGCTGGTGCAGTCACTGTGTACATACATTACTTATCCTGTACTGATCCTGAGTTACATCCTGTATTATACTCCAGAGCTGCACTCACTATTCTGCTGGTGCAGTCACTGTGTACATACATTACTTATCCTGTACTGACCCTGAGTTACATCCTGTATTATACTCCAGAGCTGCACTCACTATTCTGCTGGTGGAGTCACTGTGTACATACATTACTTATCCTGTACTGATCCTGAGTTCCATCCTGTATTATACTCCAGAGCTGCACTCACTATTCTGCTGGTGGAGTCACTGTGTACATACATTACTTATCCTGTACTGATCCTGACTTACATCCTGTATTATACTCCAGAGCTGCACTCACTATTCTGCTGGTGCAGTCACTGTGTACATACATTACTTATCCTGTACAGATCCTGAGTTACATCCTGTATTATACTCCAGAGCTGCACTCACTATTCTGCTGGTGCAGTCACTGTGTACATACATTACTTATCCTGTACTGATACTGAGTTACATCCTGTATTATACTCCAGAGCTGCACTCACTATTCTGCTGGTGGAGTCACTGTGTACATACATTACTTATCCTGTACTGATCCTGACTTACATCCTGTATTATACTCCAGAGCTGCACTCACTATTCTGCTGGTGCAGTCACTGTGTACATACATTACTTATCCTGTACAGATCCTGAGTTACATCCTGTATTATACTCCAGAGCTGCACTCACTATTCTGCTGGTGCAGTCACTGTGTACATACATTACTTATCCTGTACTGATCCTGAGTTACATCCTGTATTATACTCCAGAGCTGCACTCACTATTCTGCTGGTGCAGTCACTGTGTACATACATTATCTATCCTGTACTGATCCTGAGTTACATCCTGTATTATACTCCAGAGCTGCACTCACTATTCTGCTGGTGCAGTCACTGTGTACATACATTACTTATCCTGTACTGATCCTGAGTTACATCCTGTATTATACTCCAGAGCTGCACTCACTATTCTGCTGGTGCAGTCACTGTGTACATACATTATCTATCCTGTACTGATCCTGAGTTACATCCTGTATTATACTCCAGAGCTGCACTCACTATTCTGCTGGTGCAGTCACTGTGTACATACATTACTTATCCTGTACTGATCCTGAGTTACATCCTGTATTATACTCCAGAGCTGCACTCACTATTCTGCTGGTGCAGTCACTGTGTACATACATTACTTATCCTGTACTGATCCTGAGTTACATCCGGTATTATACTCCAGAGCTGCACTCACTATTCTGCTGGTGCAGTCACTGTGTACATACATTACTTATCCTGTACTGATCCTGAGTTACATCCTGTATTATACTCCAGAGCTGCACTCACTATTCTGCTGGTGCAGTCACTATGTACATACATTACTTATCCTGTACTGATCCTGAGTTACATCCTGTATTATACTCCAGAGCTGCACTTACTATTCTGCTGGTGCAGTCACTGTGTACATACATTACTTATCCTGTACTGATCCTGAGTTACATCCTGTATTATACTCCAGAGCTGCACTCACTATTCTGCTGGTGCAGTCACTGTGTACATACATTACTTATCCTGTACTGATCCTGAGTTACATCCGGTATTATACTCCAGAGCTGCACTCACTATTCTACTAGTGGAGTCACATCTATATCTATCTATCTCTCCATGTACACGTGTGTTTGCTGTGTGTTCACCTGCAGAACGTTCCTCTCTTCTGGGATCTGCCTTTATATTTACATCTGGTACAGAAATAGACGGCAGCGTTATATATTATTAACAGCCACCAATCCTCCAGCCGCAGAACCAGCAGCCCCATGCAATCCCAGCCTCTGGAGGGACAATTAAAAAGAAAAAAAGTTTAACCCGTTCATCTCCATCAGCGAGATCATATGCAGATGTAGCAGGGCCGAGTTTATCATTTTCCGCACAGCTGACTAGGATATTATGCCGTTATCTGTAGTTTTACATGGGGCTGCCAGTACAGATAGACCTATCAGTGCCCAGACAGATAAATGACAAACTCAGCTCTGCTATATCTCTACATTCACTTATTACAAGCTGCAGAGCGGTGATATTTCCGGACGTAAAGCGTATTCCACGACATTATAGCGGCTCTCCGCGGGCTCATAAATTAAGGATATGACAGAGTCTTCATTTACTGGCAGAACGTGTCAGGAAATCACAAAGAGTCTTCTCCACGGTGGACCGTTTCCTTAAAGGACGATTAAAGGGAATGTTAGAATTATTGTCAATAAAGTTTATTGAAACGAGCGCTCTGAGTGACCACCGGAGTGCAGCAGGTCCCCCAGCCCCATGAGTCACAAGCGATGAATTAAAGGGGTGATTCCGTTTTATATCACTAAGCTTAATCCACAGCTCTTCACAAAAAAACACCAACAGTGGCCCCGTTGTGTAGTTGGGTCCAAATTGATGGAAGGCAGAGCCGGTAATACCATATTGTGGCACATTATACCGCCCCAAGAGAGCCAAATACCACAGTCCATCACAGAATACTGCCCCAAAAACTTCCACTGACGGCTGTGAGGAGGGTCCAGGCGGCCCCCTGGGCATCAGCCCACCGGGAGATTTCCCTGTAAGGTCTATGGCCAATCCGCCCCTGGATAGATAGATAGATATGAGATAGATAGATAGATAGATAGATATGAGATAGATAGATAGATAGATAGATAGATAGATAGATAGATAGATAGATAGTTAGGTAGATAGATAGATAGATAGATATTAGATAGATAGATAGATAGATAGATAGATAGATAGATAGAAGATAGATATGAGATAGATAGATAGATGATAGATAGATAGATAGATAGATAGATAGATAGATAGATAGATAGATATGATAGATAGATAGATAGATAGATAGATAGATATGAGATAGATAGATATGAGATAGATAGGA
Organism: Rhinella marina; assembly: GCA_900303285.1. NCBI lineage: Eukaryota > Metazoa > Chordata > Amphibia > Anura > Bufonidae > Rhinella > Rhinella marina. The sequence continues at coordinate 702,892 of ONZH01024471.1, read as the reverse complement.
GATAGATAGATATGAGATAGATAGATAGATAGGAGATAGATAGATATGAGATAGATAGATAGATAGATAGATAGATAGATAGATAGATAGGAGATAGATAGATAGATAGATAGATAGATAGATAGATAGATAGATAGATAGATAGGAGAAAGATATGAGATAGATATGAGATAGATAGATGATAGATAGATAGATAGATAGATAGATAGATAGATAGATAGATAGATATTAGATAGATAGATAGATAGATAGATATTAGATAGATAGATAGATAGATAGATAGATAGATAGATAGATAGATAGATAGGAGATAGATAGATAGATAGATAGATAGATAGATAGATAGATAGGAGATAGATAGATAGATAGATAGATAGATAGATAGGAGATAGATAGATAGATAGATAGATAGGAGATAGATAGATAGATAGATAGATAGATAGATAGATAGATAGATAGATAGAATTACTGTCAATACAATTTATTGAAACCAGCGCTCTGAGTGACCACCGGAGTGCAGCAGGTCCCCCCTCCCCATGAGTCACAGATAGATAGATATGAGGTAGATAGAAAGATAGATTGATAAATATTAGATAGATATTAAATAGAAAGATAGATATTAGATAGATAGATATTAGATAGATAGATAGATAGATATTAGAGTGATTCAGTTTTATATTACTAAACTTAATCCACTTTCTGTTTTTCAGCTCTTTTTTTAGACCTCTGCTTGCTGTCAGTGAATGGTAACATTACTGTTTACATCTTGAAGCCAAAGGCTTGCGCATGTCTCACTAATTGTATCCAGTGTAGATGGTCACAAACAGTCTGCACCGATACATTGTAACAAACTGTCAGCACTGGAGAGGATTGTCTAGACTGGATGTAATGGTGACAAACCCTCTGCTGCTGATAGGTCAGGGCAGGTGTTCAGACTTCCGAATGTTCCCGTTCACTGACAGAAAGCAGAGATCTTGATAATAATAATAATAAGGAATTGAAAGACAGTGTATGATGAAAAGTTGCACGACCCCTTCACCTGGCATTACTCATTTTCAGACCCTAATGGTGGCCATATTGATTGTCAGAAAAAGGTGAATTTTATGGAGCTGCCCTTTAAGTAACTGTAACCTTAATCAGAGCGCACCTCTCCCCCCCCCTCAGTGATATAAATTTCGGGGCCCCGCCCTCGTACCGCTCTGCCATTCTCTTAGGTAAACTGTAAGGTGCAGGGAGCAGCTCTGACAACTAAGTACTGGGTGCATTGTGCCGTAATTAGACGGCGCACGAGCCCCTCCCCCACACTAATTCCTGTTATTTCTCCCAGGCTGAGGTCAGGTATGTAACACGACACAGCCTTCTGCTCCTGATTGTCACCACTGAGCTAATGTACAGATATAGCAGAGCTGAGCCTGTTATTAACTCTTTGGGTGTAGACTGCTAATCTAACTGCTACATCCTATTATTCCACTTTTGCTTTACATAAAAAACTTAGCTCTGCTATACCCGACCATCTCAGCTCCATAATATCTGCCAATCCTTGTTGTGTTGCATCTGCAAAACTCAGCTCTACTATATCAGATAAATGCAGTTTTAGTACTCTAATCATCCCATATACTACTGCCCCCGACAAACCCAGCTCTACTACACCGACCATTCTAGCCCTGTTTCATCTAACAACCCTAGTTCTGCTTCTCCTGACAAACCCAACTCTGCTACACCGACCATCCTAGCCCAAACCCAACACTACTATACAGACCATTTTACTTCAGTTCCATCTAACAACCGTAGTTTTCCTACATCTGACAAACCCAGCTCTACTACACCGACCATTCTAGCCCTGTTCCATCTAACAACCTCAGCCCTGCTTCTCCTGACAAACCCAACACTACTATACAGACCATTTTATTTCAGTTTCATCTAACAACCCTAGTTCCCCTACTTCTGACAAACCCAGCTATACTACACCTACCATCCTAGCTCTGTTACATCTATCAATCCTAGTTCTGCTGCTCCTGACAAACCCAACTTTACTACACTGACCCCCCTAGCCCTGTTACATCTAGCAACCCTAGTCTGCTTCTTCTGACAAACCCAACTCTACTACACTGACCATCCTAGCCCTATTACATCTTACAACCCTAGTCTGCTTCTCCTGACAAACCCAACTCTACTACACTGACCATCCTAGCCCACATCCAACACTACTATACAGACCATGTTATTTCTGTTTCATCTAACAACCCTAGTTCTCCTACATCTGACAAACCCAGCTCTACTACACTAACCATCCTAGCCCTGTTACATCTAGCAATCATAGTTCTGTAGCTCCTGACAAACCCAACTCTGCTACACTGAACATCCTAGCCCAAACCCAACACTACTATACAGACCATGTTATTTCTGTTTCATCCAACAACCCTAGTTCTCCTACTTCTGACAAACTCAGCTCTACTACACTGACCATCCTAGCCCTGTTACATCTAGCAATCCTAGCTCTGCTTCTCCTGACAAACCCAACTCTACTTTGTGGCAGAAAATTCCAGGACTGAAAATCAGCTCCATTCATGTGAATGGGGCAGAAAGTACATGGATTTCTGCAACTCTGCAGGTAGAGCAGAACAACCCTAGCTCTGCTGTACCTGCGGATCCCTGCATATCTCACAATTCCTTTCCCAGTACTAATCTCAGTCCTGCTACATGTGACAAGCTCAGCTCTGCTACACCTGCACTAATGAAGCATAGAAGCGGTATAGTAAATCTATAATTCAGCTGTGTAATCCATAGAGGGGTCTGAAGTTCAGGCTCTCGGCTCCTCGGAAATACTGACTGGTTTTCTGGGGCCAATTAAATTGTCGTTCTGCTGCTCTCGGATTGTTAACACGTTCCCTTTTTTGCCGTTTCTTGGCTGTCGTCACGCAGCACGAGCCGGCTAAATATATTTATTCTCTAGAAAAAAAAAAAATAGTCATGTAGGACAAAGAGAGCGGGGACTCCTGGCAGCCGCCTCGACAGTTCACAGTTTATTGGCAGCCGCTTTCCAGAAGGATTGGAAGTTCACGTAAACAGCGGCAATCACGGCGAAGAAAACACGGAAATATTGTTACTGCGCTGTGCAAGGCCGCGGCAGCGCCGTCCTCACATACCGCACTGTGGTTTACACTGCTGCCATGTATCACCGGGTATCACCCCGGGAACAGGAGAGAAGAGCTCACTGGTGAAGTCTCTGAGCGGCGCCAAAGGGCGACTGTCACACAAGTCCTTATAGATACAGGAGAGAAGAGCTCACTGGTGAAGTCTCTATAATCCTTATAGATACAGGGGACAAAAGCTGACGGGTCCAAGAGGCTCAAACCCCAGAGGTTCATCCACATCAGTCACTAAGGCCACTTTCACACGACAGTATTTTTTGCGGGCCCCGATCCGCATTTTTCACATGAAAAATGCGGACCCATTCATTTCTATGGGTCCGCAAAAAATACTGAGAGCCTACTTTGTGCTGTCCACATCCGTATGCCTGTTCCGTAGCCCCGCAAGAAAGATAGAACATGTCCGATAGGCATTGGTACAATGGATCCGCAAAAAAAAACGGATGCCATAGGGACGGCATCCGTTTTTTTTGCGCATCTGCAATTTGCGGACCGCAAAACACAATGTTCGTGTGAAAGAGGCCTAAGAAGGAAGGAGATAGATAGATAGATAGATAGATAGATAGATAGATAGATAGATATGAGAGAGATAGACAGATATGAGATAGATTGATAGGAGGGAGATAGATAGATAGATAGATAGATAGATAGATAGATAGATAGATAGATAGATAGATAGATAGAAGATATGAGATAGATAGATAGATAGATAGATAGATAGATAGATAGATAGATAGATAGAAGATATGAGATAGATAGAAGATATGAGATAGATAGATAGATAGATAGATATGAGATAGACAGATAGATAGATATGAGATAGATAGATAGATAGATAGATAGATAGATAGAAGATATGAGATAGATAGAAGATATGAGATAGATAGATAGATATAAGATAGATAGATAGATAGATAGATATGAGATAGATAGATAGATAGATAGATAGATAGATAGATAGATAGATAGATATGAGATAGATAGATCATATAAGATATAGATAGAAGATAGATTGATAGATATGAGATAGATAGGAGAGATAGATAATAGATATTAGATAGATAGATAGAAGATATGAGATAGATAGATATTAGATAGATAGATAGATAGATAGATAATTAGATAGAAAGATAGATGTGACATAAATTGATTTTATTTGTTAAAAAATAACATTGACATATATTGTCTTTCAATTTCTCTGTATTTTCAAAATCTCTGCTTGCTGTCAGTGAATATAAACATTACATGCAGAGGCTGAACACCCTACATTAGAGAGAAATGAGATCAGCCTGCGCACGTGTCGGTGGTGACAGTCTATACTCTGGAGCCATAGATATCAATGAGGGACACAATTTTGGACATTTCTTTATCTTTCCTTCTAATCCTTCTGTGGCGGACCTCAGTAATACTCTTCCATTATAGAAGAAGCTGGGGATCAAATCCAAGGTTTTGAGTAAGATGAACATCAGGTGGATGTGGTTTGGGTGGTCAGGTGCTTTGTAGACGTATTGGTTGTTCTTCTTTCACTACAAGGAATTTAAAGGAGTCCCGAAAGATGTCTATGACCAGACGATTGTGTTTTCTCCCACCCATTCATGGTCTTACATCCCACCAGAAGTAACCCAACATGTAACCGTCTTATAATGTGCCTGCTTTCTGATGGGTGCACTGGGCCGTGTGGGTGTATCAGTCCCACAGGAAATAACAGAAGTTGGTCTTCTAGAAGTAAATTGAATCAGTGGTAATAAGGATTTGTCTTTTCTTCTGCCCCAGGCATTCGATGGCTTCATCTTCGCTTTCTTTGCGGTGGAAATGGTCATTAAGATGATAGCATTGGGCATCTTTGGGCAGAAGTGTTACCTGGGAGACACGTGGAACAGACTGGATTTTTTTATCGTCATGGCTGGGTGAGTAGTAAATTATGTCCAGGGGGGTTTAAGCTTCTACACTGGGAGGACGTTGTAGATATCTCTTGGGGGTGTGCGATCTGAACATAACCATATTTGCCGAATATGTCACTGATTGGACTGTACTGTGTCCTAACTTATCAAGTTACAATGGTGGTATGAGATTAGAAAAATATTACTCTTTTCTTGTCAGCATTATTCACTTGAATTCTGATCTTATATAGAAGAATATAACTACTATAATACTGCTCCTATGTACAAGAATATAACTACTATAATACTGCCTCCTTTGTACAAGAATATAACTACTATAATACTGCTCCTATGTACAAGAATATAACTACTATAATACTGCTCCTATGTACAAGAATATAACTACTATAATACTGCTCCTATGTACAAGAATATAACTACTATAATACTGCTCCTATATACAAGAATATAACTACTATAATACTGCTCCTATGTACAAGAATATAACTACTATAATACTGCTCCTATGTACAAGAATATAACTACTATAATACTGCTCCTATGTACAAGAATATAACTACTATAATACTGCTCCTATGTACAAGAATATAACTACTATAATACTGCCTCCTATGTACAAGAATATAACTATTATAATACTGCCTCCTATGTACAAGAATATAACTACTATAATACTGCTCCTATGTACAAGAATATAACTACTATAATACTGCTCCTATGTACAAGAATATAACTACTATAATACTGCCTCCTATGTACAAAAATATAACTACTATAATAGTGCTCCTATGTACAAGAATATAACTACTATAATACTGCTCCTATGTATAAGAATATAACTATCATAATACTGCTCCTATGTACAAGAATATAAATACTATAATACTGCTCCTATGTACAAGAATATAAATACTATAATACTGCCTCCTATGTACAAGAATATAACTGCTATAATACTGCTCCTATGTATAAGAAATATAACTATCATAATACTGCTCCTATGTACAAGAATATAACTGCTATAATACTGCTCCTATATACAAGAATATAACTACTATAATACTGCTCCTATGTACAAGAATATAACTACTATAATACTGCCTCCTATGTACAAAAATATAACTACTATAATACTGCTCCTATGTACAAGAATATAACTACTATAATACTGCTCCTATGTACAAGAATATAACTGCTATAATACTGCTCCTATGTACAAGAATATAACTACTATAATACTGCTCCTATGTACAAGAATATAAATACTATAATACTGCCTCCTATGTACAAGAATATAACTACTATAATACTGCCTCCTATGTATAATAATATAACTACTATAATACTGCCTCCTATGTACAAGAATATAACTACTATAATACTGCTCCTATGTAGAAGAATATAACTACTATAATACTGCTCCTATGTACAAGAATATAACTACTATAATACTGCTCCTATGTACAAGAATATAACTACTATAATACTGCTCCTATGTACAAGAATATAAATAGTATAATACTGCTCCTGTGTACAAGAATATAACTACTATAATACTGCTCCTATGTACAAGAATATAACTACTATAATACTGCTCCTATGTACAAGAATATAACTACTATAATACTGCCTCCTATGTACAAGAATATAACTACTATAATACTGCTCCTATGTACAAGAATATAACTACTATAATACTGCTCCTATGTACAAGAATATAACTACTATAATATTGCTCCTATGTACAAGAATATAACTACTATAATACTGCCTCCTATGTACAAGAATATAACTACTATAATACTGCTCCTATGTACAAGAATATAACTACTATAATACTGCTCCTATGTACAAGAATATAACTACTATAATACTGCCTCCTATGTACAAGAATATAACTACTATAATACTGCTCCTATGTACAAGAATATAACTACTATAATACTGACTCCTATGTACAGAATATAACTACTATAATACTGCCTCCTATGTACAAGAATATAACTACTATAATACTGCTCCTATGTACAAGAATATAACTACTATAATACTGCTCCTATGTACAAGAATATAACTACTATAATACTGCTCCTATGTACAAGAATATAACTACTATAATACTGCCTCCTATGTACAAGAATATAACTACTATAATACTGCTCCTATGTACAAGAATATAACTACTATAATACTGCTCCTATGTACAAGAATATAACTACTATAATACTGCTCCTATGTACAAGAATATAACTACTATAATACTGCCTCCTATGTACAAAAATATAACTACTATAATACTGCTCCTATGTACAAGAATATAACTACTATAATACTGCTCCTATGTACAAGAATATAAACTACTATAATACTGCTCCTATGTACAAGAATATAAATACTACTAAATACTGCCTCCTATGTACAAGAATATAACTACTATAATACTGCTCCTATGTACAAGAATATAAACTACTATAATACTGCTCCTATGTACAAGAATATAACTACTATAATACTGCTCCTATGTACAAGAATATAAATAGTATAATACTGCTCCTGTGTACAAGAAATATAACTACTATAATACTGCTCCTAATGTACAAGAATATAACTACTATAATACTGCTCCTATGTACAAGAATATAACTACTATAATACTGCCTCCTATGTACAAGTATAAACTACTATAATACTGCTCCTATGTACAAGAATATAACTACTATAATACTGCTCCTATGTACAAGAATATAACTACTATAATATTGCTCCTATGTACAAGAATATAAACTACTATAATACTGCTCCTATGTACAAGAATATAACTACTATAATACTGCCTCCTATGTACAAGAATATAACTACTATAATACTGCCTCCTATGTACAAGATATACTCATAATACTGCTCCTGTACAAGAATAAACTCTATAATACTGCCTCCTATGTACAAGAATATAACTACTATAATACTGTCCTATGTACAAGAATATAAATAGTATAATACTGCTCCTGTGTCAAGAATATAACTACTATAATACTAGCTCCTATGTACAAGAATATAACTACTATAATACTGCTCCTATGTACAAGAATATAAACTACTATAATACTGCTCCTATGTACAAGATATACTACTATAATACTGCTCCTATGTACAGATATAACTACTATAATACTGCTCCTATGTACAAGAATATAACTACTATAATATTGCTCCTATGTACAAGAATATAACTACTATAATACTGCTCCTATGTACAAGAATATAACTACTATAATACTGCCTCCTATGTACAAGAATATAACTACTATAATACTGCCTCCTATGTACAAGAATATAACTATAACCCCTTAAAAGAATATAACTATAATACTGCTCCTATGGACTTCTCATCTTCTCACCATCTTTCCCACACAGTGAGGAGTAGAACAGCAGCAGATTTGGCACAATTACCCTTCATATTTCGCCAGGTCTGATGTCTGGCACCCGCGGGCTCTGGGATCATGTGTGTATTATAGCCAATGAGTGGTCTTATAGGAGTGCGCTCATTTGTTTGTGCGGTTTTAGTCATTTCATTAGACACGGCCTCTCAGCTGCTTAGTCACCGTCCTGTAAAGTCTGTTGTGTTATGTTTTTCTGTCTTCTTAATTCTGACAGTAAATTCCAGGGAACATTCTGATTGCCATAAGAGGACACGATGTCTGTGCCAGTAAGAGGGAGAGAAAGGCAGGGAGAATAGCGACTGGGGGAGTTGTTTACCGAGCTGCTATCCGGTTATGTAAAATGCCACACCAGGCACAAAAATGTGAAAAAAAGCTAAAAATATATAAAAAGTTCTAGAAAACACACAAAGGCATGTAAAGTATTCAAAAAATCTACAGTTATACAAAAATATCCTAAAACAAGAACATATTTAAACATGATTCAAAATACTAAATGCACAAAATAAAAGTAAATAAAAATGTACAAAAATATGGCAAAATGTATAAAATGCACACAAAATACAAACAAAAGTGCACATAGAAATACATTTAAAAAAAAAAATACACACACAATACACAAGAGGCAGAAAGATACAGAAATATTGAGATGTTCACCCAAAGTATATGAATGCATATAAAAATACACAAAAAAATTACATAAAATACAAAATATTCTGTCATCAGTCATTTGACCTGATTGGTTACATTGCGTTATATCTCCGCCCACTTCACAATTTCTCTTCTGAAGTCATCAGTCATTTGATCTGATTGGTTACATTATTTTTTTATCTCCACCCACTTCCCGTTTTCCTTTCTCCAGCTGTCATCAGTCATTTGATCTGATTGGTTACATTGTGTTCTATCCCCGCCCACTTCCCGGTTTCTCTTCTACTGCTGACATCACTCTATTGATCTGATTGGTTGCATTCTGTTTAATCCCCGCCCACGTCCTAGTTTCTCTCCCGCTGTCATCCCTTCCTCAATCTGATTGGTTTTGAGATGTGTTAACTCCGCCTACTGTATAAGTTTGCCTTCCACTGTTATCATTCCCTTGATCTTAGGGCCCAGACGTCAACAAGGGCCCGTCACACAACCTGTAGTCAGCACCTTGGGGGGGGGCGGACATATTATTTAGTGGGTACGATTTCCCCCCACTCTTGCACTGACCGCCCCTTTAAATATAATCGCTCTCCCCTCGGCATGGCGTCTCCACAAGTTTACTGCTTGATAGAAAGTTTTCTTAAGTCTTCTGAGAAATATTCTCCCCATGTAAACAGAAATGAGGACAAACGGAGACCGGGAGAGAAAAATCACTTCCCCACAAGAGCGAGGAGAACGGCAATCAGCCGTGACAGCGCCCGACGAGCCGCCGAGGCGGAAAATAACCAGAATAGCTTGATTGCTGAGATATATAAAACAAGGCGGGAAAATCAATACAATGCACATTTAGATGTATATTGGGAAATAATACCCCTCATTATGTGGAAGCAGCACCATGCACCGTGATTGTGCCGAAACGTGAGGGCGACAGCATATTCTGTAGCGCGGTACAATTACTGCCTCGTGACGCCGCGACCGGATACTGCAAACAATGGCAGAAAGAAATTATAATTAGAAGCATCGCCCGTAACAACTGGGGACAATATGGGGGTGACTGTACTGAGGGTACTGTGACTGGCTCCATTATGGGGGGCACTGTGGGGGTGACTGTACTGAGGGTACTATGACTGGCTCCATTATGGGGGGCACTGTGGGGGTGACTGTACTGAGGGTACTATGACTGGCTCCATTATGGGGGTCACTGTGGGGGTGACTGTACTGAGGGTACTACTAAGACTGGCTCCATTATGGGGGGCAATGTGGGGGTGACTGTACTGAGGGTACTGTGACTGGCTGAATTATGGGGGGCAAGGTGGGGTGACTGTACTGAGAGTACTATGACTGGCTCCATTATGGGGGGCACTGTGGGGGTGACTGTACTGAGGGTACTATGACTGGCTCCATTATAGGGGATACTGTCAAGGTGACTGTACAGAGGGTACTAAGACTGGCTCCGTTGTGGGGGGCACTGTGGGGGTGACTGTACTGAGGGTACTGTGACTGGCTCCATTATTGGGGGGCACTGTGGGGGTGACTGTACTGAGAGTACTATGACTGGCTCCATTATTGGGGAGCACTGTGGGGTGACTGTACTAAGTCTAGCAGTATCATGGGGAACACTGTGGGGGTGACTGTACTGACGGTACTATGACTGGCTCCATTATGGGGGGGCAATGTGGGGGTTACTGTACTGAGGGTACTGTGACTGGCTGCATTATGGGGGGCAAGGTGGGGGTGACTGTACTGAGGGTACTACTATGACTGGCTCCATTATGGGGGTATAGTGGAGGTGACTGTACTGAGGGTACTGTGACTGGCTCTATTATGGGGTACACTGTGGGGGTGACAGTACTGAGGGAACTGTGACTGGCTTCATTATGGGGGGCACTGTGGGGGTGACTGTACTGAGAGTACTATGACTGGCTTCACTATGGGGAGCACTGTGGGGTGACTGTACTAAGTCTAGCAGTATCATGGGGAACACTGTGGGGGTGACTGTACTGAGGGTACTATGACTGGCTCCATTATGGGGGTATAGTAGAGGTGACTGTACTGAGGGTACTACTATGACTGGCTCTAATATGGGGGTATAGTGGAGGTGACTGTACTGAGGGTACTGTGACTGGCTCTATTATGGGGAACACTGTGGGGGTGACTGTACTGAGGGTACTGTGACTGGCTTCATTATGGGGGGTGCTGTGGATGTCAGTGTCATGAAGGCGCTATGTCCGGCACTATTATGAGGGCACCGTGGCTGTTACTGTTATGAGGCTATTGTACTAGATCTATTATGGGGGCACTGTGGCTGTTATTGACATGAGGGCACTATGGCAGACATTATTATAGGAGACTGTGGACGCTATTGATATGGGCATAGCTAGCTCTGTTATGGGGACACTATAGCTGGACCTGTTATTGTATGACTTCTACTATGTTGCACTGAGGATACTGTTGTTATGGGGACACTCCCGCCCTCCACGTGATGTCACTCTGTAGGATTCTGTGCGCTCTCTCACTGACCTGCGCTCTCTTTCTCCTAGGATGATGGAATACTCTCTGGACGGACACAACGTCAGCCTGTCTGCCATCCGCACTGTCCGAGTTTTACGGCCGCTAAGAGCCATTAATAGAGTCCCAAGTAAGTGCAAGTTCTCAGCTGCCACGTTCTACTATATGGGGCCCCTGGAACACGGGGCCACTGTGCTGCCTTCTCTTTACCATGTGATTTATATTGACATCAGAACTCATCCATTACATGCAAACAGTAATCAAAAAATGTCATCCGGAGCGCTAGGACCCCCCCAACTCCAGCCCCCGCAGGGACGTCTGATCTGACAATATCTGGAAGGAATTAAATCAATATCTCAGCGGGTGTCAGAGTTTCCTGCAGGCTGCTCTGCCTTCCCATCAACCGTATATAACCCGAATGAAGCAGCTTCCCAGCTTCGTGGGGATTCACTTTAAGCGTGCGCCCCCTTGTGACCCCTCCTCACATTTCGTTACAGCATTCTGCGCTGATTCATTCCTTCATATATCGTAGAACTTTGTTTTTTTCTGATACAGAGCTCCAGATCCTCTGCATGGACATATCATTCAATCATAGAATTCTGCTACCTGCAGTCACCACTAGAGGGAGCTCAGGAGCTGCCTGCATACTGTCCATACATTGAACTCAATAATAAGACAGTCTGCAGTCAGCTCCCTCTAGTGGTGGCTGCCGGTAGCAGAAAGTTATAATGTAACTCTATGTCTATACAGAGAAACTGGCGCCAAATGCTATCTAAACTTATAGTGCACGTGTGTTCCTGATATGTGAACATATGCTTAGCGCTATATTTATGTTTTTAAAGGGGTCATCGGGGGCCCACAATGATAAGCTGGTCACAGAGATCATCTGCAAGCTATTGGGGAACCCAGCAGCAAGTGTCCCTTTTTCTGCAGCACCCCCACAGGGGAAACGAAGCATTACACAGTACTGCCATTCAAATTACTGTACCTGTGCATGGATATATTGGGTCCCACAGAGTCACGTGCGAGACTTGTGCCTGGCTGTGCAGCTCGGCTCCAATAATGGGACATGACTGCAATACCAAATGCAACCTGTGGACAGGTGTGGCGCTGTTTTTGGTAGAAAGCGGCTTCTTTTAATCAATGACATAATGATAGGTGACAAGGAGACGCCAGGCACTTGTATCAGGTGTCACCCGGCTTCCATTGTGACAGGTGACATCAGACTTCACAAGAACAGGCGTTTTGCAGATTTTTTTTTATGGCACATTAAAAAAGAACTCCCACAAAATGTTTTATCCAATGTCCTGCTAGAAATGTACATGATGTAATCTGTAGTGAATGTCATTTTCTTACCAGTGTCTGTATTTGTGAGTTATATCTCCCTGATGTTTCTCATCTGTGTCATGTGACCAGGAATCAGACTCACCAGATAACACAGCATCTTATGTGTGGACAGGAAGTCTATTTCTCTATGCATTCCTATGGGAGCCTCACTTTCAGTCTCATAGGAATGAATATAGCAGTAACTGGCTTCCTATCCTGGGTCAGTTGGAGGTCAGGGAGCGGATAACTCACAAATACAGTCTCTGATGAGAAGATTACATTCACTACAGATTACATCATGCACCTTTCTAACAGGTCAAAGAATACATTTTTTTGCGGGAGTTCCTCTTTAAGGCAGGTACATACTTAAAGGGGATTTAAAGGGGTTATAACTCTTAGGATGCAGAGGTAGATGTCACCTCCAGGCTCTGGCAATGCAAAGCTTTTCTGGAGCCCAGGAGCTTCACGTTACCCCTCTAGGGGGTAAAAGGCCAAATTCAGGAGCGTCTCCACCTCTGGAGGACCCGACATGTCCATACATTTCACAGGTAGCGCATTGATTTCAGTGGAAATGGTGCAATACCTACTTTGTCCTGTGGTGGCACTGTAGGGAAACAAAACCCTTTCTGCTGGTTTCCCTCGGAGATTACAGCCGATCACTTGGTTCCCCGGCAGCAGGATGAACTGTGCTCAGCCCCTTTAACAATAATAGGGTTTACCCATCATCAGCCCGGATGATGGTGGTAGTATTCCAGTCGAGGTGATTCATGGACACAGGCGCTCTGTGTCTGTTATTAATTGCGATTGACCGTTAATGGAACATGCTTTGGCCCAGCGATAGTGCGTGGCGGCTTACGGGGTGTGCGGGGGCGTCCGGATTTAGAGCGGCTTATACTGTTTATTTGGTGTTTAGTTTATCGAGTGCTCGTTCAGCTATTTGTTTTCTTGGTTTCGCTGTTTGGTCGTCATGGTGCTCAATCCGGGCGAAATATATTGTTTGTTAGGATGTTAATTTCTATCCATGGACAGAAAAAAAACCATTCGCCAAGAAAAGAAAAACTGTTAAAATGCCCTTAAAGGGATTTTCCAGGAGTAGAATATTAATGACCTGTCCTCAGGAGGGGTCGTCAGTATGAGATCGGTGGGGATCCGACTCCCAGCACCCCCACTGATCAGCCTCTTCCTAGGCCACTGACGTCACATTCATCGATCACATGACCTAAGCGCAGCTCAAGTGAATTGGCCTGGGCTGCAATACCAAGCGCTGCCACTATACAATGTACGGCGCTGTGCTTTCCGGAAGTCGGACCCCCACCGATCAGATTTTGATGACTTATCCTGAGGATATTCTACTGCCAGAAAAACCCTTTAATGGGACGAAACGGATGCCAGATTATCAAATGTTCTGAATTATCGGGCAGTCATGGAAACATATGTTAAAGGGGTTGTCCTACTCGTATACACCCTATTAGGGAATTTTGAGTTTTGATGGGGGGTCCTCTGTTTATTCTGGTCCTGTCCTGCATTACACACACAACCCATTGATGTAAATGGACACAATGTAATACTTCATCTCTCCTGTGGAGGCGCTGCAGGGAAATGAAACACTTACCGCCAGGTTTCCTCACAGATCACAGCTGATCGCTGGAGGACTCATTGTGATGCATTGTCATAGGACTCTTCCACCAAGTACAGATTGTCCAAAGTGGAGAACCTTCAGCTCTGTGCCGGATTATCAGATTTACTGGATTATAAAGTACATTATTGGACATGCCTGGAAGGAACCTATAGTTCTGTTCATCCTGATCCTCCTGGTTCACTAATAGAATGTCAATACAGCTAAGTTAGGGAGAGGAAGCAGAGGTGTAGGCTGTGTGATAGGCATTTACGGCGTAGGGGAGTGTTTATGCAAATATATTCCAAAATTGGCGGTTTGTAGGTGTTCCTGAGCAGATTTGGGGTGGAGCTTAAAATATGGTTCTGCTAGGTTTCCCCGACCTATCAGACATTTATAAACCGTCCTATAGTCTGAATACACCTTTAATGCAGATCAGGATCTCCGGAAAGCTGGATGACAACCCCTATCAGTGCTGTAGTAGCGGCCATTAATGACTGGCAGTAGGAGACCCAGCAACATAACAAAAATAGGCAGTTAAAGGGGAACTCCTCATTTTAAAAACAATTCTATTTTGCTACAATTTTTTGTTATTAGGCTACTCTCAGGCATTATCCATCATATTTTATGAGGGGGGGGGGGGGGGTGAAGCAAAATTCTGCTGAGAACTAGAAATATGGAGTCCCCCTTTAAACTACTTGTGTAATATTCCATGTCCATGATGTGTTGTCTTTGTCTTCCTCTGCAGGTATGAGAATACTGGTGACCCTGCTGTTAGATACTCTGCCTATGTTAGGCAACGTCCTTCTCTTGTGTTTCTTTGTGTTTTTCATCTTCGGGATTGTCGGCGTCCAGCTCTGGGCGGGGTTACTCCGAAACCGGTGTTTCATTGACCAAGATATCGCAAAGTAAGTGAAGTTCTCTCACCACTAGCCTCACGCTGTAGGTGGATACATAACGAATGCCCGGTGTCAGCCTATTGCCTGTTATATCGGTTCTTGAAGAAGTTGGGTGACAACCAATATGGCCGCCATGACAGGTCCCTCAGAAGTTGTCCCTCCCTTTTTCCTTACTATTACATTTCCGATCCTAGACTCTCAGAAAGCTAGGCGACCATCCTTGTGAGCAGCACTGGTGGTCATATTGGTTGTCACTAGGCTTCCCTCGAAGAACATCTTTATATTTGTTACTTACGTGGAAAATGATCATTCCTCTTAGTATTTTTGTCCCAGGGCGTGTAAACTTTTGCAACCATTTTTTAAAATTTTATCTTAAAAAAAAAAAATCTATTTCGTCTATGCAGCTGCTATGCAAACTTATGTGTTTCTATGGTTACAGACTACAAACACGCCCTGTGTAGTCTGATCCTGTAGACTGTAGATCAAACTGCACACGACTACGTGCCCTCTGGTTGTCATGCTGACTCCTATGGCTTCTAAGGTCCCTGTCAGATCCTATGTCTCCCCCCGGAGGGGTCTGTAAGTCGCTGATCTCCCCTCTGTAGAAGTAAATGAGCGTTCTGCATGTTAATGGTAAGTCAGTGTCTATGGGGAGACTCATAAAGGCCCAATACATATAGCGGTATACCCCCACAAAGGCTTTTTTTAAAGGGATAAGCCGCCCCGAAGCGGGATCCGTCCTAAACTGTAACTGACGTGAAGCATGTCAGCCCGCCACTTATGATTAGACGTAACTAGCCGACTTTCACCTCCAGACGCTGCTAAAAAAGAAAAGAGATTAACCCTTACCATTAATCCACTTAAACCAACGCGATGGCGACGCTAATCCATCCTTCACGAGGAGGACTCCTATAAGAGGCCATTAAGGAGATTATGAGACGTCTCCGTATGTGCGTTATCAGCGGCGGTACCAGCCTTGCCCCGTCATGCGTCCATAATGGGACTGTCACAGATAAGGAGAGGACAGTGGGGTGAGAGCGGGCCCGACAGGTCACAGATACGGGGAGCCGTCATACCCTATATGGATGCTCCGCAGAAACGTAAAGTGGAAATGTGAGGACTTGGAGAGCCGGGGTGGGTAATAACAGACAGACACCTCAAGTGTCACTGATACGGGTTTACTGTAATCTGGTTCACAGCAGACGGGGGTCCTGAGAGATGAAGAGAACGTTACGTCTCAGCGACCCCATGTAACCCCCGCCATCTACACCGTGCTGGATGATAGGCCAACATGGGATCAATGACCTGACCAGTGTCTCCGGAGGAACCTAAAAGGTTTCTTTTAGATAGGAGAAAATTAATGCCACCATATTACTGCCCAAATAATACTGTTAAATAGGGCCTCATACAGTGCTATAGCATTGCAAACCATACAGAGACTACATAAGAGTATCATACGCTTTCCCTCTAATACTGCTATATGGTGACTGATTAATAGTATCATACACTTCCATACAGTGACCACATAAAAGTACCATACACTGCCCTCATAATACTGCCATACTGTGACTACAAAATAGAATTGCACACTTTCCTTATAACACCGCAATACCGTGACCACATAATAGTATAATTTTTCTTATAATACTGCCATACAGTGACTGATTAACAGTATCATACACTGCCATACAACGACCACATAATAGTACCATACATTGCCTTCATAATACTGCCATACTGTGACTTCATAATCGAATTATACACTTTCCTTATAATACTGCCATACAGTGACTTAACAGTATCATACACTGCCATACAGTGACCACATAATAGTACCATACATTGCCTTCATAATACTGCCATACAGTGACTACAAAATAGAATTATAAACTTTCCTTATAATACTGCCATACAGTGACTTAACAGTATCATACACTGCCATACAGTGACCACATAATAGTACCATACATTGCCTTCATAATACTGCCATACAGTGACTACAAAATAGAATAATACACTTTCCTTATACTACCGCAATACCGTGACCACATAATAGTATAATTTTTCTTATAATACTGCCATACAGTGATGATTAACAGTATCATACACTGCCATACACTGACTACATAATAGTACCATACATTGCCTTCATAATACTGCCATAAAGTGACTTCATAATCGAATTATACACTTTCCTTATAATACCGCAATACTGTGACCACATAATAGTATAATTTTTCTTATAATACTGCCATACAGTGCCCTCATAATAGTGCCATACTGTGACTATAAAATAGAATTATACACTTTTCTTATAATACCGCAATACAGTGACCACATAGTAGTATAATTTTTCTTATAATACCGCCATACTGTGACTACATAATTGTATCACCTTTCTTATAATACTGAAATACAGTGACTACATAATAATATCATACACTTTATCAGTATCTGATCAGTAGGGGTCCGACACCGAGACTCCCACCGATTTGCTGTTTGACAAGGCACTTGCAGCAGCAGCGAAGCCTTCTCTCAGCTTTCATAGAAGTGAATGGGGCTCAGCTGCAATACCAAGCATAGCCACTATACCATGTACGGCGCTGTGCTTGGTGAGTATAGAGAGAAGACTGCGCCTCTCACAGGAGTGCTGGTGCCTTCTTACAAAGCTAATTGGCGGGGGTCCCGGGTGTCCTTCACATCTCCGTGTGCGGACTGGCAGCGTTTGGGCATCTGCCGGGGTCACATTCCTTGCCCTTCTCACCTGAACAAGGTGACTTTGCCTCCTGCAGGTTGTCAGGCGGCTCATCAGTGGAGCAAACAAGTCATTTAAATTCCACTTTCCCTCTCATGCGGCTCAGGACGAAAAACATTTTGGAAAGGTCGGGGAGATGAGTTAAGTTGTGCTATTTAAATGCAGATATAGTGTGTAATGGGAGCGCAGGGCACCAGATAATGACACCGCACGTCCCTCATATAGAAATCAGTCACAGCAAGGGGGAAGGAAGGAGAAACTTCTGTACGTCAGCAGCTCTATAGGACGTTATAGGAGCAATATAAAGTCGTCTGCATACAAAGATCAGTCACTTTCTGAACATATTACAGTATATTACCAATACTGCTCCTGTATTATACTCCAGAGCTGCACTCACTATTCTGCTGTTGCAGTCACTGTGTACATACATTACTTATCCTGTACTGATCCTGAGTTACATCCTGTATTATACTCCAGAGCTGCACTCACTATTCTGCTGGTGCAGTCACTGTGTACATACATTACTTATCCTGTACTGATCCTGAGTTACATCCTGTATTATACTCCAGAGCTGCACTCACTATTCTGCTGGTGCAGTCACTGTGTACATACATTACTTATCCTGTACTGATCCTGAGTTACATCCTGTATTATACTCCAGAGCTGCACTCACTATTCTGCTGGTGGAGTCACTGTGTACATACATTACTTATCCTGTACTGATCCTGAGTTACATCTTGTATTATACTCCAGAGCTGCACTCACTATTCTGCTGGTGGAGTCACTGTGTACATACATTACTTATCCTGTACTGATCCTGAGTTACATCCTGTATTATACTCCAGAGCTGCACTCACTATTCTGCTGGTGCAGTCACTGTGTACATACATTACTTATCCTGTACTGATCCTGAGTTACATCCTGTATTATACTCCAGAGCTGCACTCACTATTCTGCTGGTGCAGTCACTGTGTACATACATTACTTATCCTGTACAGATCCTGAGTTACATCCTGTATTATACTCCAGAGCTGCACTCACTATTCTGCTGGTGCAGTCACTGTGTACATACATTACTTATCCTGTACTGATCCTCAGTTACATCCTGTATTATACTCCAGAGCTGCACTCACTATTCTGCTGGTGCAGTCACTGTGTACATACATTACTTATCCTGTACAGATCCTGAGTTACATCCTGTATTATACTCCAGAGCTGCACTCACTATTCTGCTGGTGCAGTCACTGTGTACATACATTACTTATCCTGTACTGATCCTCAGTTACATCCTGTATTATACTCCAGAGCTGCACTCACTATTCTGCTGGTGCAGTCACTGTGTACATACATTACTTATCCTGTACTGATCCTGAGTTACAACCTGTATTGTACTCCAGAGCTACACTCACTATTCTGCTGGTGCAGTCACTGTGTACATACATTACTTATCCTGTACTGATCCTGAGTTACATCCTGTATTATACTCCAGAGCTGCACTCACTATTCTGCTGGTGCAGTCACTGTGTACATACATTACTTATCCTGTACTGATCCTGAGTTACATCCTGTATTATACTCCAGAGCTGCACTCACTATTCTGCTGGTGCAGTCACTGTGTACATACATTACTTATCCTGTACTGATCCTGAGTCACATCCTGTATTATACTCCAGAGCTGCACTCACTATTCTGCTGGTGCAGTCACTGTGTACATACATTACTTATCCTGTACTGATCCTGAGTTATATCCTGTATTATACTCCAGAGCTGCACTCACTATTCTGCTGGTGCAGTCACTGTATACGTACATTACTTATCCTGTACTGATCCTGAGTTACATCCTGTATTATACTCCAGAGCTGCACTCACTATTCTGCTGGTGCAGTCACTGTGTACATACATTACATTACTTATCCTGTACTGATCCTGAGTTACATCCTGTATCATACTCCAGAGCTTCATTCACAGTTCTGCAGTTTGTTACTGGGAACAGTCCAGGCCCCGAGGAGCTAAGCTTGAACTCCTGTAATCCATGGGAACAGTTAGTTTTTCCTGCATACTGTAGAATTACTGTACAATGCCAGGTGTAAAATACTCACAGAAAAAGCCCTTTGCAGACACTGAACAAGCAGGGAATGCTGGGAGATTTCAGGTCTGAAGTCTGCAGAATGAAAATGTCTTTATTCTACAAGACAGTGGTTGTAATAGGGAGACTGTGGTAATAGTTGTGACCAGAATCGGGACATCTACAAGGTGACACAACACTAGACAAGAGGATATGAATAAAAAAGAACCTCCGTGAAGTCATGTAATTTTGGATCTCTGTGAGCAGTACTGACGCCCCCATGAGGTTAGGACATTAGGGACCCCTCATGACCACGGAGCACCCCCTACACCACCTTGTACCGCAGGATTGTCCCAGGGATGGTCTTCTTTAAGATCCTTGATAAATAGCAGATGATACAATTTTTCCTCTACTGATGGCGGCTGCGGTTGTTGTTCGGCCTCAGATTTCCCACACTGTCGCCTACTCCTGTTACTCACTCAGTACTAAACAAAATCTTCAGATCAAGTAACACAAAAACTGTCGCCTCTGTATTTTTTGTCCTTACTAATATAATCACATGAGTGGGCAGGTCACTGCCTCCGCCAAGGTCAACACGCTCCTCTCCTGCTGCGGGGAGTCAGTGTTCACCCACTTCATTCACCTTCTGCATCTGTGACCTGATTGGATTAGATATTGTATTTTCCTTTTAATCTATGATCCTCTACCATAATCTGATTGGTCACTGAGTGTTCTATCCCCGCCCCTTCCCAACTCATCTCCTGCTGCTGTGATCCCTGCCATGATCTGATTGGTTACAGAGTGTTCTATCCCCGCCCCTTCCCACCTCACATCCTTTTGTGTCAGATGTACTAGATGATGGTCCCAGAGGTGGAACCCTTATGTTTAAAATGTACTAGGTGGTGGTCCCAGAGGTGGAACCCTTATGTTTCAGATGTACTAGGTGGTGGTCCCAGAGGTGGAACCCTTATGTTTCAGATGTACTAGATGGTCGTCCCAGAGGCGGAACCCTTATGTGTCAGATATACTAGGTGGTGGTCCCAGAGGTGGGACCCTTATGTTTCAGATGTACTAGGTGGTGGTCCCACCGGCGGAACCCTTATGTGTCAGATGTACTAGGTGGTGGTCCCAGAGGTGGGACCCTTATGTTTCAGATGTACTAGGTGGTGGTCACAGAGGCGGGACCCTTATGTTTCAGATGTACTAGGTGGTGGTCACAGAGGCGGGACCCCTATGTTTCAGATGTACTAGGTGGTGGTCACAGAGGCGGGACCCTTATGTTTCAGATGTACTAGGTCAGGGCTGGCCAACCTGAGGCTCTCCAGCTGTTGTAAAACTACAACTCCCACCATGCCCTGCTGTAGGATGATAGCTGTAGGCAGACTGGGCATGCTGGGAGTTGTAGTTTTGCAACAGCTGGAGATCCGCAGGTTGGCCAGCCCTGTACTAGGTGGTGGTCCTAGAGGTGGAACCCTTATGTGTCAGATGTACTAGGTGGTGGTCCCATAGGTGGGACCCTTATATTTCAGATGTACTACTTGCTTTTTATTATTTTGCGGCTTGAAAAACTTTTTTGAAATTCAAAAAGTTACAAAAATTTCCTTCACAAAGTTCCTAATCCTGACAAAGTTGGAGATTGGAGAGAAACCTATCAGCCCAAGATATCAAACCTCCTCCACTACCCCCTCCCCGTCTTACCCAGTCCCTGTCATAGTCCGCACTCAGGTTGTACATTTTCCTTCGAGATTATTTTGTTTCTTGTTCTTCCTCTATTTTCACTCCTGAGGGTTTTTTTTGTTTCTTTTTTTCCCATTTTGTTGCACAAAGAAGTTGAAGGAGCAAAGCTCGGACTATTTCAGCCGTCTCTGCGCCCACAGATCTGTCGTTATGTATTGTGCCCAGCAATCTACCTTCTACCAGAAAAACACCTTCTGTTCTCACTCCATCAAATCCCGGAGATTGCTTTAACCCTTTGATGACGGGTGTAACCTGTAAGAATGCCGCCACCACCCTCTACTGGAGCTTCACGTCGTGTCTGCTGCAGATCTGGGTGGCAGGGTCCGTTCTGCTGACTGCGCTGGAGGGCATCTCGCACTGACACACACATACACAATAGCGCCAAAAAACGGTCGTAAATGGCGTTCTCTGGTATTTGATTCCGTTTTCGCCGCTGTCCAGAATAAGGGATGTGGCAAAGAGGAGTCTCAAAATGCGTCACGTATTATTTGTGGTAGGTTTAGCGCTGTTTCTGCCTGTCTTGTCTCATTTTGGGACAGTAAAGGGGGCGTCCCCTTCCTGCTTCACCGCCCCCCCCTACATATTTCTCTATACGAATAGGTAAGCGCTGCTTGTTGAGGCTCATTTCTACACTGAGCGCGCCATAGTGCGACTTGTCTTGTGGAAACAACTGGAAACAACACTCGGGTTTTTCCTGGTATAAACATGGCTGATATCCCCTAATTTGGGGAAGGGGGGGAGTGTCTTTCGCCTAGAGAAAGGAAAACTGTCTTCTCCTTCAGCTTCCCGACCGAGGATTCTTGAGCGTCATCTGTGTAACCAGTTCAAGGGGGGAAAAAAGCACAATACATATGATTATTATGAGCATTTACAGTTGTAGTATTATGGTGTCACCACTAGGGGCGCTGTCTCTAAAATAATTTTTGAAAAATACAATACAAAGAACAAAAATAAAATCACATTAATAATATAAATAAATATAGTAGTAGTATCATGGTGCCACCACTAGGGGCACTCTCTAAATGATTATTTATTAATAGTAAATATACAGGAAGGCAGAAGAGCATCATGGGAGTTGTCTGTTTAGTGACAGACAGAGAAGGGGCGGCTGAAAACCTATACTGACCCAGTCCTACACTGAGAGGAAGGGGACCCCCTTTTTAAAGAGGAGCTCTCGCCTCTCCTGACATGTCTGTTTTAGTAACCACTTGCATCCCCCATGTAATAAAAATTCTGAAGCATCTATGCTTATGACTGTGTGTTATACCATTCCTCTATTATTCCTACTTGAAGTTATGAATGAGTTTACAGCAGTCTGCAATGAAGGTTCATCTGGGTGATACCAGTTCCCATACCAGGGGTGTGTCCCTGACACTGGCAGCACTGATTAGATAGTAATACCCCGCTGGACCTTTATTCATAAGCCTCTAGAAGGAAAACTACAGTAATGGCACAACAGAGAGTCATAAGAAAAAGGGTTCCATAATGGAATACAATTATTTACTGACATAGACATGTCAGGAGAGGTGACGGGGGCACTTTAAAGAAGAACTCCCGCAAAAAATGTTATTCTCTGTCCTGCTAGAAATATACATGATGTAATCTGTAGTGAATGTCATTTTCTTACCAGTGTCTGTATTTGTGAGTTATATCCTCCTGATGCTTCTCATCTGTGTCATGTGACCAGCAACCAGACTCGCCAGATAACACAGCATCTTATGTGTGGACAGGAAGTCTATTTCTCTATGTATTCCTATGGGAGCCTCACTTTCAGTCTCATAGGAATGAATAGAGCAGTAACTGGCTTCCTGTCCTGGGTCAGTTGGAGGTCAGGGAGTTGGTCACATGACCCAGCTACAATAAGAAGAGAGGGAATAACTCACAAATACAGTCTCTGATGAGAAGATTACATTCACTACAGATTATATCATGCAGCTTTCTAACAGGTGAGCGGGAGTTCTTCTTTAAGGATTACGATGTCTGTCATCGAGGTGCATTTCTCCTTTAAATAGACACCAAACACTGAAGTAAGTTGCAGTTCCCACGAGCGCCGGATCCATGAGAGTGATTAGCTCCACAACAAGTAGGTGCAGAGCTCTGTAATCAGGAGCGGCAGGAGCTCACTGCAGATATAATAACTTTCTATATTGCTTTGCATTGTACAAACCGCTTCCTCCTGATGAGATTGAGGCGTAATTTTCCATGTGGCAACATAAGCATGAGACGACATGTCTGTCAGCAGCACGGGGAAGTTGAATTGTTTTACTACTTCTTCCAACGACGCACACAACGATATTCACGGGACTGATATACAGAAATATATCCAAAAACTCCTTGTGGGGGGAGGGGGGTGGCAGCTTTTATATATTTACCCCAAATCCTTCAGTCCTCTTTGTCTCCCACAAGTTCTCCAGAAGAAATGAGAAAATCTATGAGCGAGAAGTGAGGCTTTAAAGGCTATGTACACCTTTGGGGGCACCCATAATGTGGTATATGGGGTACAAAGATAGTGGGGCCATTCTTCATCAATGGAAACCTCAAGGCCACTGGATATGTGAAACTGCTACATGATGATGTGTTTCCCTCTTCATGCACTGAAGCTGGCACCTTCCCTGAGTTTTCCCAGCAAGATGGTGACCACCACATTATGGGTGTCAGGTCCGAGCATTCCTAGATGAAGGGTTTCCGGGAAAGTGGATTGGTCGTCGTGGGCCAGTTGAATGGCCCCCAAGGTCTCCCGATCTGACCCCCTTAGACTTTTATCTTTGGGGTCATCTGAAGGCAATTGTCTATGCTGTGAAGATACGAGACGTGCAGATACTGGAAGCCTGTGCTAGCATTTCTTCTGCTATCAGTGTGTGAAGAGTGGGAGAAGAGGGTTGCATTGACAATCCAACTCAAGGGGCAGCACTTTGAACACATTTTATAAGTGGTCAGAACCTTGTAAATAACTCATGAAAGAATAAAGTTACGTTAAAACCAAGCACACCATTGTTTTTCATGTAAAATTCTCCATAAGTTTGATGTGTCACATGACCTCACTCTTCCCATTGAAAAAACTAAAGTTGGATCCAAAATGGCCGACTTCAAAATGGCCGCCATGGTCACCACCTATCTTGAAAAGTTTCCCCCCTCCCATATACTAATGTGCCACAACCATTCCCATTATATTAAGGTGTAACCATATAAATGGCCCACCCTGTATAATAAGTCTCCATATTGAGGCATGTACACAGACCCCATGGCGGTACCCTAGGTACCTTATATTATGGCACCTGTAACAGTGGACCTTCTCGATTTTTCTAGAGTTTTAATGGATTCAATTCACAAATTCCTTTTTTAAATTATATATACTTATCTTATAGATATTAATTATTATTATAAATATATATACGTACAGTGCAGACCAAAACTTTGGACACACCTTCTCATTCAAAGAGTTTTCTGTATTTTCATGTCTATGATAATTGTAGATTCACACTGAAGGCATCAAAACTATGAATTAACACATGTGGAATTATATACTTAACAAAAAAGTGTGAAACAACTGAAAATATGTCTTATATTCTGGGTTCTTCAAAGTAGCCACCTTTTGCTTTGATTACTGCTTTGCACCCTCTTGGCATTCTCTTGATGAGCTTCAAGAGGTAGTCTCACAGCTGCTGATTATTTTCCCTTAGGTTTTGCCGTGTCAGTTAAGATTAGACTGATATATATAAACAGTCACGACGGAAGACGTGTGTTACTGATAGGCATAGCTCATAGACTGGATGTAATGGTAACAAACCCTCAGCTGTGAGAAATAATAGGCCTGGACAGGTTTACAGCCTCTTGTTGTGAACTATAATGTTTCTATTCACTAACTATAAGAATAGATCTTGAATATGAGATAAATTGGAAGCCATAGTGGTGGATTTATCATTGGCAGCTCGCCAGTTTTCTAAGGTACAAAAGTTGCCCATTATATCAGCAAGTTGGATTTTGCATAAAAAATTGTGAATCTTTGTCATTTTAAACTGATCTGGCCACTTTTTTTTTTTTTTAAATGGTGGACTTGGTTGGGACATGACAGATTTATTACAATTCAGTCCAGAATCTGGTTCGTAGCTGCTGTAGGTTTGATTTTATGGCGCACAAACTTCAGTCTGTCAGGTTTTTTTATTGACTGAAACAGGAAACACCTGTCAATAAATTCCCTTATTATACAGTAAAAAGTTCCAGAGGGAAACCCCATTACAATAGAGAGGTCTGGACAGGATTCAGAATGGGGGAGAGATAAACTACACCGCCCCCTGGTCCTGTTATTCTCTTCTGAACACAGGTTCATGTTTTCATTAGAACCAAATGTTTATTATATTCTTCATAAAACCAATAAACTGCACATAAAACAGGAATGCTGCCTCCCACCAGCCCTGGACTTCACGTCCTCACCACAAGCTCATGATCAGAGTTACAAAGGACAAGATTTCAACATTTTCTTACAGCAAACAAGAACCTCTTCTAGTCCGAAATAATGGATCATTGCCCAAGATACTCCAAGTCACTACACCAATACTAACTATTATCATAGTATGTCCTATAGATAAGTAAATACTATAATACTGCTCCTATGTACAAGAATATAACTACTATAATACTGCTCCTATGTACAAGAATATAACTACTATAATACTGCTCCTATGTACAAGAATATAACTACTATAATACTGCTCCTATGTACAAGAATATAACTACTATAATACTGCCTCCTATGTACAAGAATATAACTACCATAATACTGCTCCTATGTACAAGAATATAACTAGTATAATACTGCTCCTATGTACAAGAATATAACTAGTATAATACTGCTCCTATGTACAAGAATATAGCTACTATAATACTGCTCCTATGTACAAGAATATAACTACTATATATATGTACAAGAATATAACTACTATAATACTGCTCCTATGTACAAGTATATATAACTACTATAATACTGCTCCTATGTACAAGAATATAACTACTATAATACTGCCTCCTATGTACAAGAATATAACTACTATAATACTGCTCCTATGTACAAGAATATAACTACTATAATACTGCTCCTATGTACAAGAATATAACTACTATATAATACTGCTCCTATGTACAAGAATATAACTACTATAATACTACTCCTATATGTACAAGGAATATAACTACTATAATACTGCCTCCTATGTACTACAAGAAATATAACTACTATAATACTGCTCCTATGTACAAGAAATATAACTACTATAATACTGCCTCCTATGTACAAGTACTACCTAGAATATAACTACTATAATACTGCTCCTATGTACAAGAATATAACTACTATAATACTGCCTCCTATGTACAAGAATATAACTACTATAATACTGCTCCTATGTACAAGAATATAACTACTATAATACTGCCCTATGTACAAGAATATAACTACTATAAAACTGCCTCCTATGTACAATGAATATAACTACTACTATAATACTGCTACCTCCTATGTACTGCTCCAGAATATAACTACTATAATACTGCCTCCTATGTGTATAATACTGCTCCTATGTACAAGAATATAACTACTACTAATATAACTACTGCTCCTATGTACAAGAATATAACTAAAGAATATAACTACTATAATACTGCTACCTACTGCTCCTATGTACAAGAATATAACTACTATATATACTACTGCTCCTATGTACAAGAATATAACTACTATAATACTGCCTCTATAATACTGCTCCTATGTACAAGTACAAATGAATATAACTACTATAATACTGCTCCTATGTACAAGAATATAACTACTATATAACTACGCTCCTATGTACAAGAATATAAACTATATACTACTATATACTCTACTATGTACTCCTATGTACAAGAATATAACTACTATAATACTGCTCCTATGTACAAGAATATAAACTACTATAATACTTGCTCCTATGTACAAGAATATAACTACTATAATACTGCTCCTATGTACAAGAATATGTAACTACTATATAACTACCTCCTATGTACAAGAATATAACTACTATAATACTGCTCCTATGTACAAGAATATAACTACTATTAATACTGCTCCTATGTACAAGAATATAACTACTATAATACTGCTCCTATGTACAAGAATATAACTACTATAATACTGCTCCTATGTACAAGAATATAACTACTATATAATACTGCCTCCTATGTACAAGAATATAACTACTATAATACTGCTCCTATGTACAAGAATATAACTACTACAAGAAATAATACTATGTACTTCCTATGTACAAGAATATAACTACTATAATACTGCTCCTATGTACCTCCTATGTACAAGAATATAACTACTATAATACTGCTCCTATGTACAAGAATATAACTACTATAATACTGCCTCCTATGTACAAGAATATAACTACTATAATACTGCCTCCTATGTACAAGAATATAACTACTATAAATACTGCTGTACAAGATATACAAACATAAACTACTATAATACTGCTCCTATGTACAAGAATAAATAACTACTATAATACTGCTCCTATGTACAAGAATATAACTACTATAATACTGCCTCCTATGTACATAATATAACTACTATAATACTGCTCCTATGTACAAGAATATACTACTATATAATACTGCTCCTATGTACAAGAATATAACTATATACTACTAATACTGCTCCTATGTACAAGAATATAACTACTATAATACTGCTCCTATGTACAAAGAATATAACTACTATATAATACTGCCTCCTATGTACAGAATATAACTACTATAATATACTGCTCCTATGTACAAGAATATAACTACTATAATACTGCTCCTATGTACAAGAATATAACTACTATAATACTGCTCCTATGTACAAGAATATACTACTATAATATACTGCTCCTATGTACAAGAATATAACTACTATAATACTGCTCCTATGTACAAGAACTATATAACTATAACTACTATAATTACTGCTCCTATGTACAAGAATATAACTACTATAATACTGCTGCTCCTATGTACAAGAATATAACTACTATAATACTGCTCCTATGTACAAGAATATAACTACTATAATACTGCTCCTATGTACAAGAATATAACTACTATAATAATACTGCTCCTATGTACTCTACTATGTACAAGAATATAACTACTATAATACTGCCTCCTATGTACAAGAATATACAAGAATATAACTACTATAATACTGCGAATATCTACTATGTACAAGAATATAACTACTATAATACTGCCTCCTATGTACAGAATATAACTACTATAATACTGCTCCTATGTACAAGAATATAACTACTATAATACTGCCTCCTATGTACAAGATGTATATAACTACTATAATACTGCTCCTATGTACAAGAATATAACTACTATAATACTATAATACTCCTATGCCTATGTACAAGAATATAACTATAACTACTATAATGCTGCCTCCTATGTACAAGAATATAACTACTATAATACTGCGCCTATGTACAAGAATATAACTACTATAATACTGCCTCCTATGTACAGGAATATAACTACTATAATACCGCTCCTATGTACAAGAATATAACTACTATAATACCGCTCCTATGTACAAGAATATAACTACTATAATACTGCTCCTATGTACAAGAATATAACTACTATAATACTGCTCCTATGTACAAGAATATAACTACTATAATACTGCCTCCTATGTACAAGAATATAACTACTATAATACCGCTCCTGTGTACGTTTTTCCAAGTTGCTACAATGTGACAGCTCAGGGGCGGTATGGTAATACTCTGCATCTGCAGCATTGTTCCTCGTGTTATTAAGAACAGATTATGTATTAAATTAAGAACGCTGAATAATTATTTCCATTCCCGGCGATGAACATGGAGGTTTTCACGGGTGGAGGATTCATCTGTCAGACTCTTGTCCCGGATTTGCAGGTTTTTTTTTTCCATTCCCCATGACATTGATGTTATAAGACATATGTTACACACAGAATACGCGGTGTGTGTGCCGTACAGAGATGCCTGATACACCGCAGTCCTATGCGTCTCCTCTTTGCTGCTTGTGATTCTGCCAGTACCAGCTATCGTCATGTGGAGACAGGTCACTGCCATCATCATCACACTCCCACGCATTTCGTACCTCATCTCATCTCACTATGATACCGTACTACGGGATCCACACGGAGTGAAGGAGGTTGATGGTTAACCTAGGGGTGGTGGGTTTTTTCGGGATACTGATGGCCAGTCCTTACTGTATTTTAGGTCATCAGTATTAAATCAGTGGGGGTCCAGCTCCCGACACATCAGCTTTTTCCTAGACCTACGAGGTCACGCCCATTTAAGTCTAAATGATTTGAGCCGCAATACCATGCACAGCCACTATAAAATGGATGGCGCTGTGCTTGGTATATATTAAAGCGCCCCTCTGCCCCTTCCAACAGCTGATTGGAAGGGGTGCCTGGAGTCAGGTGCTGACCTCTCCTAAGTAGGGGTTGCCCAGGATTTTGGGACTCATATCTCATAGCCGGGAGTCCGACCCTCCCTCCACCCACCGATCAGCTCCATCTAATTTGAAATGGTTACGTCTCCTATTCACTTCAATGGAGCAGAGCCGCAATACCAGACGCAACCTATGGGCAGGAGTGGCGCTATTTTGGGAAGATAGCAGCCATCTCTATTGCTTCACCGCTGGTGAGGTATGTCACCTATATGGCGGTATGTTCTCTGCAGCAAGACATGGAAAGGGTGAATGTAGGCTGCAGGAGAACATGGGTGGTCCACCGCAGTATCTGTTGTCCTTCACTCTCCGGGCACAGATCCATCATGTCTGATTTAAAAAAAAAAAAAATTGAAAGAACAGGAAAAAAAAAAGTTTTTCGTTGCAGAGACGGACGAGCGTCCTCCGTGGCGATTTCTTCCTTATTAGGGCACCCCGCCGAGGCTGGAGCGCACCTCTGAGTCGAAAATCGCTGCTTCCTAGATTTAATGGGGACATCCCTGATGGATTGGGATGGACTGACGCCGATTTGGCAGGGAGAAGCCCCCGGGGGTGGATTCCTGTGTCTCCCGGCCTTATTTATGGGTGCTGCGCCTTTATCTGCCTCACCTCAGAGGAGACGTGTGGTAGTGCGAGCGCGCTCTCAGCACGACTGTACGCCAATGAGGACAAGAGGCCTGGAATATCTCACCAAAGTCTTCCAGAATTATCCCAATTGCTAAATATATTAAGAAACTTACCTATGACCTCTGCTTGCTGTCAACGAATGGAATGTGGATTGGAATGCGCTTGCGGGTCTAACACTTCTCACAGCTGAGGGTTTGCCACAATTGCACGCAGCCTGGACCAAGCGGTCTTCAACCTGCAGCCTTCCAGATGTTGCGGAACTATAACTCCCAGCATGCCCAGGCAATATTCTAGACCAGGGATGCCCAACCTGCGGCCCTTCAGCTGTTGTAAAGCTACAACTCCCACCATGCCCCGCTATAGGCTGTCTGAGCATGCTGGGAGTTGTAGTTTTGTAACAAATGGACTGCCGTAGATTGAGCATCCCTGGTCTAGACTATTGCCTGGGCATGCTGGGAGTTATAGTTCCACAATAGCTGGAGGGCCACAGGTTGGGCATCCCTGGTCTAGACCATTGCCTGGGCATGCTGGGAGTTATAGTTCCACATTAGCTGGAAGGCCACAGGTTGAGTATCACTTGGTCTAGATCATTGCCTGAGCATGCTGGGAGTTATAGTTCCACAATAGCTGGAGGGCCACAGGTTGGGCATCCCTGGTCTAGACCATTGCCTGGGCATGCTGGGAGTTATAGTTCCACATTAGCTGGAAGGCCACAGGTTGGGCATCCCTGGTCTAGACCATTGCCTGAGCATGCTGGGAGTTATAGTTCCCCAATAATTGGAGGGCCGCAGGTTGGGCATCCCTGGTCTAGACCATTGCCTGAGCATGCTGGGAGTTATAGTTCCACAATAGTTGGAGGGCTTCCTTCTCTCATCTGGTCCGATAGTCTGTTACAATGTATCGGCGCAGTTACAAAATGGATTCCATGCTGTTTAGGATCGTCCAGACTGGGTACAATTGTAACAGTCCTTCAGCTGTGAGGCGTTCGGTCTGTACACGTTGGTGGAAGACTGTTTCCGTTCACTGACAGCAAGCAGAGGTAGTGAAAGTAGTGAAGAACTGAAACACAGGGAAACCTTTTTTTTTTACAGGATGAATACCGGAGTCATGTAGTCCCCCCTCCCCCGCTGATGTCATGTCCCCGCTGATCCAGATGTCCGTTACCTGGACCCCCATAATGCAGCATCGGAAGGCGCCGCCGCCTCGTGTCCAGCTGAGACGCACATGTGGGGTTTGGATGTGACACATCCCCTTAATTGGTTGCATGCTCGTTGTGGAATTTTTATGCACAATTTGGGAGGGATGCAAATATTTCTGGTCGTTTTCTGTCCCGTGTCACTGTTGTTAATGGACTGGATCTGGTCTACTGGTTTCCAGTTATTCCTGGACGTCACATCCCATCGTCCCCGTTGCGCTTGTCCTCAGGGCCCATGCTGCACGGCCGCTCCAGATGTATATGACATCAGATGGTTGAGATTTTCCAGTCACTTGGTTTTTTTTTAGTGTTTTTTGTGCTGTTAAAGCAGAACAACTTTATCCTATTTGCACAACCGTCCTGCAACTTTTACTATATGACCTACCTGTGGGAAATGATGTCACATTGTCCGTATTTTGCCTTGGTCTCATTAAATAACTTACATTGAGGTCACGGCACTTCAGATGAGTGGAGTCAGCATCTGTTTTTAGCGTGTGGTTATATGGCAACTTTATTTTATTTGTACAACCGTCCTGCAACTTTTACCATACAATATCGCAGTTGTGCAATGATGTCACATTGTCCGTATTTTGCCATGGTCTCATTACATAACTTACATTGAGGTCACGGCACTTCAGATGAGTGGAGTCAGCATTTACATGTTTATATGGGAACTTTATTCTATTTGTTCAACCATCCTGCAACTTTTACTATACAATCTACCTGTGGGAAATGATGTCACATTACCAGTATTTTGCCATGATCTCATTGAATAACTGACACGACACTTCAGATGAGTGGATTCAGCATCTGTGTCTGTAGTCTGGTGTTTTAAATGGCAACTTTATTCTATTTGTATAACCGTCCTGCAACTTTTACTATATGATCTAACTGTGGGAAATGATGTCACATTGTCCGTATTTTGCCATGGTCTCAATAAATAACTTACATTGAGGTCACAGCACTTCAGATATGTGGATTCAGCATCTGTCTTTAGTGTGGGGTTATATGGCAACTTTATTCTACTTGTACAACCGTCCTGCAACTTTTACTATACAATGTAGCAGTTGTGCAATGATGTCACATTTTCCGTATTTTGCCGTGTCTCATTGAGTATCATACTGTACATTATGATCACATTACTTTGGATAAGTGGATTTAGCATCTGTCTTTAGTGTGGGGTTATATGGCAACTTTATTCTATTTGTACAACCGTCCTGCAACTTTTACTATACAATGTAGTAGTTGTGCAATGATTTCACATTGTCTGTATTTTGCCCTGGTCTCATTAAATAACTTACATTGAGGTCACGGCACTTCAGATGAGTGGATTCAGCATATGTCTTTATAGTCTGGAGTTATATGGTAACTTTATTCTACAGTATTTGTACAACCGTCCTACAACTTTTACTATACAATGTAGCAGTTGTGCAATGATGTAACATTGTCCGTATTTTGCCGTGGTCTCATTGAGTAACACACATTATGGTCACATTACTTCAGATATGTGGATTCAACATCTGTTTGTAGTCTGGTATTAGCTGACAACTTTATTCTATTTGTACAACCCTCCTGCAACTTTTACCATACAATGTGCCGTGGTCTCATTGCGTAGAATGCATTATGATCACATTACTTTGAATAACTGGATTCAGCATCTGTCTTTAGTGTGGGATTTTACGGCAACTGTAACCTATTTTTACAACCATCCTGCAACTTTTACCATTCATTATAGCAGTTGTGCAATGATGTCACTCACATTATCTGTATTTTGCTTTGGTTTCATTAAGTAGCATAGATTATGGTCACATTACTTCAGCTA
Source organism: Rhinella marina (assembly GCA_900303285.1). Classification (NCBI taxonomy): domain Eukaryota; kingdom Metazoa; phylum Chordata; class Amphibia; order Anura; family Bufonidae; genus Rhinella; species Rhinella marina. The sequence continues at coordinate 668,682 of ONZH01024471.1, read as the reverse complement.
TGTGGATTCAACATCTGTTTGTATTCTGGTATTAGATGGCAATTACTGTATATCCTATTTGTTCAACCTTCCTGCAACTTTTACCATAAATCTATTGTGCCATGGTCTCATTGAGTAATGCACATTATGGTCACATCACTTCAAATGAATTGGTTCAGTATCTGTCTTTATAGTCTGGAATTATATGGCAACTTTATTCTATTTGTACAACCATCCTGCAACTTTTACCATACAATATCGCAGTTGTGTAATTATGTCACACTGTCTTTTGCCGTGGTCTCATTGAGTGGCTTACTTTATGGTCACATTACTTCAGATATGTGGATTCAACATTTGTTTGTAGTCTGGTATTAGGTGGCAACTATATCCTATTTGCTCAACCATCCTGCAACTTTTACCATAAATCTATTGTGCCACGATGTCACATTGTGCATATTTTGCCATGGTCTCATTGAGCAACACACATTGTAGTAACAGCACTTCAGAAGAGTTTAGTCAACATCTGTCCTTATAGTCTGAAGTTAGACAACTACAACCCTCCTGCAGCTTTTACCATACGGTCTAACTGTTGTGCCATTCTGTATATTTTGCCATGGTCTCATTGAGTAGTACTGATTGCGGTCACATCACTTCTGATGAGTGAAGTCAGTATTTTGTCTTTATAGTCGGTAGTTAGATGCCAACTTTATCCTACTGTATTAGCACAACCGTCCTGCAACTTTTACCATAGCATTAAAATGTGTATATTTCTCCAGTATATCAGTAATATCTCCAAACAGTGCCATTTTATGTTCATAGCACCATAATGAGGCGGGACATATGTATATTTTTGCATAAAATTAGGATATTCCAGCTTTGGGGGCGGTCTCAAGCAGAATGAGGGCGGGGCTTAAAATGCAAAGCTCTGCTGATGGGTCTGATCCTGTTTTCTGTCTCTCCAGCAGTTTCAATCTCACCTCCCTGAGGCCGTATTATCAGGTGGATGATACCGAGGATAACCCCTACATCTGCTCATCTCACAGAGACAACGGGATGTTGAAATGCCAGGACATCCCCCCCAAAATCGACTGCTCCAATTTCAACTTCCCAGAATTCGGCAGCAGGAACAACTGTGATCTAAACCAGTACTACAACGTATGCAAACCCGGAGATCTGAATCCTCACAAGGGGGCCATTAATTTTGATAATATTGGCTACGCCTGGATAGCCATTTTTCAGGTGAGCCACTTTGTATTTAAAGGGGCGGGGGACGAATGAGGGTGGTCCGGGCCCCCGGGGGTAATAATAGTCCACGTCACAGATATATATCCATACTGTAACTTTAATGCATCTGCCCATGGGCATTGCCTCAGTGCCCGAATGGCCACTAGGGGGCATCAGAGGCAGACTGTATCAGTGCAGGATCGGTGGGACGTTACTTTTTAGGTTTCTGTCCTGCTTTGGTCCTCCTGTCACTTCTGATTCCATCACCCGCTCCTGTCAGGTACCTCCTAATTGTATATCACTCATCCCTAACGCGTTTTACATGAATCATCGCCGTTTCTCGGTTTCCTTCATTTAATTACTCAGAACCTCGTTGTGTAAATTCCGTGCGTTTCTCTCCACAGCTCGATAACTCAATCACAGTGGGGGATACAGATCTCCTGCGGGGGGGGGGGGGGTTTATCACAATCTTAAAGGGGTTCCGCAATGTACGGGCATTGTGCTGTACGGCCGCCGCATGCGGACATGGATCTGTTCACTTGAATGGGGCCTGCGATCCGCATCCGACGGTCTGCACCGCAAAAAAGTAGTGCATGCAGTGCGGCGGCACGGACAGAAACCCTAGTGCTTCCGTCGGGTTCCGTGCCTCCGTTCCGCACCGACTTCCGGATGGCGGACCCATTCAAGTGAATGGGTCCACATCCGTGATACGGGGTGCGCACGGCCGTGTATTGCGGACCTGGATGTGTGCATGAGCCCTATCCCTGTATTCAGTCCTGGAGGACAAATGCGTTTTCGGTCTTTGATTCCAAATGATACATTGTAACAGATTGCAGCTACGGAGGATGTCAGGAATGGTTTTCATTCACTACCAGCAAGCAGGGATCTATATAAATCCAAATTTATGTAAGGGATCATGCACACGAACGTATTTTTTGTCCGCAGCGTCTGTTCATTTTTTTTTTTTCCCGGCCCATATGCGGAACCATTCATTTCAATGGAGCCACAAAAAAACGTAAATGAGTACGTGTGCATTCTGTGTCCGTATGTCCACAAGTCCGTTCCGCAAAACAATAGAACATGTCCTGTTCTTGTCCGGACAGGCATTGTTACAATGGATCCACAAAAAAAAACGGATGTAACACGGATGTCATCTGTTTTTTGTTTTTTTTTGCGGATCCGTGTTTTGCAGACCGCAAAATACATACGGTCATGTGCATGAGCCCTAAGACTTTCGCTATACAGGAAAGGCTAAATACAGGGTGTGACAACCTACATATCTTGGCAAAATGGACTCCAGCAGTAGTTGTCAGTAGAGCCCAAACAGAAATCCCCACCCAAGGTTGAAACCTTCCCAGGTAGGATCTACAGATGTAGCAGAGCTGAATATGTAATCGAATTGTTACTTTTCTTCCCTGAGTTTCAGTACCTTGCTCTTTTGCTGCACCATAATGAGTAGTTTCAACTGACAAACTCAGCTCTGCTACATCTTTAATAGTCTATTCATCCTGAACTACCTTGTAAATGAACAGAATGTCGGAATTAAAGTGAAGACTGACACGCATCCAAAACAATAATGGAGATGGAAGGCTTATCACTCTGTATAGCAATGCATATTATATGCCGTGGGAGAGCTGGGTGACTACTCCGTAACAGCTGCTATATGTAGTTTACGTCCATATGTAGACATCCAGGATAAATGAGGAGCAGATGAATATTTTACAGCAATTGTTTTCCCATTTCCCTGATACAGAGCTCCAAATCCCCTGCATAAACAGAGTTAGATAATGCAATTCCCTTAGCCACCACTAGAGGGAGCCCAAAAGCTTAATGCATACTGTGCATAACTCAATAATAGGACAGTGTGCAGTGAGCTCCCTCTAGTGGTGGCTGCAGGAAACTAGAATTGCATTATTCATGCTGAGGCTTTGGCGCTCTGTATCAAAAAACTGGAGCCCAGTCCTTATAAAGATATATTAAGTCATTACTCCGCACCCAGTGTTACACGGTGGACGTTCACTTTGAGGGCTTTGAGCGGAGATAAACGTCTTAAGCTTCTGTCATGTTTCCGGCCGCTCGGCTGTAGGGCAAAGACTGCGGCGTGTCGCCGTGTGGAGCCCCATGACGCGTTTCAGCTTCTTTCTCCATAAATATGGCTGTGAATAAAGAAGAATGTTTTAGCTGTGGGTATAAAATCCAGATAATGCGGCTGCCGGGAGCGAGAGGGAGATTGACAGCCGAGATGAAACCGCACGGAAATTGACTGCTCTGTGTTATGTGGAGGCACGGCCGCTCTCGCAGAGCTGAAATTTATAGCTGTGCAAATTCAGAGGGAGCGCAACGCATTTATTATGGGTAATGAAGAGTCCACAGTCCTCACTGCACATATAGAATCTATAGGTCGTAACGCCTGCTATAGACAACATGGAGATTATAGACAACCTGGAGAACATAGACAACATGGAGATCATAGACAACCTGGAGAACATAGACAACATGGAGATTATAGACAACCTGGAGAACATAGACAACCTGGAGAACATAGACAACCTGGAGAACATAGACAACATGGAGATTATAGACAACCTGGAGAACATAGACAACATGGAGATTATAGACAACCTGGAGAACATAGACAACCTGGAGAACATAGACAACCTGGAGAACATAGACAACATGGAGAACATAGACAACCTGGAGAACATAGACAACCTGGAGAACATAGACAACCTGGAGATTATAGACAACCTGGAGAACATAGACAACCTGGAGAACATAGACAACCTGGAGAACATAGACAACATGGAGATTATAGACAACCTGGAGAACATAGACAACCTGGAGAACATAGACAACCTGGAGAACATAGACAACCTGGAGAACATAGACAACCTGGAGAACATAGACAACCTGGAGAACATAGACAACCTGGAGAACATAGACAACCTGGAGAACATAGACAACCTGGAGATTATAGACAACCTGGAGAACATAGACAACCTGGAGAACATAGACAACCTGGAGAACATAGACAACCTGGAGATCATAGACAACCTGGAGAATATAGACAACCTGGAGAACATAGACAACCTGGAGAACATAGACAACCTGGAGAACATAGACAACCTGGAGAACATAGACAACCTGGAGAACATAGACAACCTGGAGAATATAGACAACCTGGAGAACATAGACAACCTGGAGAATATAGACAACCTGGAGAACATAGACAACCTGGAGAACATAGACAACCTGGAGAATATAGACAACCTGGAGAACATAGACAACCTGGAGAATATAGACAACCTGGAGAATATAGACAACCTGGAGAACCTCATGAGATGGAGCTGAGCACTGCCAGTGGGGCTTGGTCAATGATCACCCAACCGAGGAGCTGCCCCCTTTATTTTGGGTTCTGCAGTAGGGTATATTTTGGGGCAGGATCACATTAATTCTGGGTGGCATCTCTTCAGGTTGCCACTCTGACATGGTGATGGTCATACAGATGCTGGATATTCTCCTCTGGTCATTCCAAGCTCTTCCATCTAGGACCCATAATTCAGACAAGGTGGTTGTCATCTGTCATACATGGGAGAGCCGTCGCCCCATCCAATCCCATATTGAGAGATCTGGTGATGGAGCCTGGCAGAGGAGCTGCTGAAGACCATGAAGAGCACGTTGTGTAGATGGCAGTGTGTGGCGCTGTTATCTTGTTGGAACATCACATCTCCTAACCGAGTCTAGAAAAGGCAGTAGGGCTGGTTCCACCATGTCCTGGACATACCGAAGGCTGGTGGTGCATCAGAGTTCGGAGGAGGCTGGAGAGCACCTACGGCCATCATGCATAGTGAGAAGACACACAGGGGTCCTGAGCTACCATGCCCATTTCCATATAGTATTTGTGGAGGGAACATTGGCCTGCCTTCAGTGTGTCCAGGACATCGTGGAACCAGTCCTAATGCCTTTGACAAGATAATGGCGCCCGCACACAATGTGGCCTTCAAGGTCTCCAGAAGCTCTCCTGGCCAGCTTGATCTCCAGATCTCTCCCCCATCGAGACTATCTGGGACTGGATGGGGCGATGGATCCACCTTGGCTGATCCTATGGTTCCAAGAATGGAAGAGCTTAGAATGACCACAGGAGGACCTCCAGCATCTGTATGACCACCACCATGGCAGAGTGGCAGCCTGTATGACAGCAAGGGGAGATGGCACCCAGTAGAGAGATGCCAAAATAAAGGGGACCGCATCTGATCAACCGGGGTGCAGGGAATCAGACCCCCACCCATCAGATATTGATGATTTTTCCTGAGGATAGGCCATCAGTATAAAAATCTCAGACAACCCCTTTAAAGTGACCTTCTAATGGTTCAACTTTTACCTTACTTTCTCCTGTCGGGTTCTTGGAGCCCAGTCTTCTCACAGAAGTGTCTCTCGGTGTCATTAATAAGCAGGACTGCGGCGGTTAATGTGCCGTACGGTATTATGGTAGCGGGAACATGGTCGGGGTTACGCAGGTAATTATGCACATTATCTCCCACATGACGCTGATGGATCGGCCGGCGCCGCCTGCTGCACTTACTGGAAAATTCCGTCTTAAAGGAATTATGTACAAAAACCGCGTTCACCCGGTGCTAATGTCTCCGAGTTTTCAAGATCTCTTCTTGCTGTAAGTGACCGGACACCACTGACACATGTACTGGGCTGAAGGCTGAGCTCATCCCTCACTGATGTAACGTGCGGCGAATCTGCAGGGTGACAGCAAGCAGAGATTTAGAAAATACTGAGAAATTGAAAGATAATATATGGAAATCTTTTTTCTAAACAAATAAAATCTATCATCTATCTATCTCTCTCATGTCTATCTATTTATCTATCTATCTTCTATCTATATCTATCTATCTATCTATCTAAAAAAATGCATTTGTGCAAATAAAAGATCCACTTTTTTCACCATTGAAGACCGGAGTGCTGCCTCTACTTTACTTTTTTTGTTTATTGAGGATTCAAAGGTCCGGAATCCTAGGGGAATAGCACACGGCGAGAAGTGCTGCTCAACAACTTCTACATCTATCTATCTATCTATCTATCTATCTATCTATCTATCTATCTATCTATCTATCTATCTCATATCTATCTATCTATCTATCTCATATCTATCTATCTCATATCTTTCTATCTCATGTCTATCTATCTCATGTCTATCTATCTCATGTCTATCTATCTCATGTCTATCTATCTATCTCCTATCTATCTATCTATCTATCTATCTATCTATCTATCTATCTATCTCCTATCTATCTATCTATCTATCTATCTCCTATCTATCTATCTATCTATCTATCTATCTAATATCTATCTATCTATCATCCATCTTTGTGCCGCACAATCTGTCGCTCATTTGCTTTCCCAGCACAAGGTTGTGGAGTAACATTTGAAGATTTCGGCTTTTCTTTGGCTCACTGAAGCCCTGATCTGCGCCCCTCCTCCCCCCGGAGAGCCCCCACAAATCACACAGATGGGCAGCGATGTGACAGACAGTGAGCAGGAGAAAATGGGAGAGGGAGAGCTTTCATTTAGGGCTGCTGACAGCGCTGCTAATCAGATCAGACATTTCATGCATGAGGTGTGTGACAAAGTATTCTGCCGTGTAACCGGAGACACCCCGCCGCCTGCCGCCACTTACAGGTGCCGACACACGATTCCTGTCATCTAAACGGTCTGTAAAGCCCCCCTCCCCCTATTAAAGGGAGTCTCCACTTCTGATAAGCCCTAATTGTTGGACAGCTCCCCTGATTATATAATGACAGGGGCTTGTGCTGCATCTGTGGAGTGTTCCATTTTCCAGCAGCGCCTCCACAGGCAGTATTTAGTATTACACCCTTCTCATTGAAATCAGTGGGTATTCTTTGTAATATACGGACATGTTGGGTCCTCCAGACTGAGAGACGCTCTTTGTAGAACTGTCTAAGCCTGGGTTCAGCAACCTTCAGCACTTCAGCTATTGTGAAACTACAACTCCCAGCATGCTCCATTCTCAGTATCAGATTGGTGGGGGGCTGACACCCGGTCCCACCTCCAGGACTTTCTCCTATCTTCAGGACAGGGCCCCCATATCCACTCTCCGCTAGGGGACTGCTGGAAATAGCCAAGCCGCTGCTCGGCTACTCTCGGAACGCCCATAGCGGTGAATGGAAGGTACGGCTGCCCTCCTTCACTTTGTGGGGCCCCATTCTGGAGATAGGAGCCGGTCCTGGAGGTGGGACCCGCACCTCTCTGACATTAACCACATATCCTAGTGATACGCCACCAATGTCTGAGATGAGACGACCCCTCTCACCTGGAAAATGCCTTTAAGGGCTCTTGCACACGACTGTGGAGTACGGTCTGGGACGGTCCGTGAAAACCCGGACCGTGCTCCTTCTGAGGGCAGGAGCGCACGGCATCATTGGTTGCTATGACACCATGCGCTTCCTAAGGCCGCCACTGCACGCTCGGAGCATGCTCCACGGTTGTGTGCAAGGGCCCTTACAAGGAGTCATTTTAGCTACTGTATGTAAGGGCTCATGCACAAGACCGGACGTATCTTGCGGTCCGCAAAAAAAAAAAAAAAACAGGTGATACCCGTGTTGCATTTTTTTTTTTTTTTGGCAGATCCAATGTCACAATGCCTGTCCACATCCGCAAAGCGGACAAGATTAGGACATGTTCTATTTTTTTGCAGAATGGACATGCGGACGGACAGAGTCATTCAGTTTGTTTGTTTTTAGCAGACCCATTGAAATGAATGGTTCCGCATATGGACCTGTAAAAAAAAAAAAACGGAACAGAAACAAAAAAGATACGTCGGTGTGCATGAGCGCTAAACCACATTGTTTCCATTCACCGACAGCAAATTACATTTCCATTAGGGCTCATGCTCGTGACCGTAGGTATTTTGCGGTCCACAAAAAAACGGATCCGCAAAAAAACATGGATGACGTCCGTGTGCATTCCGTATTTTGCAGAACGGAACAGCTGGGCCCTAATAGAACAGTCCTATCCCTTATAATAATAGGACAAGTTCTACGGACGTACGGAAGGACGTACGGAAACCGAATGCTCGGCCGTTCCTGTACTGCGGTCCGCAAACAGCGCGTCCGCCATACACAGGCATTAAAGGGTTATTCCCATCTTGCTAGGATATGCCCCCATTGTCTTATAGGTGCAGGTCCCACCGCTGGGAACTGCACCTATATCAAGAACGGAGCCCCCAGAAGTGAAGGAGGGCGCACTGCGCATGCGCAGCCGGCCCTCCATTCATTTCTATGGGGTCGACGAAAATAGCTGAGCGCTGGCTATTTCCATCGGCTTCATAGAAATGAATGGGAGCAGTGGCCGCGCATGCGCAGTGCTCTTCCAGTCATTTCTATAGGAGCTGCGTCTGGTGGTGGCCGGACCCCGGGAAACCTCCAGGTGAAGCGCTCCCCCCTCCGTTCTGGATACAGGTGCGGATCTCCTAGCAATATGCCCCCATTGTATAAGATGTGAATACGCCTTTTAAATGGATCTGCAATCCGGAAGGTCAGTGCGGAACGGAGGCACGGAACCCCACAGAACCACTACAGAGTGCCTCCGCCCCGAAAAAAAGTAGCTGAATGGGTCTGAATTAGAGATGAGCGAGCATGCTCGGCCGAGCATACTCGGGAGCAATTTTCGAGTAGTAGCATACGCATTTTATAATCTGTACACTAATGCGTACGCATCGCATTAGCGTACAAATTACAAGATGCGTACGCATTAGTGTACAGATTAGAAGATGCGTATGCTACTACTCGAAAATTGCTCCTGAGTACGCTCGGCCGAGCATGCTCGCTCATCTCTAGTCTGGATCCATCTGCAGAATCCACACAGATGTTGCCCGTGCATTGTGGTCCCCAATACACATGTGCATGAGCCCTAACTTCCGTTTTTTTGTGTTTTTGTTTTTTTTTTGCGAACCCATTGAAATGAATGGTATTTATGTACGGTCTGCAAAAAAAAACAGAACAGACATGGGAATAAAACCATCAGTGATTTAGCTTTATTTAGTGGATGAGCCCTTTAAAGAGTTTCTGTCACCAGTTTTTTCGGTATGAATCAGGCTGACATTAGAGATGTGCTAATGTCACCTGATTCCAAATATATATCTGTTTTATTTACTGGTGCCCCAATTTTTATATAAAATAAACTTTTATTTTATGCTAATAAGGCCTCTAGGTGCAAGGGGCGTTACCTCTGCTCCTAGAGGCTCTGTTGATTGACAGGGCCAGGCAGAGAAGAAACCCTTTATTCACCATAGCTTTTAAGGACCTTCAATGATGTCATGACCATGTGATCAGTCACATGGTTAGGATCACACAAACAGCCTGTCTCCTCCTAAACCATGTGACTGATCACATGGTCATGACATCATTGAAGGTCCTTAAAAGCTATGGTGAATGAAGTGTTTCTTCTCTGCCTGGTCCTGTCAATCAACAGAGCCTCTAGGAGCAGAGGTAACGCCCCTTGCACCTAGGAGCCTTATTAGCATAAAATAAAAGTTTATTTTATATAAAAATGGGGGCACCAGTAAATAAAACAGATATATATTTGGAATCAGGTGACATTAGCACATCTCTAATGTCAGCCTGATTCATACCGAAAAAAATGGTGACAGAAACCCTTTAAGGACTAGCGATCCCAGCATCCCTCACTGTGTCCCATCTAAACGTCAGACGCCCCTCCCCCCATCCCCGGGGTCCAGACAAGGTATCTGAGGACATGTACCTGCAGGTCTAATTCCTCCAAATTGATAGTGATTGGTGCGGATTAAGGAAAGCTCAGGAGTGGTGCGCTGGCGGTAGCGATACAAGCTCTGATAACTGGACAGAACGAAGACTTCCTCGGCAAGTCTCCCTCTAACGGAGACACAAATCACAAGAAGATTGTAAAATCCTCATTATATTTCTCGGAAAGTTCTAATTATTTTATCTCATTCCGACTGTGGGAATACAGGTGCGGCCGCCCGCGTGACGCATCCCTCCGATACACTGCATATAGATGTAGCAGGAATGAGTTTGTCATTTGGTCTAATTTGTGCAGAGCTCCAGCCAACACGGCAGATGCTCTTGATGTAGATAGATGTAGCAGGGTTGCATTGGTCATTCGGCCCAATTTGTGCGTTATCTGCGGTGACAACACTACCGCTAACGTGACTAATAGACAGATGTAGCAGAGCTGGATTGGCCATTCATGCATTATCTGTATCATTAACTGCTGATGCACTTAGTATAGACAGAGCTTTGTTTGTCATTTGGCCCAATGAACTTATCTGGCAGCACGGCGCTACAGCCAGCACAACCCGTGACTTAATATAGACAGATGTAGCAGAGCTGAGTTTTTATCACTTGGCCCCATTCATGTCCTATCTGTCGTTCTAGCACCAAAACCAACGTTTTGTATTGAAGATCTTCCTGGTAAAGCAGTAACGAGTTTGTAATTTGGTCCAATTTGTGTGTTATCTACGGTTAAATTCAAGTCCTATAGCAACGTGACATCCTGCAGACTTGATCTTGACAGATGTAATGAGCTGAGTTTGTCATTTGGCCTGATTCATGTGTTTTCTGTTTGAGGCTAATAGATGCACTTGAGACCAGGGGTCAGCAGCCTCCGGCACTCCAGCTGTTGGGAAACTACAACTCCCAGCATGCATACTTGCTCTGCTCTTCTCAGAACTCTCATCAAAATGAATGGAACATGCTGGGAGTTGTAGTTTTACAGCAGCTTTAGTGCCGCAGGTTGCTGCTCCCTGGAATACACCAATATAGTTGAGCTCAGTTTGTAATATGGCTCCGTTCATGTGTCATCAGAGGTTTTACATAGGACTTTAGCTATACCTTCTGCGTGACACCATCCCAGTGAACACAGCGTACACAGCAATTACATAACATATTTAGCTCTGCTACATCTTTTGACAATTGTATTATTGTACAATGTGCTCTTTAAAGGCAAAGTAAAGCGTTAAATAAAACTGAGGCCATTAGACATAATATACACGTTGATGCATCATGGGATAGATCTCTATGTAGCTGAGCCGGTCTGGATCCTGGGAAAGTTGGGTAACAAACCCCCGCTTTCGGTCTTTAGCACTTGCCTTGCACCCACGGGTCACGTCCAGGCACTTCCAATGTAATGGAGAGCTTGTTTTCAGCCTCCTCTCTGCGGCTTCGTAGTAATCCTATTTATATTAGAGGTCTGGGAAAGGCCACATAATCCAAGAGGGAGAAGACCCCGTCCATTGGTGCAGTGTCAGAGCCGGGGCCATAGCCGCAGGATGTGCAGAGCCGACATGTGTCACCATTCACTTTCCCAGGTTGTAAATACAAATATATCCTGCGGGCCTGAGAAGAGCCCAAATGTAGAGTTACTTCTATAATAATACAGATATCACTGCCATACAAAGCCAACATTATAGCATATAGTGCCAAGATAGCACTGTCATATACAGCCCATGTAATACCACCATATAATGGAAAGATAAGACTGCTATATACAGCCCATGTAATACCACCATATAATGGAAAGATAAGACTGCTATATACAGCCCATGTAATACCACCATATAATGGAAAGATAAGACTGCTACATACAGCCCATGTAATACCACCATATAATGGAAAGATAGGACTGCTATATACAGCCCATGTAATACCACCATATAATGGAAAGATAAGACTGCTACATACAGCCCATATAATGGAAAGATAATACTGCCATATACAGCCCATATAATGGAAAGATAATACTGCCATATACAGCCCATATAATGGAAAGATAATACTGCCATATACAGCCCATATAATGGAAAGATAATACTGCTACATACAGCCCATATAATGGAAAGATAATACTGCCATATACAGCCCATATAATGGAAAGATAATACTGCCATATACAGCCCATATAATGGAAAGATAAGACTGCTATATACAGCCCATGTAATACCACCATATAATGGAAAGATAAGACTGCCATATACAACCCATATAATGGAAAGATAATGCTGCTATATACAACCCATATAATGGTTAGATAATGCTGCTACATATAGCCAATATAATGGAAAGATAATACTGCTACATACAGCCCATATAATGGAAAGATAATACTGTCATATACAGCCCATATAATGGAAAGATAATACTGCCATATACAGCCCATATAGTGAAAAGATAATGCTCCTACATACAACCCATATAATGGAAAGATAATGCTGCTACATACAGCCCATGTAATGGAAAGATAATGCTGCTATATACAACCCATATAATGGAAAGATAAGACTGCTATATACAGCCCATGTAATACCACCATATAATGGAAAGATAATGCTGCTATATACAACCCATATAATGGTTAGATAATGCTGCTACATATAGCCAGTATAATGGAAAGATAATACTGCTACATACAGCCCATATAATGGAAAGATAATACTGTCATATACAGCCCATATAATGGAAAGATAATACTGCCATATACAGCCCATATAGTGAAAAGATAATGCTCCTACATACAACCCATATAATGGAAAGATAATGCTGCTACATACAACCCATATAATGGAAAGATAATGCTGCTACATACAGCCCATGTAATGGAAAGATAATGCTGCTATATACAACCCATATAATGGAAAGATAATGCTGCTATATACAGCCCATATAATGGAAAGATAATGCTGCTATATACAGCCCATGTAATGGAAAAATAATACTGCTATATACACCTCATATAATGGAAAGATACGACTGCCATATATAGCCCATGTAATGGAAAAATAATGCTGTTATATACAGCCCATATAATGGAAAGATGATACTGCTATATACAGCCCATATCATGGAAAGATAATGTTACTATATACAGCCCATATAATGGAAAGATAATGCTGCTATATACCACACATATAATGGAACGATAATACTGCTATATAAACCCCATATAATGAAAAGATAAGACTGCCATATACAGCATACATATTACCATTATATAATGACCAGATAATACTGCTATATAGAACCCACATATTTCCACCAAATACTGCCATATAGAGCCCTGATATTACCAACATGTATTGGAAAGATAATACTGCCATATGCGGCTCATCTAATACCATCAACTAGTGCCAAGATAAGACTGCCATATACAGCCCACATAATACCATCATATAATGGACACATAAGAATGCCAGTACTGCCATATATATGGCCCATTTGTTATCATCATATAATATAAAGATATTATTATATAGTACCAAGATAATACTGCACATAATAACTATATAATGCAACCATATAGTACTAATATAAGTCATTTATATAATAATATATAATATTACTTGAAATATATATTATTTAAAGAGGTCAGCAGCACTGGACAATGATATAAAGGTGCAAGCCTTGTAGGACCAGGTCCAGAGTCTACCAGCCTTTATTCACCCATGTAATGGTCCAGTTCCAGTGAGCCTTTCTCATGGTTATTGGGACCATCTGAAAATAAGTAGCGCTAGTAGTGCCTGGCAGCCACCAACTGTTGTGTCCCTATTGAAGTGGGAGAGGTGGTTGGCCAGCAGCTCTTAGGACAGACCCGGTATGTTCAGCAGCTCTTAGGACAGACCCGGTATGTTCAGCAGCTCTTAGGACAGACCCGGTATGTTAAGCAGCTCTCAGGACAGACCCGGTATGTTAAACGGCTCTCAGGGCAGACCAGTGGAATGCAGGAAGGCAGCATCTAGAACAGAACTCCCAGCATGAACACTTGCTCAGCTGTTTTGTAACTCCCATATAAGTAAAAAGAGGATTCTGGGAGTTGTAGTTTCAGAACAGCTGGCGTGCCGGAGGTTGCTAGAACCTTCAATCAATCAGGTTGTATAATCAGAGGAAGCTTTCGGCACCATGGTCAGATCAAGTACACCTTACGGTCCAAGTCTATGAGCTGAGATTTCCCCAGATCATACTACATATTATTCCCATAGAGCCCTGGGAACTATGTAATACTTAATTTCTCCTGCGGGGGAGCTGCAGAAAAATGTAGCACTTGCTGCCAGGATTGCACATTGATTACACCTGTGATTAGCTTATTACTGGGGGCTTATTAAAGGGGTAGTTCACAGTGGAGAACCCTTTCAAGGTGTGCAATGGACTCTCTAAGGCGTAATTTAAATGGGAGTCTCTCTTTAACTGCTAGGCATCTGCATGTGAATCTACGAGGCTGTGGGTTCGAGGGGATGCAATGTACTGGGAAAAAAGAAATAATGCCAAATTTAGGGAAAAAAGGCAATTTCATGGTCCTTGCGGCATAAAAAAAAGAACAATTGCTGATTGTGCGTCGGCCTGAACTAAACATGAAAGAAATATGCATCTCCATAGAGTCCGACCCCAGTGTTGTTGCTGAAAACACAAACTCCGCGTGGGGTTTTCTGTGGGACGGATGCGACTGTTTTTTATTGTAGAAGCTTTATTGTCTGCGGCCTGACGATCGCGCTACAAATGATGAGAGTGTAGCGTGCTGGCTATGACTTACGGTTGCCAGCTTTTCTGCCATGAAAGAGTTAAATCAACCTCCTTGGTGGTCTCGGGCCGTAAGAGGTTAATTACTGTTGCCGGTGAGAGTTTAATGTTGGCACCAATTTCTCAATTACCAGGCAAGTTGCCCGCTGACCAACTAGAAAAGTAGAATTACATGCTGGTTATTCAAATGAACCGCCGACCGTGTGATATATGGCCCAGCCATAGAGTCCAATAAATGTCGTCGGTGGGGTCCCTGTGCCCCTTTATCTTCTCTGCCATCTCCACCAGTGAAACGTTCAGAACACACATACTGGAAAAGTACAGTGTCACCTAAGTGAGCAGTCTGGTTCCAATATACACTGGAGGTACAAGGCCCCTTCATCAGGAGGCCATCTCAGGTTGATAAATAATTTCATGTTGTGAGCGCAGAGACCTTCGTCTGCTTAGAATTAATTATCTCCTTTATGCACTTTAATTATGACAAATGAATTCAAACGCAAATGGATTAAACAGAATGCAATAATTTTATGCTTTTTAACCATTTATATTCTTAATAGGTACTGACAAATTCAGGATTTTTTTCATTTGTTTTGGTATTTTGTCACTAGAGTCATGTAGTAATAATAAGAATATAACTACTATAATACTGCCCCCTATATACAAGAATATAACTACTATAATACTGCCTCCTATGTACAAGAATATAACTACTATAATACTGCTCCTATGTACAAGAATATAACTACTATAATACTGCCTCCTATGTACAAGAATATAACTACTACAATACTGCTCCTATGTACAAGAATATAACTACTATAATACTGCTCCTATGTACAAGAATATAACTACTATAATACTGCTCCTATGTACAAGAATATAACTACTATAATACTGCCTCCTATGTACAAGAATATAACTACTATAATACTGCTCCTATGTACAAGAATATAACTACTATAATACTGCTCCTATGTACAAGAATATAACTACTATAATACTGCCCCTATGTACAAGAATATAATTACTATAATACTGCTCCTATATACAAGAATATAACTACTATAATACTGCCCCTATGTACAAGAATATAACTACTATAATACTGCTCCTATATACAAGAATATAACTACTATAATACTGCCTCCTATGTACAAGAATATAACTACTATAATACTGCCTCCTATGTACAAGAATATAACTACTATAATACTGCCTCCTATGTACAAGAATATAGCTACTATAATACTGCTCCTATGTATAAGAATATAACTACTATAATACTGCTCCTATGTACAAGAATATAACTACTATAATACTGCTTCTATGTACAAGAATATAACTACTATAATACTGCTCCTATGTATAAGAATATAACTACTATAATACTGCCTCCTATGTACAAGAATATAACTACTATAATACTGCCTCCTATGTACAAGAATATAACTACTATAATACTGCCTCCTATGTACAAGAATATAACTACTATAATACTGCCTCCTATGTACAAGAATATAGCTACTATAATACTGCTCCTATGTACAAGAATATAACTACTATAATACTGCATCCTATGTACAAGAATATAACTACTATAATACTGCTCCTATGTACAAGAATATAACTACTATAATACTGCTTCTATGTACAAGAATATAACTACTATAATACTGCCTCCTATGTACAAGAATATAACTACTATAATACTGCCTCCTATGTACAAGAATATAACTACTATAATACTGCTCCTATGTACAAGAATATAACTACTATAATACTGCTCCTATGTACAAGAATATAACTACTATAATACTGCCTCCTATGTACAAGAATATAACTACTATAATACTGCCTCCTATGTACAAGAATATAACTACTATAATACTGCCTCCTATGTACAAGAATATAACTACTATAATACTGCCGCCTATGTACAAGAATATAACTACTATAATACTGCTCCTATGTACAAGAATATAAGCTTACTATAATACTGCTCCTATGTACAAGAATATAACTACTATAATTACTGCTCCTATGTACAAGAATATAACTACTATAATACTGCTCCTATGTACAAGAATATAACTACTATAATACTGTCCTATGTACAAGAATATAAACTACTATAATACTGCTCCTATGTACAAGAAATATAACTACTATAATACTGCTCCTATGTACAAGAATATAACTACTATAATACTGCTCCTATGTACAAGAATATAACTACTATAATACTGCTCCTATGTACAAGAATATAACTACTATAATACTGCCTCCTATGTACAAGAATATAACTACTATAATACTGCCTCCTATGTACAAGAATATAACTACTATAATACTGCCTCCTATGTACAAATATAACTACTATAATACTGCTCCTATGTACAAGGATATAACTACTATATACTGCTCCTACTGTACAAGGATATAACTACTATAATACTGCTCCCTATGTACAAGAATATAACTACTATAATACTGCTCCTATGTACAAGAATATAACTACTATAATACTGCCTCCTATGTACAAGAATATAACTACTATAATACTGCCTCCTATGTACAAGAATATAACTACTATAATACTAGCCTCCTATGTACAAGAATATAACTACTATAATACTGCTCCTATGTACAAGAAGTATAACTACTATAATTACTGCCTCCTATGATACAAGAATAACTATAACTCCTTACCAGATATAACTACTAAGCTGCCTGTGTTACAAGAATATAACTACTATAATACTGCTCCTATGTACAAGAATATAACTACTATAATACTGCTCCTATGTACAAGAATATAACTACTATAATACTGCCTCCTATGTACAAGAATATAACTACTATAATACTGCTCCTATGTACAAGAATATAACTACTATAATACTGCTCCTATGTACAAGAATATAACTACTATTATACTGCTCCTATGGTAGCAAGATATAACTGACTATAATACTGCTCCTATGCTACAAGAATATAACTACTATAATACTGCTCCTATGTACAAGAATATAACTATTATAATACTGCCTCCTATGTACAAGAATATAACTATTGTGGATCGGTGCTGCTCATCCTAGAGCAAAGTGTTTATTTCATTGTGTTCTAACGTTCCCTTCTCTCTTCTCCCGCAGGTTATAACCCTGGAAGGGTGGGTGGACATCATGTACTATGTCATGGATGCACATTCTTTTTACAATTTTATATATTTTATACTACTTATAATAGTAAGTATCAGATTTGTCACATTTGTCTACCAGATGTTGGGAGTTTACCACTTTTTCGGTATAAAATTTCAGCAAGTTGTGACATCACTTTATGTTCTGGGATAAATTTAGACCTGGAAGTGTCATTCTCTATTTGTTTCTTTATATTCTTGCATCCCGTTTCTTTCGGACCCCACAAGGGATACATTTCTATGGTGGTCTGTCATAGGGCTTTTGGGTGATGAGTCAGGCTTCTATAGAATTGAAGTAGCGGTAGAACGTAATGGGGCCCAATCATCACACCCAACAACATATAGTCCCCAATTTCTAAGTGGAGGCGATCACTTGATGATGGTTTTTGGTATTTTTGTCCCGGTTCCTTCCTTTCGTGATTTGCAGGCAAAAATATTCCGTTGATTCATCAGTTAAGAGGTTAATGTAAAATTACTGTCGAGTATATCCACAAATTGTTTCCGTCTGTAGACAGAGACATCTCTAATTAGGATCCTGCCGTCAAAAACAATGTAACAAAAACATTTGCTTTTGTTTACGGCATGTGTTTACACAGGCACAGACAAAAATGTACAAAACTCGCAAGAATTCCCTTTTTTTTTAACTAAATGCACACAATTTGTGTATTGACACCAATGTACTCTAACTCTGATAGTGTATGTGAATTAGGGCTGTCTAGATGGTGCACCCCTTTAAAGGGTTTCTCCACTTTTGAAGAAAGTGTTGTGGAATTGATTCAATTTCAGTGTTCTAATTGTTACGGCAGTGGATGTGGAAACACTGTGTCAAGTAACAGATTTGGCTTTGGGCTAAACCAAAGTGGCAGTTCTCACCCTTGTACATGGATCTGGACTTTGTCGCAGGGGAACAACCAGGCCGCTACCTCCTGGAGTCATCTCCATGTGATTGACAGCTGACCCACGAGGGTCAAGAGAACTGAGGGATCAGGCAGAACCATAGTCAGGGACAGGGTGAGGTCAGGGCAGGCAGGGCAGTCCAATAAACAATCCAAGGTCATGCCAAACAGCAAAGGGTCAAGGGTTGGGTAAGGCAGCAGAAGGTCAAAATCCAGTAAACAGGTGGAAAGTCGGAACCCAGGCAGACAACAGGAACTACACACTTTCACAGGACACGAGAAAGCTAGGAAACCTGTTGCTCAGGTACCTTCCCACAGGGGGAGGTGCCTTTAAGTACCCCAGGGTTGCCAAGCAATGGGTGCGCTTGCGCATCCTTTAAGAGCCGGAGGGAGTACATGCACCCTACAGGCAGAGGAGGAGAGGCTTGGCTGGTAAGCAGGCCATAGCCTACATGAAGGTACAAAGCAAGCCCAGCAGCCAGCAGGAGGCCTGTCTAGGCCACCGGGAGCGGTGAGCAGAGCAGCGGCGGCTGTCGATGCAACACTAATATATTGAAAATAATTTAACCAAAACCCAAAACTAAACCCAAGGGATAGTGAGGGAAACCAACCCTCAAATGAATGTTGGAACATTCCAAAATACTCCAAAAATCCACCCGGAATTTGCCAATGGTTGGGTAAAGTCTATAGCCTGTATTAGATGGGCAGATTTTCTACGAACGCCCGTTAGCGATCATCTGGCAGTGTAATACTGCTGCCGATTACCCGATGATTTAAAAATTATTGTTTGGAGGTGGCAGATCATGGCATCTTATCACGATCTGCTGCCAGCCTTAAAGGCTATGTATATTCTCGGAGGTGATTTTTTTTTTTTTATGATTGCATTTTGCTCATTTTTGGCTAAAAATCATTTTTTCAATCAGCCTTTATTAAAAATATTGAGACATTCTGTCAAAAAGGGTTAACTGTTTTTCTAGCTGTGTGACTGGTACTTTCACCTTGGTCATCTAACAACCCTTATCTCTAAACTACTGAGAGGACATGAACACTTATTTAAGCCACATTCTTATCAGTAAGATAAGAATTGAGCTATAATGAGTGTTTAGGAGGTCAGAGAGCAGAGATAAGGAGTCCATCAGTTCCTGGGCTGACGGAAAAGACAAAAAATCCAAAGGCTGCTACTAGAGCATCTCAGCTCTTTACAGAAAAAAGGGCTACATATTTTTAATAAAGAGCAATTAAAATAGTTATTTTTAGCTCAAAATGAGTACAATGCAATAATAAAAAGAAATTTCCCTCAAAGGTGTACATCCCCTTTAAGGCTACCTGCAGCCCTGTCCTCCACTATTCGATAAGATCATCTCTTAACAAATATGCCCTTTGTACCATGTTGCTTACACCAAAGTGAAAAGGATATGCCCTCCATTGGGTAATCTCTGATATGTTTCCACGCGTTTCGATCATATTGTAATGTTAACATCGTGCCCTGTGTTCTCGGATCTCCTTTCAAGCCATTTTTATTCTCAATGGTTTATTCCCTTAGGTGGGTTCTTTCTTCATGATAAACTTGTGCCTGGTTGTGATAGCAACACAGTTTTCTGAAACGAAACAGCGGGAGAATCAATTAATGCAGGAGCAGCGGGCTCGTTACCTCTCCAACGACAGCACAATCGCCAGCTTCTCCGAGCCGGGAAGTTGCTACGAGGAGTTACTAAAGTACATCTGCCACATCTTTAGGAAAGTCAAGAGGCGGACGCTAAGGCTATATAATAACTGGCAAAACAAGCGGCGGAAAAAAGTCAACCCCAACAGTACCATGAACGGACAGGGCCGGGGCCGCAAGTGCAAACGAAGAATCACTTCCATCCATCACTTAATTCATCACCACCATCATCATCATTATCACATCACTAATGGTAGTCCTCGTGGGCCCAGGTCAAGTCCCGAGATATGCGATATGGAGATGAAGATCATGAAGCCCAAAAGTCAACTTAGGCTTCTACCACCATCCCCTAGTCATCAGAACGCATCACCCAAAAGTGAGTCCGTCCACAGCATCTACCATGCGGATTGCCACTTTGAAGGACACCAGTTGAAATCTTGTAAGTCTTCCAATGCTTCCTCAAACACCAAACTGGATGTTGGGCTCAACCACACCAACATGAACTATCCCACCATCCTGCCTTCACCCACCAGTAAAGCCAGCCTCGGAACCGTGGCAAAAGGGAAAAGAAGCGGCAGTACTCCAGCCAGCTTGGTGAACAGCCCGGTCAGCTTGAATGAGTCCTATGGAAAGATCCATCATCTAGTAGGAGAACATGGTAAGGAACATATCTTGATTATTATCTTTAGTTCTGTGGGTCAAAAGTCAAGAGCCACCCAATTGCTTTGTATCGTACTTAAAGGGGTTCTCCGGGAATTAAGAAAATGAAAATACTTAAATATTACTTCATGATGAATATAATGGCTTGTTTTGTCTAGGGAGAAATCATTCGAAGAAACAAAATGGCCGCCGTCCTATTAGTACACACAAAACCTGTCCTAATCACACAGGAGGACAAGTTACTTCACAACACTGAGGTAAAGAGCTGCCTCATCCTCCTCTCTGCTCTGCTTGTCAGGGATTATGGTCCTGAATACAGATGATAAGATCTTCAGCTGAATCTCTGTAGGAATGGAGATCATGAGGAGACATGAAGTACAGAGGAGGTGAGGATGTGGCTGATGAGCAGCAGCTCTTGTATGCAGTCTCCATTACCACAGTCTGTCCTGTCCGTCCTCTCTGTACTTCATGTCTCCTCATGATCTCCATTCCTACAGAGACTCAGCTGAAGATCTTATCAGTTGTATTTGGGATCATAATCCCTGACAAGCAGAGAGCAGAGAGGAGGATGAGGCAGCTCTTTACCTCAGTGTTGTGAAGTAACTTGTCCTCCTGTGTGATTAGGACAGGTTTTGTTTGTACTAACAGGACAGCGGCCATTTTGTTTCTCCTAATGATTGCTCCTCAGACAAAATGAGCCATTATAACTAATGTAAGGTCCGCGGGAATATCTAAGTATTTTCAATTCCTGGAGAACCCCTTTAAAGGGTCATTCGGATACTCAAGATAGGTCTTCATCATCAGATCGGTGGGGAGCCGACAGCTGCATGCAATGGAAACGGTGTTGTGGATGGAAGGCCCCATCCACCATGTACTTTCTAGAACTTTCTACAACCGCAGCTTGTTCTGGGGCCTGAGTTGCAGAACATCATCACAGCTAATACACAGTGGATGGGGCCTTCTTCTTCTGTATAGTCTCCAGTGCCAGCATCTGCCCGAAACAACTGATCGGTGGGAGTGTTGGGTGTCAGACACCCACCGATTTGATATTGACAACCTATCCTGAGGTTACACCATCAATATCTAAACCTCTTTAACCCCCTAACTGTTTTGCCAGAGTGGAGCTCCAGCAGTGCGAAAAGTAGCTAACTGGAGGGGGGAGGGCTGCTTTAGATGCTGCTACCTCCTGAATGGTAGCAGCTAGAAACATGCAACTGATCTTGTTTGAAAGCAGACATTCCAAGCTTTCAGAAAATACTAGCAATATGTTCAGGACAAAGAAAGATATCACTGATAAAAATCGGGATGCTGTGAATGCATCTGAAAATGAAAGTAAAAACAGGTTTCACTCGCGATTATTCCCGACTTGATTGTATTAAAGCCTGGACTGTCAGCTTTCAGACAAGACCAGTTGCATGTTTCTAGCTGCTACCATTGAGGAGATATCACCATCTACAGCAGCCCTCCCCCCTCCAGTTAGCTACTTTTCACGTTGCCCGAGCTGGACGTGGGCAGAACAGTTAGGTGGTTAATATTCAGTCTCATTATGATGATGTATTGGAACCTCGAAAGTGACTTGTCAGGTTTCGGACACCCACTTTTAAGTACTCCACATGGTATTCCTGGCTATCTATTCTTCGTCCGACCAGAGAGCAGCTGCAAAAAATAATTCTTGCTCTGGAGGACTCAGCATGTCCACAAATATCCCATTGCTTTTAATGGATGTCATGTAATACCTTCTTTCTCCTTTGGGGGCGCTGCAGGTAAAACTAATACATTTTTGACAGATCACAGCTGATTTCCAGGGGTACCAGCAGCAGGACACATCATGATCATCTTATTATTGAAGGATTCTTCTCGACTGTCAAAAGTAGTCTTCCCCTTTAAGGGTTATATAAAGGCCTTGCAGCTTCTCACGAGTCGATATGTCGTCTCAGCCCCGAGTTTATTAAGTATTCATGCTGGATTCTTGACTTGGCGGGGTCTGATCTGGCTTATATAATAATGGCTAAAGGTAATAATCACAGTTGTGAATAACTCATTACTCTGCCCCGCCACCGCCGAGTGGAAGGAAATCACGAGCAATGGCTTCATAGCATGGGAACATAAACACTTAAGTATAATTGCATACATTTGCACTACATAAATAGCTGCATGGTGATCTGGAGAGAAACGGCTCCATTAAAGAGAGACTAATGTCTGATAGCGGCGCTCTGCTGAGGAGAGTGGCTCCTTCCTCCTCCAGGCTAGCGTTCTCCAGTGCCTGTCACTCCCACCGCACCATCGCCGTACGCCATTTACAAAGTCCTGTTAACATCGCGGAACATTTACTGAAGCTCATTTACTCAAAGCCGGCAGCAGGGGACGCAACGCGAGAGGCCTCGTCAGAGTAAACTGACTGTGAAATGTAAGCTTTGTCCTTCGGGGACACCTTGTAACGCCATGGTTTCCCCAAACTTCTTTCTACCTGTCTCGGTGTACCTAGGTAGATGTTGCAAAGCTGAATTTGCTGCTTGACTTCAGGGTCGGACCTTTCAGCAGGGTCAACCCTATTAAACAGGGCATACTGCTGATGAAAATGATACCTGGATGGCGAAAATCCGTTGCACCGTTCCAGAGAAAACAGAGTTTAATTCCACATGCAAATTAGGACTTCAGTGCACCTTAGCTCCTCCTGCTTTCTGTGTTTGTCACGCCCCCGCACCACCCCATGACGCACTGAAGTCCTCATTTACATATGGAATTAAACTCTGTTTTCTCTGGAACAGATTTTCACTATTACAGTATGCAGGATCAACCCTAACATGTCACATGCCTGGTTTAATAGGGTCGACCCTGCTGGTGGGTCCTCTTTAAAAGGTAACAACAGATATTTTATAGTGACATGTCAGAAGTTATACAGGTGGTCCTCATTGTCTTTGCAGAAACTCAGCTCTGCTATATCTGTATGTACAAAGACACTTGGGGGGGTCATTTACGAACAGATAAAAAACACTTTTGCAGACTCTATTGCACACCATGTTGTCGCAGACTCTGCGACTTCTTCCCCGCTCACGGGAGGTCTAAAAAAAGGGGCGTGGAGTGGGTGGTGAAGGGGACGGGCCCATCTCATTCATCATTTTCTACACCTGGTTTAGGCGCAGAAAATGGTCTAAATGTAAGACAACGAGGACAGTATCTTTATTGGGGTCAACTTCTCTGACACAGAGCTCTGAATCCTCTGCATAGATATAGAAAGAAATACATTTTGTCTGTCTGCAGCCACCACTAGGGGGAGCTCAGGAGCAATGTATATACAGTATGTAGTAAGCTTCTAAGCTCCCTCTAGTGGTGGCAAACAGAATTAATTCATCTAAGTCTATTAAAAACCAGAAACAAAAGTCGCAAATTTTATGCCAGACCCCTTTTGCGCAAACATTTGCAATTTTTTTCCTGTTTATGTTACACTTGACATGTTTGTAAAAAAAAAAGTTGGCAGGGAGTGTATATGATTTAAATATGACTTACACCAAATTACTCCAGTTCCTAACTAGCATAGATTTAAGATACTGGTGCATGGACCTCCCAAGAGGTACCAAAATTCTTAAAAGCTGTGCGCCTCTTGATAAACTTGGCACATTGTACTTCTTAATAAATTCTCCCCAGGGACTCCAAAAATGTACAACCCAAGCCCCAATGCTGATGTGCTAAATTCTCGATCCAATCCCCCAGCCCCAGTGCTGAAGACATATTTGAATAGACATTACATTCAGCACCATTACATCCAGTGGCATCTCCTCTGATTATACACGTTCTCTTTCCTTATGTTCTCCATTCGGCCCAGACCTCCATGACAGCTTCTCTCAGCCACATCTCATCTCTGAAGTCACAAAGACAGTACTGAAGACAGCCATACAGTTGTACGTGCAGTAGCCACCACATTCGGGGATCTGGGCAAAAAATCCTGGATTTTTCCCTATGTCTATGCTGGGGATTTGGAACAATGTAACAGAAAAACTGAGCCCCCAACTACTATAAAGAAATATTAAAAAAACTGCACAAAATTTCTGACCTTTTTAGATCAAATGGTGAGCATTCACTATGAAATCTTCTACAGCTTCTGTTATCCACTATAGAGAAGGAAAAAGTTGCACCCGACCTCGTGACCATTACAAAAATTTCCAACATTAGCATCAACAAATGGCTGCCCCTTGCCTTCATGTGTACTCCACCTTGTCGAGATCGATGTCACTTGGGACTCGGGAAGGGGAAAAAAAATCTAAACGAGGCAAATTTTCAAAAGTATTTTTCCGTCATATTCAACTCGTCGGTGTTTATCTCATAAACATTCCCTCGGGGACGGCGCCTATAAGCCGCTGCGCGGATCTCACCATTGACAGCACATATGTTTAGATGAAAGCTGCAGACTGATTTGCATGTGTATAGTGAATTTAATGGAAGCTGTGGCTGTGTCAGCACTGCTGCTTCCCCCACAATGCTTACAGAAAGGCAGGCATCAATATTAACTCTGTATTAAAAGAGACTGATATGTAGTTTTGCAAAAAGTCAAATCTAAGAGTTGAATTGAAACGACTGATCCTGGTTTCTTAGGCGAGACCTTAAAGAAGAACTCCCGCAAAAAAAAATTATTCTCTGACCTGTTAGAAAGGTGCATGATATAATCTGTAGTGAATGTAATCTTCTCATCAGAGACTGTATTTATGAGTTATCCCCTCTCTTTTAATTGTAGCTGGGTCATGTGACCAACTCCCTGACCTCCAACTGACCCAGGACAGGAAGCCAGTTACTGCTCTATTCATTCCTATGAGACTGAAAGTGAGGCTCCCATAGGAATACATAGAGAATTAGACTTTCTGTCCACACATAAGATGCTGTGTTATCTGGTGAGTCTGATTGCTGGTCACATGACACAGATGAGAAACATCAGGGAGATATAACTCACAAATACAGACACTGGTAAGAAAATGACATTCACTACAGAGATTACATCATGTACATTTCTAGCAGGACATGGAATAACATTTTTTGCGGGAGTTCTTCTTTAAGAAATATAGGGATTTGCCTAATGGGCATCTGTAAACAGGTTCCCTTTAAATTCCGGTACAGTACTGACCAGGACCACAGCCATGCAAACATAGGGGCCCAAACTAGCCTGCTACCCACCACTCTCTCCTCTTTTCAAGAGGAAATGATGGGCAAACTTGGTTCCCAACGTGGTGCCATGAAAGGTGACTCCTGAATCCTCAAAAATAAGAAAAAGTCCCCTCAACAAATCAGGAGCAGCGAGTGTGGTCATGTGATTCTTTAAAGGGTTCCTCCACCCCGAAATGTGACGGCCTATCGCTAGAGTTTAACATTTTGTTTCTCCCCCTTGCAGGCCTTTGCCGAAGTTCCAGCAAATTATCCAATCTGAGCGTCCCCTGTTCCTTGCCAAGTCCCCAGCCTAGCCAGATCATCTGCGAGCTCCAGAACTGCCCTTACTGCGCCAGTCTGGTGGAAAATCCAGAACTGGAACTGAGCGACTCTGACAGCTGCGAGTCAGACAACAACGGAGTGTACGAGTTCACGCAGGACCTGAGGCACGGAGACCAAAGAGATCACGTCCAGAAAGGGAAGACGTTCAGAAACAAAGAGAAAAAGACGAATAAGGTCTGCAAACTCTGGGAAGAATTCACCAATCGGCTGAAAAGGATTGTGGACAGCAAGTACTTCAACCGGGGGATCATGATCGCCATCTTGATAAACACCCTCAGCATGGGCATCGAATATCATGAGCAGGTAGGTGAAGGTCCACAAGCTTTGTCTTAAGAAATTTGTTGACATGTTTGGAAGCCACCAAGCTGTTTTTGCTGGACTCATTTAGATGATGGAGGTAGGACGTTTTGGACTGGTCCGTGGTTTGCAGAAACATTCTTCATTTTTTAATAATTTGCCCTATTTGTACAGTTTTGCAAATTGCTGATTGTTATGAACCTTATGGTAGATGATGTGGATGAACTGGGTGACTATAGATATGGCTTTGGGCTGAACCCAGGAGTGGATTAAGTCTTAAGGGATACCCTGGTATTCACCCTCAAACCCCTATACAGGGATCAGGACTTTACAGCAGGGAATCCCCAGTCTATGTTACCAACAACTGAAAATGGGTAGGTGACACCAGAAACAGGGGTCCTCTCACTTCAGTAAGTGGCATTTACTATGCAGAGAAAGTGAATACAAGCCACTTCCTAATGTATTGTGATTGTCCATATTGCTTCCTTTGCTGGCTGGATTCATTTTTCTATCACATTATACACGGCTCGTTTCCATGGTTACAGACCACCTGTAATCCATCGGTGATGGTCGTGCTTGTACACTATAGAAAAAAGCACTGGTCTATGTGAGCTCCCGTGGTCCCGGCCACCAGAGAGGCTGATGCTTTTTCCTATAGTGTGCAAGCACGACCACCACTGATGGATTGCAGGGTGGTCTGTAACCATGGAAACGAGCAGTGTATAATGTGATGGAAAAATGAATCCAGCCAGCAAAGGAAGCAATATGGAGAATCACAATACATTAGTAAGTGGCTTGTATTCACTTTCTCTACATGATAAATGCAACTTACTGAAGTGAGAGGACCCCTTTAATCAGGCAGGCAGAGGTCAAGGCAGGTGAGGTAGGTTCTCAACAAAAGACAAGCTGAGGTTGGGACTAGTAGGGTTCTGGCACAATGGTAGACATGTGAAAAGACCAGGGTAGGTGAGGCAGTTTGTGGGCATTTTACCGGTTGATCACGAGGCAGGACTTAAAAGATTTAGGCCTCAGGTTCAGTAGTGATTTCTAGTAGGGTTACATGAGGACACTGGGCCCTGTTAGCGTTGCGAGTCACACGAGAGCTGTTTAATTGGTGCTGAATTTCTAAGAAATTTGCTGCAATTATGTTGTGCAGACGTCTCACCATTTCATGGCCGCGGCTGGGGCCTGAGCAAGCGCCATCGACAGCAAATGCTAATTAGGACATTGCGGGGTCCTGCTCGTTAGGAGAAACACTGATACCTCCTAGGTTAATTGGTTTTTTCTTTATCCGAAAACGGAGACGAACAGGAAACACTGACGAAAACAAGACTCCAGAAGAGGAGTTGTGTTCTTTGTTGTGGCTTCCAGCAAATGAAATCTGCTTTAAAAACCCAAAAACCTCCGCTATACCAAGAGCTTTACCCGGGCGGAAGAAATTTCATATTGCATCTTTCTTTGTGTATTGCCATTTCCTAAGGGAGCCTCCCGCTTGTCTTAAAAGCATGCACCACTGCATTCCAGCCGTTCACCTTCTCTTCCACTATGTGATTATCAGCTTCACTTCTTCGTAGTCGTAGTCAACAAAAAAACAAGAAAATGTAAAAAAAAAATCTAAAAACTGCAAAAAACCTAAATCAGCCCCTTTCTGAGCTCAAAATCTAATATCCTTATCTCACATAATAGAGCTAATTTCATAGAAAACCAATTAACCTATCAGTCAGGATGTTTTTGGGAGGTTACCCGCACAAGAGCAGGGCAAACATGCAAACTGGCCGTGGTCAGATTCGAACCCAGTGCCCTGTGCTGTTCTACTATTCTGTGTCTACGGTTTTTTTTTTTTTATTGTTTTTTAAAGAATTCTTTTATTGTAATTTTTTTTAACTCTTTTTTTTTTACATGCATAGTGTTTCATTGGTTCATTTTTATTTTTGGGCAGGGTGCTCAAAGAGATAGGGAGCACTGTGGCGAGTTACTAAAGAATTGAGGGTCTGCATTCCCATATTTGTGCCCCTGTACGTTTTATCTTATGCCCCACCTCTTTTATATAGGACATGTCCTCAAACTATGCCATTTAAATTACAAACAGTACATATGACCTCCTTCAGCATGCCCCAAAATAAACACAGATCACACACCAGATCCCTTTTATACAGACTCCAGACCAGAGATCCCACCTATACAAACCCCACATCAGACCCTGCCCCAAATACAGGCCCCGGACACCCCTATATTCAGACCCCAGACCTGAGTTCTAATCTATAGAGACCCCAGACTAGACCTGTCCCATATACAGACCCCAGACCAGATCCCCTATATTTAGACCCCAGACCAGAATCCTAACCTATACAGACCCCAGATTAGACCCCCCCATATACAGAACCCAGACCAGACCCGCCCCATACACAGGCTACAGACACCCCTATATTCAGGCCCCAGATCAGAGTTACAACTTATGCAGACCCCAGTCTGAACCCTCTATATACAGACTCCAGACCATACTCCCCCCCATATGCAGTCCCCAGACCTGACCCCCTATAAACAGACCGCAGACAAGACTCCCAATATAAAGACCCCAGACCACATTCAGATTTCAGACCAGAACCTCCTATATGCAGACCACAGACATCCTATATGCAGTCCTAAGACCAGACCCCCTTAAATTTAGGCTCCAGACCTAATCTCCTATATACAGACCCTGGACCTGGACCCACTATATACAGACCCCAGACCAGACCCCCTATATACAGTCCCCAGACCAGACCCCCCCATACACAAGCCCCAGACACCCCTGTATTCAGGCCCCAGATCAGAGTTACAACTTATGCAGACCCCAGTCTGAACCCTCTATATACAGACTCCAGACCATACTCCCCCCCCATATGCAGTCCCCAGACCTGACCCCCTATAAACAGACCGCAGACAAGACTCCCAATATAAAGACCCCAGACCACATTCAGATTTCAGACCAGAACCTCCTATATGCAGACCACAGACATCCTATATGCAGTCCTAAGACCAGACCTAATCTCCTATATACAGACCCTGGACCTGGACCCACTATATACAGACCCCAGACCAGACCCCCTATATACAGTCCCCAGACCAGACCCCCCCCCCCATACACAGGCCCCAGACACCCCTGTATTCAGGCCCCAGATCAGAGTTATAACTTATGCAGACCCCAGTCTGGACCCTCTATATATACAGACTCTAGACCATACCCCCCTATATGCAGTCCCCAGACCTGACCCCCTATATAAAGACCCCAGACCATATTCAGATTTCAGACCAGAACCTCCTATATGCAGACCACAGACATCCTATATGCAGTCCTAAGACCAGACCCCCTTAAATTTAGGCTCCAGACCTAATCTCCTATATACAGACCCTGGACCTGGACCCACTATATACAGACCCCAGACCAGACCCCCTATATACAGTCCCCAGACCAGACCCCCCCCCATACACAAGCCCCAGACACCCCTGTATTCAGGCCCCAGATCAGAGTTACAACTTATGCAGACCCCAGTCTGAACCCTCTATATACAGACTCCAGACCATACTCCCCCCCCATATGCAGTCCCCAGACCTGACCCCCTATAAACAGACCGCAGACAAGACTCCCAATATAAAGACCCCAGACCACATTCAGATTTCAGACCAGAACCTCCTATATGCAGACCACAGACATCCTATATGCAGTCCTAAGACCAGACCTAATCTCCTATATACAGACCCTGGACCTGGACCCACTATATACAGACCCCAGACCAGACCCCCTATATACAGTCCCCAGACCAGACCCCCCCCCCATACACAGGCCCCAGACACCCCTGTATTCAGGCCCCAGATCAGAGTTATAACTTATGCAGACCCCAGTCTGGACCCTCTATATATACAGACTCTAGACCATACCCCCTATATGCAGTCCCCAGACCTGACCCCCTATATAAAGACCCCAGACCATATTCAGATTTCAGACGAGAACCTCCTATATGCAGACCACAGACATCCTGTATGCAGTCCTAAGACCAGACCCCCTTAAATTTAGGCTCCAGACCAAATCTCCTATATATAGACCCCAGACCTGGACCCACTATACCCCAGACCATACTCCTTTATATTCAGACTGGACCAGACCTCCTATATACAGACCCCATTATCAGACCACCTTATATTTGGACTCCAGACCCGAATCCCCAATATACAAACTCTAGACCCCCAATGTACACTAACCCAAAAAGTCCCAACAAAACATGTTCAGACCCCAGATCCACCTCCTCAAAATAATCATATTCAGACCTAATATTCATACACAAATGAAATGGCCACAAATGTTTTCAGTTTCCAGACCCCTTGCTATAATTCAGTATCAGACCTCAAATCAGACCAATCTGTGCTTGAGACACCCCTCACCATCGGAGAATATGTTCCTGCCACCTTGGCGCCGTCTGCAATTGTGCATCTTGATACCACGGCTGAGCCTTAGCACTCCCTTCTGGGAGATTTCTATGGTTCCCAGAAGATATGACAACTCTTCTGAGAGTCTGTGAGGACTTTCTTGGGAGCCTCCTGGATGTTCCAGGAGAGTTGGCAAGTATGCCACATAGTCTCGACCCCACTTCCGTCTTGGCATTCCTGCACCAAGATGGGGACACCAAAATGACAGCCCACATGAGCCTTAGAAAAGAGCAATGTAAACTTCCCCTTAGAGTTTGCGTTTATTTCAGTGGAGGTCACAGGGAGAAAGCGTTGATCACGTTATGACAGCAGTGGTGACCCGATAGGTGTCATTGATCATAAGGCTGAGCGCTGGTCCATTTTCAGCGCGGGCATCAAACCGTTTAACATACACAATATATATCCATCTGAAGATGAGCGCGGCTAATGGGCCGGCAGCCTTGTGCAGATCCCCATTGTTCGCCGAGCTGCTTTCACACACAGCTTGGCTTCCGCCAAAGAAAAATAGGAATATTTTATTAAAATGCTAATGAAAGATTTAGCTTTTAAGTGGAAATAAGAAGCAACGTTTCTCGCGGCTTTTCCCTGCGCTTGGACTGATGTTTTTGTATTTTGATGAGTAAGTCTTTTGATGGGGCCTCCTTTCGGAAGGAATCCAGGCACAGAATCTAAATGAGCGCATTGTTTGAGGAGGTGCCCGCGTCTTTCCTTAGAAGATAAACTTCTCTCGTGTGCCATGGAAATTCAATCCAGACCTGCAGACCGGTCCTGAGCAATGTGTCTGCGTGACGATGTCAGATTGCTTTTTATCCTTTAATCTTGAATTTGGATGTTTGTAACCCTTCAAGATCTGCCTGGACCGTGTGGGATTATTAACAAAACTGATGGGAGCTTGGTCCGAAAACAACCAGACCCAATAAGGAGCCAATTCAGTCCCTGGTGGTCTAAAGCACTGAAGGGGTTCATAGTAAAGTCCATGGTGGTCGAAAGCACTAAAGGGGTTCATAGTAAAGTCCATGGTGGTCGAAAGCACTAAAGGGGTTCATAGTAAAGTCCATGGTGGTCCAAAGCACTGAATGGGTTCATAATAAAATCCATGGTGGTCGAAAGCACTAAAGGGGTTCATAGTAAAGTCCATGGTGGTCAAAAGCACTAAAGGGGTTCATAGTAAAGTCCATGGTGGTCGAAAGCACTAAAGGGGTTCATAGTAAAGTCCATGGTGGTCCAAAGCACTGAATGGGTTCATAATAAAATCCATGGTGGTCGAAAGCACTAAAGGGGTTCATAGTAAAGTCCATGGTGGTCGAAAGCACTAAAGGGGTTCATAGTAAAGTCCATGGTGGTCCAAAGCACTAAAGGGGTTCATAGTAAAGTCCATGGTGGTCCAAAGCACTGAATGGGTTCATAATAAAATCCATGGTGGTCGAAAGCACTAAAGGGGTTCATAGTAAAGTCCATGGTGGTCAAAAGCACTAAAGGGGTTCATAGTAAAGTCCATGGTGGTCGAAAGCACTAAAGGGGTTCATAGTAAAGTCCATGGTGGTCTAAAGCACTAAAGGGGTTCATAGTAAAGTCCATGGTGGTCCAAAGCACTAAAGGGGTTCATAGTAAAGTCCATGGTGGTCCAAAGCACTGAATGGGTTCATAATAAAATCCATGGTGGTCGAAAGCACTAAAGGGGTTCATAGTAAAGTCCATGGTGGTCGAAAGCACTAAAGGGGTTCATAGTAAATTCCATGGTGGTCGAAAGCACTAAAGGGGTTCATAGTAAAGTCCATGGTGGTCTAAAGCACTAAAGGGGTTCATAGTAAAGTCCATGGTGGTCCAAAGCACTGAATGGGTTCATAGTAAAGTCCATGGTGGTCCAAAGCACTAAAGGGGTTCATAGTAAAGTCCATGGTGGTCTAAGGCACTGAAGTAGTTCATAGTAAAGTCCATGGTGGTCCAAAGCACTAAAGGGGTTCATGATAAAGTCCATGGTGGTCTATGGCACTGAATAGGTTCATAGTAAAGTCCATGGTGGTCCAAAGCACTGAAGGGATTCATAGTAAAGTCTATGGTGGTCTAAGGCACTAAAGGGATTCATAGTAAAATCCATGGTGGTCCAAAGTTCTAAAAGGGCTCATAGTAAAGTTCTTGGTGGTCTAAAGCACTGAAGAGGTTCTTAACGAGTGCCAATTGACGATATACAAGTCAATCAGTGGTCATTTAAAGGGGCCTTCACATGGCCCGACGCAAAGTGAAAGAGGAACGAATGATCGTTATTACAATCATTCACACCCCATTCATTTTTCACGTTGTCGGCAGTACATCCCTGCTTATGGAGGCCGAGGTACTGTCGACAAACGAGGATTTTTACTGCCGCATGTAGGATGCAATCATCTACAGAAGAAGCTTTTTTGTGTGATTGGTAGCTCCCTTACATGGGGCAATTATCGTCAGTGTTCCTTCACAATAATTGGCTCCATTCTCAGCCTGTGTAAATGGGACCAAAGTTTGGAGACTTTGGGGCCTGTGGTTTAGATATTGGGGCCCTGGGCTGCAAGTAACGAAGGGCTCTGCACTTGACATTATTGGACAAGATTTTTTTTTTATTATTTTAGATCATAGCTTCAAAATACACATGTAAAGCAAAACATTTACCCAGAGATTCATATTCAAATACCGCTCCATAATGCCCACAAATACTGCCCCACAAAGCTCACAATAAAGCTGCAATTCAGTGACAACATAGTACCACCTAAACACTGAAAGGATTACTGGTAAAGTCACTGGTGGTCTAGAGTATTGAACAGATTCATAGTAAATTCCCTGGTGATCTAGAGCACTGAAGGGATACATAGTAAAGTCTCTGGTGGCCTAGAGCACTGGCAGTTCATTGTAAAGTCTCTGGTGGTCTAAAACACATTAAATAATTCATAGTAAAGCCCCTAGTGATCTAGGTCACTGAAGGGGTTTATAGTAAAGTGTCTGGTGGTCCAAAGCTGTGAATGTTTACAAGCTCCACTAGAAATGGCTAGTAGGGGATACAGTCCCAGGATGCACACCAGGAAAAAGGTGCCCTCGTAAACTGCCCTGGTAATGCTTCCTGTCCCCATGCTTTTTTACATTCTATTTAGGAGAGGAGGGTAGCATGAACATTTCACTGGTCCCCTTCCCCTTGAGAAAAATGAAGGTCTTCCGGCACGATAAAGGAGAAATCCTGAATTGAGGATAAACTACCATGGAATACTTCCAGTAAGTGTCTATACAGCACTGGTCCCTTTAAGAAGATTCGGCACCCTGGCGAAGACAGACTGATGTAGGAAAGTTTATAAAAGTCCTGGAATTCCCCCTTTAAGTGATAACCTTCTGTCTACCTGCAGCCACCACTAGGGAGAGCTCACAGCATATGGTGTATACATAGAACTCAATAATAGCACAGTATGCAGTGAGCTCCCCCTAGTGGTGGCTGCAGGTAGCAGAGTGTCACCATTTTCTTCTATGTTTACGCAGGGGATTTCTAGCTCTGCAAAAAAACAGAGCTCCGACCGCTATAAAGATATATTAAGAAATGATTAAGCACAGAATTATTTGATCCCGCCGCTCACCTTCTCAGTATATTACAGAAATAAGAAAGCAATTAGGAAAACAAACTCCGAATAAGTGCTATCTATTGTTCCAGCAGGCAAAACAGTGTCTATGTGGTTCTTATTAGATCACCACGGCCGCTAAGCTGGAGGGATTGATTTAGACGTGGGCTGATATTGATTCCCGAAGCAGGAGTGGGAGTTCGCAGACTATCTCATCCTGAAACGCGTAACTCATATGGCTGTACCTTGTATGTTTGCTGCTGGGTAGACATGGCATTTTAATCTGCTACTTTATATCACCAAATACCGTCACGATATACTGCACGCCGTCACGAGCTGTGCGCAAGGGGCGACGGCAGGATTAGGTAGGGGTGAACACATCGCCCCCGCAGCCGTTTACAGCTCACGTACTACAAAAAGAGATGGGATGCAAGTAGCAGCGCCAAAGCCGTAGAAAGAGATGCATGAGTTACAACCGATTTTGATGCGGGTTGTCCATGGATTTGAACCTGTAAAATGTCAGAAAAATCTCACCTGCTTTGCTGCTACTGTAAGGGTGTATTCAGACAGTGCGGTCGTATGTGCAGTTTTCGAGGTGGGCAGGGTTTTTACAGGTGAAATACTTTTGTATGTCATGGAAGAAAACAGCATACATTTTTTTCTGATGTGGTTTTAATCATAGTCAACCACCCATCTGAAGACGACCTAAATCTGCAACGGAAAATATGCAGTGTATACGTCCTGTGTGAAGGTATCCTAAAAGGAACGTATTACCAGGACTTGGTAATGTAAAAAATGAAAATCAGACATCATATAGTCCATGACAGTACCTTTCTAATAAACCTAGAACCAGCCCTGTACCTCACAGGGATCCAGAGATCTCTACATTCATTGCTCTGCTAGATTTATATCAAGCTGACAGCTCAGGGGTGTCTGTTCTCTCCCTATCACAGCTCAGGGGGCGGGTCTCTACTCTCCCTATCACAGCTCAGGAGGCGTGTCTCAGCTCTCCCTATCACAGCTCAGGAGGCGTGTCTCAGCTCTCCCTATCACAGTTCAGGAGGCGTGTCTCAGCTCTCCCTATCACAGCTCAGGAGGTGTGTCTCAGCTCTCCCTATCACAGCTCAGGAGGCGTATATATGAAGTCAGACCGGCACTTCGCTGTTGTTTTTCTATGCTTTTATTGTCACATTTACAGGTATTTGTGATGCGTTTCGGCTATATTAGCCTTCCTCAGAGTCTGAAGAAGGCTAATATAGCCGAAACGCGTAATAAATACCTGTAAATGTGACAATAAAAGCATAGAAAAACAACAGCGAAGTGCCGGTCTGACTTCATATACACACAAGAGGAGCGCTCCTCCTTGACGCGAGCACCGCTGACGAACAACCGCAGTGCCGACCTATCTTCTACAAACCTCAGGAGGCATGTCTCAGCTCTCCCTATCACAGCTCTGGGGTCGTGTCTCAGCTCTCCCTATCACAGCTCAGGGGTTGTGTCTCAGCTCTCCCTATCACAGCTCAGGAGGCGTGTCTCAGCTCTCCCTATCACAGCTCAGGAGGCATGTCTCAGCTCTCCCTATCACAGCTCAGGGGTTGTGTCTCAGCTCTCCCTATCACAGCTCAGGAGGCGTGTCTCAGCTTTCCGTATCATAGCTCAGGGGGGCGTGTCTCAGCGCTCCCTATCACAGCTCAGGAGTCGTGTCTCAGCTTTCCCTATCACAGCTCAGGAGTCGTGTCTCAGCTTTCCCTATCACAGCTCAGGAGTCGTGTCTCAGCTCTCCCTATCACAGCTCAGGAGTCGTGTCTCAGCTCTCCCTATCACAGCTCAGGGGGCTTGTCCATGCTCTCCCTATCATAGCTCAGGAGGCATGTCTCAGCTCTCCCTATCACAGCTCAGGGGTTGTGTCTCAGCTCTCCCTATCACAGCTCAGGAGGCGTGTCTCAGCTTTCCGTATCATAGCTCAGGGGGGCGTGTCTCAGCGCTCCCTATCACAGCTCAGGAGTCGTGTCTCAGCTCTCCCTATCACAGCTCAGGAGTCGTGTCTCAGCTCTCCCTATCACAGCTCAGGAGTCGTGTCTCAGCTCTCCCTATCACAGCTCAGGAGTCGTGTCTCAGCTCTCCCTATCACAGCTCAGGAGTCGTGTCTCAGCTCTCCCTATCACAGCTCAGGGGGCTTGTCCATGCTCTCCCTATCATAGCTCAGGAGGCATGTCTCAGCTCTCCCTATCACAGCTCAGGGGTTGTGTCTCAGCTCTCCCGATCACAGCTAAGGGGGCGTGTCTCAGCTTTCCGTATCATAGCTCAGGGGGGCGTGTCTCAGCGCTCCCTATCACAGCTCAGGAGTCGTGTCTCAGCTCTCCCTATCACAGCTCAGGAGGCGTGTCTCAGCTTTCCGTATCATAGCTCAGGGGGGCGTGTCTCAGCTCTCCCTATCACAGCTCAGGAGGCAGTTGAAGGATGAAACTGAGCATGTGTGGCCTTCTCAGTGAATAGGTCAAAGAAATAAGAAATTAAGTGTCACTATACAGATACATTTTATTGAATAACTCATGAGCTATACAGAATTTTTAATGACAAGCAATTACAAAAGTATTCGGATCCAGGTGCTGGTTTGAAAATATTTTTTGTGGGACAACCCCTTTAAACTTAGGGTATAGTTACAAGGTGGACTACAGGGCACAAGTGCATTCCCTAAATTACCCCCAAAGGATTGTAAAAAAATGACTTGGAGGCGTGTCTCCAGCTCAGGAGGCGTGTCTCAGCTCTCCCTATCACAGTTCAGGAGGCGTGTCTCAGCTCTCCCTATCACAGCTCAGGAGGTGTGTCTCAGCTCTCCCTATCACAGCTCAGGAGGCGTATATATGAAGTCAGACCGGCACTTCGCTGTTGTTTTTCTATGCTTTTATTGTCACATTTACAGGTATTTGTGATGCGTTTCGGCTATATTAGCCTTCCTCAGAGTCTGAAGAAGGCTAATATAGCCGAAACGCGTAATAAATACCTGTAAATGTGACAATAAAAGCATAGAAAAACAACAGCGAAGTGCCGGTCTGACTTCATATACACACAAGAGGAGCGCTCCTCCTTGACGCGAGCACCGCTGACGAACAACCGCAGTGCCGACCTATCTTCTACAAACCTCAGGAGGCATGTCTCAGCTCTCCCTATCACAGCTCTGGGGTCGTGTCTCAGCTCTCCCTATCACAGCTCAGGGGTTGTGTCTCAGCTCTCCCTATCACAGCTCAGGAGGCGTGTCTCAGCTCTCCCTATCACAGCTCAGGAGGCATGTCTCAGCTCTCCCTATCACAGCTCAGGGGTTGTGTCTCAGCTCTCCCTATCACAGCTCAGGAGGCGTGTCTCAGCTTTCCGTATCATAGCTCAGGGGGGCGTGTCTCAGCGCTCCCTATCACAGCTCAGGAGTCGTGTCTCAGCTTTCCCTATCACAGCTCAGGAGTCGTGTCTCAGCTTTCCCTATCACAGCTCAGGAGTCGTGTCTCAGCTCTCCCTATCACAGCTCAGGGGTTGTGTCTCAGCTCTCCCTATCACAGCTCAGGAGGCGTGTCTCAGCTTTCCGTATCATAGCTCAGGGGGGCGTGTCTCAGCGCTCCCTATCACAGCTCAGGAGTCGTGTCTCAGCTCTCCCTATCACAGCTCAGGAGTCGTGTCTCAGCTCTCCCTATCACAGCTCAGGAGTCGTGTCTCAGCTCTCCCTATCACAGCTCAGGAGTCGTGTCTCAGCTCTCCCTATCACAGCTCAGGAGTCGTGTCTCAGCTCTCCCTATCACGGCTCAGGGGGCTTGTCCATGCTCTCCCTATCATAGCTCAGGAGGCATGTCTCAGCTCTCCCTATCACAGCTCAGGGGTTGTGTCTCAGCTCTCCCGATCACAGCTAAGGGGGCGTGTCTCAGCTTTCCGTATCATAGCTCAGGGGGGCGTGTCTCAGCGCTCCCTATCACAGCTCAGGAGTCGTGTCTCAGCTCTCCCTATCACAGCTCAGGAGGCGTGTCTCAGCTTTCCGTATCATAGCTCAGGGGGGCGTGTCTCAGCTCT
Source organism: Rhinella marina (assembly GCA_900303285.1). NCBI lineage: Eukaryota > Metazoa > Chordata > Amphibia > Anura > Bufonidae > Rhinella > Rhinella marina. Next base: position 629,632 of record ONZH01024471.1, on the reverse strand, counting down.
CCCTATCACAGCTCAGGAGGCAGTTGAAGGATGAAACTGAGCATGTGTGGCCTTCTCAGTGAATAGGTCAAAGAAATAAGAAATTAAGTGTCACTATACAGATACATTTTATTGAATAACTCATGAGCTATACAGAATTTTTAATGACAAGCAATTACAAAAGTATTCGGATCCAGGTGCTGGTTTGAAAATATTTTTTGTGGGACAACCCCTTTAAACTTAGGGTATAGTTACAAGGTGGACTACAGGGCACAAGTGCATTCCCTAAATTACCCCCAAAGGATTGTAAAAAAATGACTTGAGAAGAAGACCTCTTGCAGTCAGGGCTTCAGTGAGGAGCATGTCATGGAACCCCTCATGATTCAGCGGGGAGAGGATTATGTGAAGAGCTATTGTCTAACAGTTTGGGGGGGGGCAGGGTACTGGTTCTCCTTGAAGAGATCTAGCTGGTGTAGGAGTCAGGCAATGCTCCATGGGAAAAAAATATGCAAAGCAGCTCAAATTAGTCTCACGAGTGCCACCTATAGGTAGCTACCTTGTAAGTCAATGACCAATACTGTGTATTAAAGGGGCTATCTCATGAAAGCCACCCCTTTCTATATGGCTGATTAGCCTGTATAGAAATGATAGAGGAGGTCTCCTGCTTGAGACCCTACATCTATTAGACACTGGTCCTTATGGACCCAGCTTGGCTTTCTGGTACATAGTCAGCCGTTTATGGGACTGGATGGAATTTTCGGATAAATGTCCGGACAGACTCAGCGTCACTTGGCATCTTTATAAGAGGACTGGTGGAGAGGGCCATGGGAACCTTCTCCTCCATCAGCCTAAAGGGCCACATTGAGTACATTACAACCTCTCCTAATACATCAGCACCCATTGGCTGAGTTTAAGGGCAGTATCTTCATGAATAAAATGTCATAACTACAGTATAGACTGACACGCAGGCAGAACTGTAGAAAAGAGGTATTGGTGGTCACAATATATATATATATATATATATAAAAGTCTGCCATTTATGATCAGTGGAAATTTGGAAGACCACCTCCTTGCACTGTAATGATGGCCACTAGTAATTGTCATAAAAGGGGCTACATTTGGGATGTAATGGGAGAAAAGGGTGGGGGGGGGGCTCCCGTCTATCCATATTTACTGCATAATAGGTCTACAGGATATGTACCATCAGTAAAGTCCCACTTATGTCGAGGACCAGAGGGTCCTTCGCGTAGGATGGCGATGATCGACAACATCCACAGCCAAATTACGAGAGAAAACAGATTGCGTTCATCCACATCTACAATGCCAGGGGGCTCCGGTGTCGTGCAGAAATTTGGATTCGTAGCTCTTGTTTACCACCGTCGGCTAGACATGAGTCACCATGATAAAAGCAGACTGGAGCGGTGAGGGAAGGACGTGGGACTGATTCCTGTTGAGGAACGACACCCCCTGCAAAAAAAAATTAGCAGATGTTCAAACTTTTGTAAAGATGATGACATGTAGGAATGAAGACTTAGGTGGCAATCAGCTCGAATATAGAGAACATCTGTGGACATCTCACTTTACCGGCTTTGGGGAATCTAAAAAATCCCTAATTAATCAGTTCCTCTCCAGTCTGCGATAAGCTTCTCATGCAGATACCGCTAAGCGCCCCCTCCCATCGGTGCTCCCCATTCATTTCATATACAAATCCATGCTGAATGTCTTCAATCACAATAGGCCTCGGAGTGCAATCTAGAGACGTTCCGCGTCTTTCTTGTCGTCCAGATGGATTCCACTTTGTATATGGATCGCAATATTTTATAGCGTAACCTGGGCAGATTAACTCCTGCATGGTGGCCATGACCCACATGTGTCCCAAGGTTTGAAATATGTCTTTCTTGGGAGGTCCTCCTCTTCTTGGAGATCTAGGCCTACTAAAACCCAGCACAGAACAAGCTGGAGGAGTTATGTTCTTCAGCTTTCCATGGACTAACTTGCTGCTGAATTTGTGTTTGGTAAGTACAAAGCATGAAGAATTCAGACTACCTAAGACTACCAATAGACAATGTTGGAGTTGTCAGGCATAGATGGAAAGCCGGAGTTGTAGGAGTTAGCGTGGTTGTCACATGTTATAAAGAGGAAGGTTTTCTGTTTAGTACCTTCAGCATGTAGACACCGTTTGGTCTTGGTATAGTTCTTATGGTAAGAACATGGTCTACACTTAGGAAGTTACAACTATGCCCCTCCCCTCTGTGAGCCCTCTCAGCCAATCAGCTGTGCCGATAGGGTTCACATGTCACATTCCCCTGACCCTCTAGATACGGGAAGTAAGGAACTGAGGAGGAGCTCACTTCTTTGGGTAACGCTGCCGCCCCAGGTGTGACCTCCATAGATCATCGTGAAGATAATTTAATCTTAAAAAGTTTACAAAAACATTTTTCAAATATTTTATTAGTAAACTTCTGAGTTAATGGGGAGGGAGGTGGTTCCTGTTCAAGACCCTCATTCATCACCCAGATTGGTAAGAAACTACGAAGAACATTTCCAATCCTGTCTGGAGGACCCAACAGCCAATTGATTTCAGTGCATATTGTGTAATGCTTCGTTTCTCCTGCGGTGGTGCTGCAGAGTAACTGAACAGTGGGTTCCTCCATAGATTATAGACGATCGCCGTGATCAGATATTCGTTGAAGGAACCACCTAACAAAATAGTGGACAAACCCTTTCGGGGAAGGCTCTCCTGATGATTAGGTTACTTCGATGGCTAAAGAATATTGGAATGGCTCCGAAATGAAAGACTGCGTGATTCATTGGGTTAGAATGTAATTACGAAATCTGATTAAACTGAATAAAAGCAATATTCTACACACAATAAACCAGAGCGGTCAGAATACGTTCCAGATCCCGTCAAGCTTTTCATTGCATCTCAGGGTTTCACATTCTCCCAATCTCCCTCCGATGATAGACCAAGCCTCAGCCACCCAGACATAATGCACAGTAGTCAGGTTCCTAAACATGTCATTACAAGTCAATCATGGCTCTTGCAATCATCCGTCTCTCTCCGCCGCACACCGAGCTTCGTTTCTGGGCTTCTTCATTAACGATGGGTGGCTCGCCATAGTAGCTAGTCATTAGAACAAGGGCTTGCTCTGTTGAACACTCGGGCAAATCTAATCCTGTTAAATGAGAAGCTTGTTTTGTGTCTCGGTTTCAGGAGACAAAGAACCGGTGGGTTCATCTCAACCGAGAGTCTCATTATTATTTTAACCCTTGTCTGGTAGTCGGTCAGGGCTAAGGTAATTACTGGCAAAACCCTCTATTAATTAAACCACCGAGCTAAAAGTGTATCGTTACCTGGTAATTATCTGTCACTCGAAAGTGACAACCGTTGCCCGTAGGACTCCACCGTGGACAAGAACGTCAATCCACATAAACACATAGTTTACATTCATATATGGTGATGTATGGAAATTAATATTGCTCCTCAAAGAAAGCTTTTTTAGAGACGGGAATGGGCTTTATCGGAGAACGCTTTGGATCTAACACCCACACACCGAGAAATTTTTTTAATGGGTTTGCCCTTTACACTGTTTCTCAAAAGAGGTGATTTCGGTTATTGTTTCATTTAAGATCACAAACATAAGCGAGGTCTCGGCAAAAGTCAAGGTCTACGACAAAGACGAAAAGAATGAAGTTAATAGGAAAAGAGTTGAAGGATATCTATGGCTCCAGGCAAATTTCAGTCATCATATCCCTCAAAGGGAGGCCAGATAAGTTATTTATGAGACAATGTTTACATGGTCGCATGGGTATCCAAGACGTAAATATTTTTCTCATCTCTTTAACATGATGTACGGTACATGATGTATTTTTAAAAATTCAAAGCTGGGGGAGAACCCATGAAGCAATTTTTTAGTTGTAATTGACAGTGAAGGCAACGGAGCTCATTAAGAGCAGGACAAGAACCAACTGGCCTTTCTTCTAAAAGCCCAATGACCTTAGCTCTGTACTGGTGTACTTGTAATAAGTCCTGAACCTCATTGACAAAAAGTACTCGATGAAGTCATCAGATGGCGTAACAATCGCCGACCCTGCAATGCCTTAGGATGTTCTACTGGAAGGCTTCCTGAACTTGACCCATTAGGTCTCCTGTGCTCCCTCGTAATCACAATGGCAAGTTATTTATGAGGCTTCCTCGTAAGGACAATGGTGTTTTCTTCAATCCTTCTTGTCCTTCTGGTTGACAGCTTCTTGTTCTTGTTGACTACATCTCATGTAGTCCCTTGGCTCTTCTGGTTACCAATGGCCATTTATGGCCCCAAGCAGTGGCGTACATAGAGAAGTAAGGGCCTCATAGCAAGGATCAAACCAGGCCCCCCACACAGGACAGAAGGGTTTCCGCCTAAACCCCTTTCAATGACCCTTGGGCCATTTTTCCACTGCCTCATTTGCTAAAAGTTGTTCCTTTAGAGGGTAGAGTCCTGACCAAGTTTCCACCCCCAGTAGAAGAGGAGATAATCCCAACTAAGACTGGGCCTCCTCTTGCCCTGGGCCCCATAGCAGTCGCATGGTCTGCCGCTATGGTAGTTACATCCCTGCCCCCAAGTACATTCCTTGACTACAGTTCCATTGCCTCCATACCTTCTGGTTTCAAGACTACTTCTGTTTGGTGACTATCCTAGGACAGACCTTTTTGGTCAGGCTTACACCTAGTTGTTTGTTATTCTCTTTCCACCCAACTCCTTTAGACTTGGGATCCCATTCCATACCAATCTGATTTGACATAGAGCACAATTCTGGGTCAAAGCTTTCTTGATATTTTTGAATTGCAGTGATGTGGTCATGGGTTAAAAAGGTTGTCCCACGAAAAATATTCTACAGTTTTCAAACCAGCACCTGGATCTGAAGTCTTTTGTAAGGGCATGTAATTTAAAAAAAAAATGCATAGCCACTGAATTATTCAATAAAATGTATCTGTACAGCGCCACATGCTGTTTTTTTCCTTATTTCTTTGACCTGCTCACTGAGAAGGTCGCACATGCTAAGTTTCATCCTTCAACTGCCTCCTGAGCTGTGATAGGGACAGCAGAGACACGCCTCCTAAGCTGTGATAGGCAGAGCTGAGACACGCCTCCAGAGTTGTGATTGGGAGAGCTGAGACACGCCCCCTGAGCTGTAATAGGGAGAGCTGAGACACACCTCCTGAGCTGTGATAGGGAGAGTTGAGATACGCCCCCTGAGCTGTGATAGGGAGAGCTAAGACAATCCCCCTTAGCTGCAGCAGAAAAGACACTCCCCTTGAGCTCTTAGCTTGATATAAATCCAGCAGAGCAATCAATGAGGAGATCTCTGGCTCCATGTGAGGTACAGGGCTGGTTCTAGCTCTACTAGGAAGATATTGTAATGTTTTATATAGTGTATGATTTTATTATTTACATTAGTCATGGGATAACCTCTCTAATGACCCCATCCATACACATTAGATATGTTAAACTTGCTGTTTTCGGCTGGCCCAGCCAGCAGTCTAATGTCATGGGGAGTTTCTGATGCTCTCCTGCCAAACTGAAGGTTAATTTTAATTGTCAATCTTTTTGTCAGTGTTGAGCGAAATAAAGCATTCAAAGCGGAATTCAGTCCGAAGTTTAGGAAAACTTCGATTAGAACGCTTCCGAATTTCATTACGCATCACTGTCAATCAATCCAGTCTTTCTTTCAATACCATATCCTACCAGATGGAGTGCTCTTATGTTGAAACACATCTGCCTGTACAAATCACTCACTCAGTTATGTGTATTAGTATTTTTCTAAAGCACCACCTAGTGGTGGGAAGATTCAATGCACAATTTTAGATTATCGGCACAGAGGACAGGGGTGGGGGATGGGTCACATTTGGAGTTTTGTAGCGAGCCCCCTCCTCTCTTTATATGATCCAGCGTATGGTGAGAAGTAACCACGCTCCCCTGTAGCTAGTGTAGAAAATATTTCAGTTTCTGGCCATGTGTCATTTCCTAGAGAATTTTTAAGAAAACAGCCACAAAAACGTTAGCTGCATATTCCTCCAGGCGGACCGCCAACCGATATATTTCCTGGTATTTATGCCTTACTGCCTGAATCTATTGCATTGTCGATAAAAGCCGTTTCGCTAAAACCAACAGCAGTTACATCCCGTGAAAACACAAGATTACAGAGCGCCCGCCGCCCCTCCCCCCATCAGCGCCTAAATCTCCGAGCACATTTCAATTTATACCGTTCTCCATCCTTCATCCAAATGACTTTCTTGTCACATTGAAGACAGGTAGAAAGTTACTTTGCAGAATTCCGGGCGATTATTAAAAGTGGGAATCAAATGGAAGAAAAGACAAGCTCAAAAATAATTTTAAAAAAACAAAACAATAAAAACGAAACAAAAAATTCTATAAAAAAAAAAAAAAAAAGGTTATCAGGACTCTGAAATGAAAGCGTTATCGCCTCCTTTGAGGAGACGTCTTTAATTAGAAGCGTGGCTAAGCAGAGCCGCTGGTGTCGGAGGGTTTAATTGCTGTAGAGCAGCCACGTCTTGTAGATATTTTGTTGTTATTGACTCATTTTTCTTCTCTAAGTGAAGCCAAGAAACCGAGAGCAATAAAGTGTGTGACGTAAGGATATTACTCCCAGATAGAGGCAATTTGTGGGGTCTGAAAGTAAGATCAGTGAATGTACAGTACAATTCCTATTGACTGGACGTCAGGGACCAGCGGGATGCTAAATTAGCTGCCGTCTGGTGTATTTAAAGAGCACTTGTCAGCAGGATCAACTCTACTAGACCAGGTACACTGACATGCAGGGTTAATCCTGCTTATATGAAAATCAATTGCGGCGATCCTGAGAAAAAAACAACAACTTTTATAATACAAATGATGGCTTCAGTGCATCGAGGGGCGTGGCCTAGCCGCTTGATGCACCTCAGCTTTCCAGTGTTGGCCCTGCCCCCGAGGTGCACTGATGCTTTCATTTGCATTGGGACCCCACTACCGACTGTCGTTTTAATCAGGATCAACCCTGCCAGTGTGCCTACTTTAATGTTTTTAAAGAGGGCCTCAAAGAAAAACATCCAATGGATTCCACTCCTGGTTTGTTTCTTTCCACTTCAGTCTTCCATTTAGGGACAAGAGAACATGGCACTTTACTGGAGGAGAGCCGCAATACCCCACACAACCTGTGGACAAGTGTGGTGCTGTTTTGGAAGAAAGCAGCCATGTTTTTCTAATCCTGGACAACTCATATGATTTTTGTCCCTCATAGATACCGTGAGTAGCGTTAGGGCTCTCCTTTGTGATTGCTAATGCTGAGGTGACTGTGAACATGTGGAGCTGTGGGATGTGACATTCCTCTGACAACTTCCTTTGGCCCTGTATGCTGAAGTCTATAGGAATGGTGGTTATTAAAGGGGTTGTTATTAAAGGGGAAAACAATTTATGGGAAAGGGCTCAGAGTGGGTTATTGGAAGCTGACTTCTGCTTCCCGATCCTGTCTCGAAACACAGGAAATGCCCACTCAGCCAATCACTGGTTGAGGCGGACCGTGATTGGCTGAAAGGATATTTCCTAGTATTTCCTGTGCTTTGAGACTGGACCAATGAGGGAAGGGAGGGGCATGGACATAGTTTGAACAGGAGCGGCAAGGAATCGGTGAGGTGAGTATAACTTCTAGTTTTTGTTTTAACCTGTTTGGAGCATTTTTCTCCCCCACTAGACACCCCCTTTAAATGTAATAGGTATAACAAAAAGAATAGGGAAATTGACAGGAAGATAGAACTGGCCTGGGTATGAAGGGTGGATGGTGGAGGACGCCAAGGTGGTGATAGCCCTGGAGCATGTGGCCTTTCTGCCTTCCCCATAATCCAGTCTTGCCTGGTATCCTGAAAAACCGAAGCATTACAGAAGAAATTGCAAAAATTTCACCAAAATCCAGATATGGGTAGCTGGTCATGGCCACTCTTCTTAGTCAATAGAAGCAAGAATTTTGAAGGTCTTCTTATATTACCACAGAATACTGATCAAGAAATTCCTTGGGACCGGCTGCCTTCTTCGCCTCTTTGGCAGCTTTTGGTACGGTTCTTCTACTGAACAATAGGAGACACATTTAATTACAAAAATAGGGAAAAAATCCCATGCTCATCTTCACATTGTTTTCCATATTTTTCAGCCAAAGCATAAAAAAACTGAAAAAAGCTACAAAAGGTTCTTAATTTCTTAAAAGATGTTGTGAACTTTTTGTGAAAACTCCACCACGAACTACTTTGAAATTGTGAAAAGTCCAAGTCAGTGTCTGTTCACAGTAATCAAAAGCAGTAACTTCCTGCCCGGTTTATAGTGTGGGTATGGCTATCATTTTACAGCATTTTGTTGGCACGAGAAGGTTACAATTGTTCTAGGGTCTAGTCAGAAAAAAAAAATGTTCTTATTTATACAGAGGCCAAAAACTCCACCAAAGTCATTTGCTTGTAAGAAGAGAAAAAAGTCCTTTGTAAGTCCTGTGTCTCGAAAGACATAATAAACACGAGACATGAGCCTGTTAAATGTCCTTGATCTTCGCTGACATATCTGTGATCTCCAGACTACAATGATGATGAGATCTGCTTAAAGGCAAAAACAGCCATGTTTGTTACATTACACATAACTGAAAAGCAAATCCAGTTACCAGTAATACATCAATAGAAAAAATATGTGCAGACTATACTGTATTTACTACACTAGCACTATTACTATACTACTATGTTCAAAAATATATACCTACTATAATCCTGCCTCCTATATACAGGAATATAACTACTATAATACTGCTCCTATGTACAAGAATATAACTACTATAATACTGCTCCTATGTACAAGAATATAACTACTATAATACTGCTCCTATGTACAAGAATATAACTACTATAATACTGCTCCTATGTACAAGAATATAACTACTATAATACTGCTCCTATGTACAAGAATATAACTACAGTCATGGCCAAAAGTTTTGAGAATGACACAAATCTTCTATTTTCCCATGATCTGCTGCCCTCTGGTTTTTATGTGTGTTTGTCAGATGTTTTTATCACATACAGAAATATAATTGAAATCATATTATGAGTAACAAAAGCTTATATTGACAGTTAGAATGAGTTAATGCAGCAAGTCAATATTTGCAGTGTTGACCCTTCTTCTTCAGGACCTCTGCAATTCTCCCTGGCATGCTCTCAATCAACTTCTGGACCAAATCCTGACAGATAGCCGTCCATTCTTGCACAATCAATGCTTGCATTTTGTCAGAATTTGTAGGTTTTTGTTTGTCCACCCGTCTCTTGATGATTGACCACAAGTTCTCAATGGGATTAAGATCTGGGGAGTTTCCAGGCCATGGACCCAAAATCTCTATGTTTTGTTCCCTGAGCCATTTAGTTATCACCTTTGCTTTATGGCAAGGTGCTCCATCATGCTGGAAAAGGCATTGTTGATCGCCAAACTGCTCTTGGACGGTTGGGAGAAGTTGCTCTCGAGGACATTCTGGTACCATTCTTTATTCATGGCTGTGTTTTTAGGCAAGACTGTGAGAGAGCCGATTCCCTTGGCTGAGAAGCAACCCCACACATGAATGGTTTCAGGATGCTTTACAGTTGGCATGAGACAAGACTGGTGGTAGCGCTCACCTCGTCTTCTCCCAATAAGCTGTTTTCCAGATGTCCCAAACAATCAAAAAGGGGATTCCTCAGAGAAAATGACTTTCCCCCAGTCCTCAGCAGTCCACTCCATGTACCTTTTGCAGAATATCAGTCTGTCCCTGATGTTTTTTTCTGGAGAGAAGTGGCTTCTTTGCTGCCCTCCTTGAGACCAGGCCTTGCTCCAAGAGTCTCCGTCTCACAGTGCGTGCAGATGCACTCACACCTGCCTGCTGCCATTCCTGAGCAAGCTCTGCACTGCTGGTAGCCCGATCCCACAGCTGAAACACTTTTAAGAGACGGTCCTGGCGCTTGCTGGTCTTTCTTGGGCGCCCTGGAGCCTTTTTGGCAACAATGGAACCTCTCTCCTTGAAGTTCTTGATGATGCGATAGATTGTTGACTGAGGTGCAATCTTTCTAGCTGCAATACTCTTCCCTGTTAGGCCATTTTTGTGCAGTGCAATGATGACTGCACGTGTTTCTTTAGAGATAACCATGGTTAACAGAAGAGAAACAATGATGGCAAGCACCAGCCTCCTTTTAAAGTGTCCAGTGGTGTCATTCTTACTTAATCATGACAGATTGATCTCCAGCCCTGTCCTCATCAACACCCACACCTGTGTTAATGGAGCAATCACTGAAACGATGTTAGCTGGTCCTTTTAAGGCAGGGCTGCAATGATGTTGAAATGTGTTTTGGGGGATAAAGTTCATTTTCTAGGCAAATATTGACTTTGCAAGTAATTGCTGTAAAGCTGATCACTCTTTATAACATTCTGGAGTATATGCAAATTGCCATTATAAAAACTGAAGCAGTAGACTTTGTAAAAATTAATATTTGTATCATTCTCAAAACTTTTGGCCATGACTGTACTATAATACTGCTCCTATGTACAAGAATATAACTACTATAATACTGCTCCTATGTACAAGAATATAGCTACTATAATACTGCTCCTATGTACAAGAATATAACTACTATAATACTGCTCCTATGTACAAGAATATAACTACTATAATACTGCTCCTATGTACAAGAATATAACTACTATAATACTGCTCCTATGTACAAGAATATAGCTACTATAATATGCTCTTGTACAAGAATATAACTACTATATACTGCTCCTATGTACAAGAAATACTATAACTACTATAATACTGCTCCTATGTACAGAATATAACTAACTACTATAATACTGCTCCTATGTACAAGAATATAACTACTATAATACTGCTCCTATGTACAAATATAACTACTATAATACTGCTCCTATGTACAAGAATATAACTACTATAATACTGCCTATGTACAAGAATATAACTACTATAATACTGCCTCCTATGACAAGAATATAACTACTATAATACTGCTCCTATGTACAAGAATATAACTACTATAATACTGCTCCTATGTACAAGAATATAACTACTATAATACTGCTCCTATGTACAAGAATATAACTACTATAATACTGCCTCCTATGTACAAGAATATAACTACTATAATACTGCTCCTATGTACAAGAATATAACTACTATAATACTGCTCCTATGTACAAGAATATAACTACTATAATACTGCTCCTATGTACAAGAATATAAACTACTATAATACTGCTCCTATGTACAAGAACATAACTACTATAATAACTGCTGCCTATATACAAGAATATAACTACTATAATACTGCTCCTATGGTACAAGAAATATAACTACTATAATACTGCTCCTATGTACAAGAATATAACTACTATAATACTGCTCCTATGTCAAGAATATAACTACTATAATTACTGGCTCCTATGTACAAGAATATAACTACTATAATACTGCCTCCTATGTACAAGAATATAACTACTACAATACTGCTCCTATGTACAAGAACATAACTACTATAATACTGCCTTCCTATATACAAGAATATAACTACTATAATACTGCTCCTATGTACAAGAATATTAACTACTATAATACTGCCTCCTATGTACAAGAATATAACTACTATAATACTGCTCTCTATGTACAAGAATATAACTACTATAATACTGGCTCTATGCTACAAGAATATAACTACTATAATACTGCCTCCTATGTACAGGAATATAAACTACTATAATACTGCCTCCTATGTACAAGAACATAACTACTATAATACTGCTCCTATATACAAGAATATAACTACTATAATACTGCTCCTATGTACAAGAATATAACTACTATAATACTGCTCCTATGTACAAGAATATAACTACTATAATACTGCTCCTATGTACAAGAATATAACTACTATAATACTGCTCCTATGTACAAGAATATAACTACTATAATACTGCTCCTATGTACTAGAATATAACTACTATAATACTGCTCCTATGTACAAGAATATAACTACTATAATACTGCTCCTATGTACAAGAATATAACTACTATAATACTGCTCCTATTGTACAAGAATATAACTACTATAATACTGCTCCTATGTACAAGAATATAACTACTATAATACTGCCTCCTATGTACAAGAATATAACTACTATAATACTGCCTCCTATGTACAAGAATATAACTACTATAATACTGCTCCTATGTACAAGAACATAACTACTATAATACTGCTCCTATATACAAGAATATAACTACTATAATACTGCTCCTATGTACAAGAATATAACTACTATAATACTGCTCCTATGTACAAGAATATAACTACTATAATACTGCTCCTATGTACAAGAAATATAACTACTATAATACTGCCTCCTATGTACAAGAATATAAAACTACTATAATACTGCCTCCTATGTACAAGAATATAACTACTATAATACTGCTCCTATGTACAAGAATATAACTACTATAATACTGCTCCTATGTACAAGAATATAACTACTATAATACTGCTCCTATGTACAAGAATATATACTACTATAATACTGCCTCCTATGTACAAGAATATAACTACTATAATACTGCTCCTATGTACAAGAATATAACTACTATAATACTGCTCCTATGTACAAGAATATAACTACTATAATACTGCTCCTATGTACAAGAATATAAACTACTATAATACTGCTCCTATGTACAAGAATATAACTACTATAATACTGCTCCTATGTACAAGAATATAACTACTATAATACTGCTCCTATGTACAAGAATATAAACTACTATAATACTGCTCCTATGTACAAGAATATAACTACTATAATACTGCTCTATGTACAAGAATATAACTACTATAATACTGCCTCCTATGTACAAGAATATAACTACTATAATACTGCTCCTATGTACAAGAATATAATACTATAATACTGCTCCTATGTACTACTATAATACTTATATATGTATGTACAGAATATAACTACTATAATACTGCTCCTATGTACAAGAATATAACTACTATAATACTGCTCCTATGTACAAGAATATAACTACTATAATACTGCTCCTATGTACAAGAATATAACTACTATAATACTGCTCCTATGTACAAGATATAATATATATACTATACTATATATACTGCTCCTATGCTACAAGAATATTAACTACTATAATACTGCCTCCTATGTACAAGAATATAACTACTATAATACTGCTCCTATATACAAGAATATAACTACTATAATACTGCTCCTATGTACAAGAATATAACTACAATAATACTACCGCCTATAGACAGGACTTTCTCTATGATAATATTTGGAGATAACCCCATGTTATTTACATTTGAGAACTTAGGGGCTGTTAATTGCAGTGTATGGTACATGAACGGTGCTTTTGTGGTACTACCGACACATTCCATGTGGAGGCTGTCCACCAGTGAGCGCCGTTCACACTATAAACTGTTCATGGATCAATAACCTGTACCTGTCTTTTTTTTCTACATTTTCTCTTAGATTCTCACCCAGGAGGACTGGAACATGGTGCTGTATAACGGGATGGCCTCCACTTCGTCCTGGGCGGCTCTTTATTTTGTGGCTCTGATGACGTTCGGAAATTACGTCCTGTTTAACCTCTTGGTGGCCATTCTGGTGGAAGGCTTTCAGGCAGAGGTAAACCTACTGGTCAGCTTTGCAATGGGGACCTAGGGGCAGCCATTGTTAGGGCGGAGCCAAGGCAGTCAATCCCTTTGGTTCCCTTCATCTGATACCTGGGTGAGCTTTCCAATATGGCTTCCTCTACACATCCTACAAAGGTCTGCACAGACAACTGACGTATACATTGTGCTATAGGCTCCACTTCTATTGTAGTCAGTCCAGATAAGCTTAAGAGGACACTTCGAGACAGCGCCCGGCAGGAAGACGTGTCGAGAAGCGAAAAGCTCCTGTGCATGACTTTGAAGATAAAGTCAAGAGCGTTAAGTGGCCATGATATATCCATGTCACTGTAATACCGTAATCTACATGCACATGATAAGAGCGGCTGGCACAGTCTGACTACTCCGTGAATTATGTCCCCGAAATGGAGCTTGAAATGGATAATAAAAATTACAAGACTTCCAGGAAATGAGGCCCCCTCCCCCCGGACCCCCTCCTACAATGCTGACTGGTCCCATTTTTCTGCTAACCAAAAGAAATTTGCCAAGTGATGATCTAAGTCTCGAAATAACCTTGAAGCCTAGGAAAGTGGTAGGGGGTGGGGGAGAAGCGTTAGACAGTCTTTAGCACCTCGTTATCGTCACCCAAGTCTTCGACTAATTAAAACAAAAAAAAAATCCTTTAGTCATCATAGCATTCATCAATTTTGTGAAGTTTTTACAGGATCACAGAAGGAAGGGACATTAATATGATAAATCGCACATAGCCCCCTCAACAGCCGCGCGCTTCAAGCATCAAATTAGCGTAAATGTCCAAAAAAAAAGATAGTCATTGTATGGATGTAATAAAGTAATGGACTGTAGTATGTGATGTATTGCTGCACCGAGTTCATCGGAATATTACATCAGGAGATAAGTGACTGTACAATTAGAGATTCAGACTTTGTTAGCAAAGTTTCTTTTGTTCTATAAATAATCTTTAAAACTAGGATAAGACTTAAAGGGGCGTTCCAAGGGGAAATATTATCTGTACCTACATCATTTACAGTGAGAGACAGTGAGGCAGTACTATCTGTACCTACATCATTTACAGTGAGAGACAGGGAGGCAGTACTATCTGTACCTACATCATTTACAGGAAGAGAGAGGGAGGCAGTACTATCTGTACCTACATCATTTACAGGGAGGCAGTACTATCTGTACCTTCATCATTTACAGGGAGAGACAGGGAGGCAGTACTATCTGTACCTATATAATTTACAGGGAGAGACAGGGAGGCAGTACTATCTGTACCTATATAATTTACAGGGAGAGACAGGGAGGCAGTACTATCTGTACCTACTTCATTTACAGGGAGGCAGTACTATCTGTACCTACATCATTTACAGGGAGAGACATTGAGGCAGTACTATCTGTACCTACATCATTTACAGGGAGAGACAGGCAGGCTGTACTATCTGTACCTACATCATTTACAGGGAGAGACAGGGAGGCTGTACTATCTGTACTTACATCATTTACAGTGAGAGACAGGGAGGCAGTACTATCTGTACTTACATAATTTACAGGGAGCGACAGGGAGACAGTACTATCTGCACCTACATTATTTACATTGAGAGACAGGGAGGCAGTACTATCTGTACCTACATCATTTACAGAGAGAGACAGGGAGGCAGTACTATCTGTACCTATATAATTTACAGAGAGAGACAGGGAGGCAGTACTATCTGTACCTATATAATTTACAGGGAGGCAGTACTATCTGTACCTACATCATTTACAGGGAGATACAGGGAGGCAGTACTATCTGTACCTACATCATTTACAGGAAGAGACAGGGAGGCAGTACTATCTGTACCTACATCATTTACAGAGACAGACAGGGATGCAGTACTATCTGTACCTACATCATTTACAGAGAGAGACAGGGAGGCAGTACTATCTGCACCTACATTATTTACATTGAGAGACAGGGAGGCAGTACTATCTGTACCTACATCATTTACAGAGAGAGACAGGGAGGCAGTACTATCTGTACCTATATAATTTACAGAGAGAGACAGGGAGGCAGTACTATCTGTACCTATATAATTTACAGGGAGAGACAGGGAGGCAGTACTATCTGTACCTACATCATTTACAGGGAGAGACAGGGAGGCAGTACTATCTGTACCTACATCATTTACAGAGAGAGACAGGGAGGCTGTACTATCTGTACTTACATCATTTACAGTGAGAGACAGGGAGGCAGTACTATCTGTATCTACATCATTTACAGGGGGAGACAGGGAGGCAGTACTATCTGTACCTACATCATTTACAGGGAGAGACAGGGAGGCAGTACTATCTGTACCTACATCATTTACAGAGACAGACAGGGAGGCAGTACTATCTGTACCTACATCATTTACAGTGAGAGACAGGGAGGCAGTACTATCTGTACCTACATCATTTACAGGGAGAGACATGGAGGCAGTACTATCTGTACCTACATCATTTACAGGGAGAGACAGGGAGGCAGTACTATCTGTACCTACATCATTTACAGAGAGAGACAGGGAGGCAGTACTATCTGTACCTACATTATTTACAGAGACAGACAGGGAGGAAGTACTATCTGTACCTACATCATTTACAGGGAGAGACGGGGAGGCAGTACTATCTGTACCTACACCATTTACAGGGAGGCAGTACTATCTGTACCTACATCATTTACAGGAAGAGACGGGGAGGCAGTACTATCTGTACCTACATCATTTACAGAGAGAGACAGGGAGGCAGTACTATCTGTATCTACATCATTTACAGGGGGAGACAGGGAGGCAGTACTATCTGTACCTACATTATTTACAGGGAAAGACAGGGAGGCAGTACTATCTGTACCTACATCATTTACAGGGAGGCAGCACTATCTGTACCTACATCATTTACAGGGAGAGACAGGGAGGCAGTACTATCTGTACCTACATAATTTACAGGGAGGCAGTACTATCTGTACCTACATTATTTACAGGGAGGCAGTACTATCTGTACCTACATCATTTACAGGGAGAGACAGGGAGGCAGTACTATCTCTACCTACATCATTTACAGGGAGGCAGTACTATCTGTACCTACATCATTTACAGGGAGGCAGTACTATCTTTATCTACATAAGTATGTATACCCTCAAACATAACATCCATATAAGCTTATTGAACTTTTGTAATATACACATACATCTAGGTGAGGCTCCCGGCAGGTTTACATGTAATGATTTATAACCCATGTATGAGCGAGCGGCGGACTTATCGCTGACACTCTACACGGTTAATCCTGGAATCGGCAGGACTGTGTGAGACAGATTAGAGACGTTTCATCCATCAGACTTGAGATAAAACCGCAGAACTTGCAGACGCAGCAGAAGTGAGATCTGTGTTGTTCCTGTCAGATGTCAAGCGAGCCCATCTATTATATGATCCTATCACTCATCCTTATATCTGTACGCCAGGGGGATGCCACAAGGTCAGAGACCGACGAGGACAAAATCTCTACCAACTTTGATGAAGATTTGGAAAAGCTGAAGGACCTCCGAGCTACAGGTGAGGTTATTAATATGGCAGGTGCTTTCATTATGAGAAGGGGAGGGCTGTGGTACCAAAAGCAAGGATTCCAAATTCGGGGTGACATCACTATATGGCGGATGTCCCATATAGACGATTTGTCTGGGCCTGATGGGAGTTGTAGTTTTGCAATGGCTGGAGAACCACAAGTTGGAGACCATTGGTCTATGATGTTTCAGAAGCAGGAGGCCACTTTAACCAGTCTTCACCCTTGTGTCCTCTCCTCTACAGAGCTTAAGATGTACTCACTTGCCGTGACCCCTAATGGACACCTGGATCCTCGTTGTGCAATGCCTCCTCCCATCATCATGCGCACGGCGGCTACCCCCATGCCCACTCCAAAGAGCTCTCCTTGCATGGACTCTGTGCACCCGTTTGTGGATTCGAGAAGGGGAAGCAATGTGTCGATGGATCCATCGGTCTGTGATCAGAAGTCTTTGGTGGGTTTCCATTGTTCTGTCTGGGATATTTAGTGTTGAATTCCTACCTGGTATAGTATATATCGCCACATTGTGGTCATAAGTGGTACTGCAGCTCCATATCTCTTCTGCTAGGGAAACTTTTGAGAACTTTTTGTACCAAGTAAAGATAAATAATAGAACTACATCCGTGGTGGTGCTTAGTTGAAATTATGTATTTATTTGTGTCTTACTTCACCTCTAGGCCAGTGTTCGAAGCTCCCCATGTGCACCTTGGGGCACCTACAGTAACTGGGGGAGCCGCCGCTCCAGCTGGAATAGCATTGGTCGGGCACCAAGCATCAAAAAGAAGAGCCAAACTGGGGAAAGAGAGTCTCTTCTCTCTGGGGAGGGCAAGGGCAGCACCGATGACGATTCCGATGACTGCAAGTCCAGCTCAGTGGGCAGGATATCCCTCCATCGCCGGGCGGGATCTCTGGACACCCGGGGGTCTTTGGACATTCCGGAGCTCCTGCAGGTCCCCACTTTACGACACTCGCTCAGCGTCAGTCCTTTGGCCATGGTGCCTGCAGACTACCAAGACTGCAACGGGAAAATGGTGCACGTGCCCAGCGACCTGTTCGTGAGAGTGGACAAGCACAAAGAGGAGCCTGTGGACTACGAGGACGACCTTGAAGATGTGAGTCAGGGGTGGTGGGTCTTGTAGTTGTCCGTTCTCCACCGAGGACGTGACTCACTTCAGGCAGATCCTCTCATTCAGAGGAACGCAGCCATATCTAAGCTCAGCGTTGTTAATTACTTCTTCGTTAATGGTTCATCTGGGAAGAGGAATATGCGGAGTAATATACATTCATTGTTTTAATCCTACCATAGTGTGCTTACCGCTGCAGTAACCCAGCAACTAATTAATACTCATTGAATTTTCTGTTACAGGAAATACGGCGCAATTAAGTTTTATTCCTCGGTTACATCACGTTCGGCTAATTAATCACAATGTTATAAGAACAAGATTTTTTAAAATTCTATCTCCATTTACTCTTCTTTTCCACTGTCTCAAAATTAGAAGTTTCTTCTCACCCTTTTGCCATTCTAGAGTTGTGGTTGGAAGACTTAGACAACCATCTCTAGAGGCCATAGTTTCTAGCTCCTGGGACCCTGCCGTCTTCCTATGGGCTCCTCAGGAACTAGGGACCAGATGCCAGATGACTTCTGGCCCGGCCTTGTGCTAAGCTTTTCTGTTTGCATATGTGATGATACTGAGTGTTACTTGTCTGCTTTGGTTGCAGAGTTACTGTTTTCGTCTCCGCAAGATGCTAGAGCCTTACAAGCCCAAGTGGTGCAAGACCCATGAAGACTGGTCACTTTACATGTTTTCTCCTCAAAACCAGTAAGAGTCACCCAAAGTGCCCAGAACTCAAGACCCATCTTCTACCTATAATCTAGACTTTCCACCTTTAATCCATCAAGTCTCTCCATCATGGTGGCCAACCCTACTTGTCTCCAGCATCCACCTCCTTGACTGCGTAGACACGTATAACGCCTGTTATCTACATCTTAATGCACGAAGCAAAGGCTGTATTAGACAGCCCAATTCTGCCGACGATGGTGAGAATCGGCCAGAAGAAAACCACAGCGCACAGCAGTTTGCTTCTGGACGATTCTCAGCATATTTGCCGGGTTGCGGCCGGATCTCCGCCGGTCTCCATTATAGTTAATGGGACCGAACAGAGGCGTTCAAGCTACCGGCAATGCCGGAATGCAGAGAGATTTGTCAGGCTGTTCCCTGCCTGGTACAGATCGCTACAGATGTGAAACTAGAATACGACTACACAGTCAGGTTTCTGCATGCAATTTTGGAGACCAAAACCAGGAGTAAATTAAAAAAAGAGGAGAAGTCTAATCTGTCCTTTATCTGTCTCTCATTTTATGATCCACTCCTGATTTTGGCTTCAAATATGACCAAACACTCTTTCTCCTGACATCTGTCTGGAGCAACTCATAGGAATTGATGCACATTGAATGGTGGACCAGTCCTGCCGCAATCAACTGGTAAATACTTCCATAAAGTGCTCAAGAATATTGACACACAAAAAAAACAGCTCCATACATAAAGTAATCTAAGATTTATGGTGGTCACAAGATTGAGGTATCAGTAAATCTGTGGTACCCCCTCCAGAAGTGGAAGCTGATGCACCCTTTGCATCTCATCATTTCTACATGTTTCATCCAAAATATATGCGTTTCCTCTAACTTCATGATTAGAGATGAGCGAACGTGCTCGTAACGAGCACTGTACCGCTCGGCTCCCCTGCGCTCGCATGGGCCCAGGCAGCCGCTTCCGTCGGGTGAGGAGGACGGAAGCGGCTGCCTGCGCCCATGCGAGCGCAGGGGAGCCGAGCGGTACAGTGCTCGTTACGAGCACGTTCGCTCATCTCTATTCATGATCTACCTCTAATCATTGTACCACCACAACCAATACTACTGTCAGATCAGCTAGGGAACAGTGCAGACCTGATCTCCACCCACTATCCCTACCTACTAAGATGATCTGCCCTAAATGGTGGCCCCCAACTGGGCGATGGCCCCTGACCTGACTAAAGTCTGTATTACAGCTGCCGATTTTTCAGCAGATGATCACTAACGAGTGTTATGAATGCTTGTTAGCGATCATCTTGTGTGTAATACTGTCACCGACGATCGCTCCTCCCTATGCTGCGGAGGAGATTGATGCATGTAATAGCAGCGGTCTCCTCCATTAGCGAGCAGGCGATTGCCGGGAGGGAACACTTCTCCCCTGACAATCGTCTGCCAATGGTAATACAGTGTCTAAACCAGATGAAAGTCAGAACCAAGGAAGAAACAAATAGTAATATACCAAGTAGGGTCAAAACCAAGAGGTAACTAGAATTAGCAGACAAAGTCACTAACAGGCAGAAGGTCAGAAATCCAGGAATCAACATGAAACACAAACGAAGCGAGGCAAGAAGACCAATCACAGGCAACTGTGGCCAGCAGTTGCTGGTTTAAATACACCGCCAACATGAAGCACATGACGCCGGTGCCTAGCCTTATTGGCCCAGTGTCCCTGCTCCCTGATAGGCTGGTTGCCACAGTAATAGAGTGATGGCAGTGGCGTCACATTAGAGAGGCTGGACTCGCCGCAGGAGCATGGACGAGTAAGTACCTGGCAACCATCAACTTCCACTGAACACTCCATCACGGTCCATCTATCACCTTCATCATAGACATCAGGTTTTTCTGTCATCATCATTATCTTGACCACCATAGTATACAGAACACAGCCTATATTCACGGTTTGTCTCTTTGTCCAGGTTTCGTATGATGTGCCAAAAGGTTATTGCCCACAAGATGTTTGACCACGTGGTTCTCGTCTTCATCTTCTTGAACTGCATCACCATTGCCTTAGAGAGACCGGATATCGACCCAAACAGCATGGTAAGAGGACAACAACATAGACCCTGGTGACTTGGTGGGACGTGGTCTTGACTTGGGTTGACCACAGTGGAATAGGTTAGATGTTTTAGTAGTTCCTTACGCTTTCTTAGTCACATTTTTTACCTTCGTACAGTAGGGTAATGAGATGCTGATAAATTATGAATTCGACTCAGATATTAACTGTATCTGATGAATAATGGTAATGAGAGAAATCACTCGAAATTGAGAGGAGAATCTGGGGAAATTGGTTTCATTATGCTCCTTCTCTTCCTATGTGGAATAATGAAACGTTAGATGATAAGATCTTCTGCTCTATTTAACAGAATTAGATATGATAAAGTGCGATAATTTCTCATCTCTTCCTCTTCTTTGACACATTGTTTTATTTACAAAGGAGCGAATATTCCTGAGCGTTTCCAATTACATCTTTACGGCGATCTTTGTTGTGGAGATGACCATTAAGGTAAAGCAGAATCCTTACTTTGACCGTGGGCTCTCACGTCTCCCTGCCTTCTGACGACCTCTTCTCTATCTTAGGTGGTCGCCTTGGGCTTCTTCTCAGGAGAACACGCTTATCTTCAGAGTAGCTGGAACGTGCTGGATGGAGTCCTGGTGTTTGTGTCCATCATCGATATCATTGTGTCCTTAGCGTCGGCTGGAGGAGCCAAGATTTTGGGGATCCTGAGGGTGTTAAGGCTTCTGCGGACCCTTCGTCCATTGAGGTACAGGATCCTAAATCATGTCATCTACTCGAGGTAGAATTAGATTCCTGCATGGTCATCTCACCTGGCCCTGTCTATCAAGAAGGAGGGTCTGACAAAGGAGCAAAGGTGCACAGAGTAGCTTGGGCCTGCCTTCGGTGCACTTAAAGGGGTTGTCCCACGAAAATATTCTACAATTTTCAAATCAGCACCCGAGTCTAAATACTATTGTAATTGTATGTAATTAAAAATTTTGTATAGCCACCAAGTTACTCAGTAAAATGTATCTGTATAGTGCCACTTAATTTCTTATTTCTTTGACCTGCTCACTGAGAAGGCCGCACATGCTCAGTTTCATCTTTCAGCTGCCTCCTGAGCTGTGATAGGGAGAGCTGAGACACGCCTCCTGAGCTGTGATAGGGAGAGCTGAGACATGCCCCCTGGGCTGTGACAGGAAGAGCTGAGACACACCACCTGAGCTGTGATAGGGAGAGCTGAGACACGCCCCCTGAGTTGTGATAGGGAGCGCTGAGACACGCCTCCTGAGCTGATAGGTAGAGCTGAGACACGCTTCCTGAGCTAAAAGGAAGAGCTGAGACACGCCTCCTGAGCTGTGATAGGGAGAGCTGAGACACGCCTCCTGAGCTGATAGGTAGAGCTGAGACACGCCTCCTGAGCTGTGATAGGGAGAGCTGAGACACGCCTCCTGAGCTGTGATAGGGAGAGCTGAGACACGCCTCCTGAGCTGTGATAGGGAGAGCATGGACACGCCCCCTAAGCTTCAGCGGAAAAGACACTCCCTTAACCTGTCAGCTTGATATAAATCTAGCAGAGCAATGAATGGGGATATCTCTGGATCCATGTGAGGTACAAGGCTGGTTCTAGCTTTATTATAAAGATATTGTCAGACTATATGATGTCTGATTTTCATTTTTTACATTATTCATGAGATAACTCCTTTAACTGCTGACTTGCATAGGGATTAAAAGTACTTTTTCTCCAGAATGAAGCAACAGATCTTTAAGGGAAATGTATCATTACATTCAGGTGAGCTAGACTTACAAGGCTTTCTAGTGAATATCCTGGTGACAGGTTCCCTTTAAGATGAATGCACACAGATTGCGGTGCAGAGTATGTGTGAATGTAATCTACAGCCCAAAGAGGGTTTTCTATCCCTAGTCCAAACCCTAAGGTAGAAATGTGGCTTCACTACCCGGATAGCACCATGAACACCATTCAGACTGGCTTCTGTTACCACTGTGCTCCTGGAGAACTGGCATGAGGTGACCAGGTAGGGAGTCTTCACGCTGCTGCAGTCCCACTCATTGACATTGAGCTTTCTGTATCTGAAACCTCTCCACGCCCTAATCAGATGGTGCACAGTCTTCTCACTTTCTTGGCACGGGTTTTCCTCCTCTAATAGGATCTTTCAGCCCGGCGCTGTATTTTGACATAAATGAATATAATTTTATTGTCAAGGGCAGATTGTGCTTGCCAGCAAGAAACTCTCGGTATTCCATTAATGTAATTTGTAAGCATGAATGGCAGTATTTTTCCAGGCTTTCACATATACGCCACCGGAGTCAGGCCTACTATTAGAAAATATATGCGCCGCTAATTCTTCCAGGAAAAGATAAATTATGTCTAACGGGGCTCAGTAAAGGGCAAGTGGCAGATAACAGCATGAACCTTCAGCAGCCCTAAGACTGTAACATTCATGGCTTATGCCTCGTCATTGTTTACCCGGGCACAGGGTCATGAGTTTACTTGTGGCTGCGCCTGGTACTGCAACTCGAGCTGCAGTACCAGCCACAAAGAAATGTACAGCGCTGTACCTGGGCAGGCAGCAAAGAGGACAATACTCTCCAACGGCCCTTCATTCTGCTGGGAATTTAACACCCACATACACAGATCATCTCTATTGCAGTTCTGGAATACCCTTTTAATGGATGGTCCTAGTACCTAAAGGCTTCAATTTCAATTAGAACTTCATATTAGGGAGTTGCTACTTAAAGAGGTTGTCCAGTGAAAAATTTTCTACAGTTTTCAAACCAGCACCTGGATCTGGATACTTTTGTAATTGCATGTAATTAAAAATTTTGCATAGAGTTATACAATAAAATGTATCTGTATAGCGCCACCTGCTGTTTGTTTTGCTTATCACTGAGATGGCTGCACATGCTCAGTTTCATCCTTCAACTGACTCCTGAGCTGTGATAGGGAGAGCTGAGACACGCCTCCTGAGTTGTGATAGGGAGAGCTGAGACACACCCCTGAGCTGCGATAGGGAGAGCTGAGACACGCCTCCTGAGCTGTGATAGGGAGATCATGGACACACCCCCTTATCTGCAGCCGAACAGACACTCCCCTTGAGCTGTCAGCTTACTATAAATCTAGCAGAGCAATGAATGTGGAGATCTCTGGATCCATGTGAGGTACAGGGCTGGTTCTAGCTTTGTTAGAAAGAGATTGTCATGTACTATATGCTGTTTGATTTTCATCTTTTACTTGGGATAACCCCTTTAAGTACTGTTCTTGTAGATTTGGCCCACTGGTGACATCTTCCATGTATAAGCAGTGCTGTCACCAAGGGGTCCATGCAATTCGCCCTACATGTAGAGTGCTGGTACAGGCTAAGGAGCTTAGTCTGCACCATCGTCAGTAGGTGTCTATTACTGGAAGCAATTAGTCATGACCTTGATCAATAGCTACTGAAGCATCTAAGTCAGGGGTAGGGAACCTCCGGCTCTCCAGCTGTTGTGAAACTACAATTCCCAGCATGCTTCATTCATTTCTATGAGAGTTTTTAGAAGAGCATACTCGCTCTGTGTTAGAGTGGTTAGAAAGAAAGAAGGGGCTCACTCGGCCAACGAGCGCATTCACTCAGAACAGTGATTGGGGAGGACGCCGAGCATGAGTGTCCCCACCCTTGAGATAGGAGTAGGTACCAGAGTTGGGGCATCTATGGCATATCCTATCGATATGTCGTAACAGTCCAGATGGGACTACCCCTTTAAGGGGTTCATTTTTTTTTGGAGGAAACTTATCACTACAGGAAAGGTCTGCAAAGACAAGACAGGGTTAATACCAGCAGCATTTTTCCATCTCCTGATTTCGGCAGGTTAGGACTTGCATTTTCCCCTCAGTCGTCTGCAGTTTTATTAGTGAGCAGTGAGCTAGAATAAGTTGGCAAAAAGAGAAAGCTCTGGAATTGTTTGGTGACCTCTAGGCTCCCGGGAGAGACAGAGACTCAGGGACTTGTTACAGTGTTTGTTCGCAAACAGATTCCTCAAGTCCACAGAGGCTGAGAGTTCAAGACAGATATGCACATCGCCGGTGGATGGAAATAACATGGAGGACTCAATGGGTAGAGGCAAGGAGAGCAGACATAAACAGTCAACAGCGGGAAAAGCAGAATGTACATTAACGCACTCAATAAAAAGTTCCAAAACATCATGAAACATAAGTGATTATTGGGTTGTTTTTAGGCCATCTGTTTTGGGTCTTACATTGGAGTCTTGGCTTCTGACCTTGTCCTGTTTGTGTCTTTACCTCAGGGTCATCAGCAGAGCACCGGGGCTGAAACTGGTGGTGGAGACGTTAATTTCCTCTCTTCGACCTATCGGAAATATTGTCCTTATCTGCTGTGCTTTTTTTATCATCTTTGGGATTTTGGGAGTTCAGGTATTCAATTAAGTAGAAATGATGATCATGGTAATAAGAGTTCTTGGTTTATGACTTGGAATTTTTTCCATACCGTTTTATAGGTAGAGCCACACAAACCATGTTTACACCCACCTAAGCAATATGAAAATCTGCCCAGACCTAACCACAATGTCCACCAAAGCATACCATACTTTACCAAAATCCACCCAAACAATACCAAAATCAGACCAAACCTACACACAAGATTTGCTAATATCATATTTTTTTATACCGAAACTCACACAAACCATACCCAGATCTACTCAAACCTTATCTAGAACTACTCAGTACATGCCAAGATCCCCCCACAACCATATTTAGATCCACCTAAAAAATACCATGGTCAACCAAAACCATAGTTAGATGCGCCTAAACCAGGGATGGCCAACCTGCGGCCCTCCAGCTGTTGCAAAACTACAACTCCCAAGATGCCCACACTGCCTACAGCTATCAGCCTACAGCAAGGCATGGTGGGAGTTGTAGTTTTACAACAGCTGGAGAGCCACAGGTTGGCCATTCCTGGCCTAAACAATCCCAAGGTCCACCAAAACCATAATCAGATTATTGTAAAACCATACAAAGGTCTTACAAGAAGGACCGTATTAAATTTGTCTCTACTTACCAATGTCCAAGTAAACCATATCATGCCTAAAGGGTACCTACCTATCATTTAAAACAAACTTTTGATATGTCAAAATGTTTGATGAGTGAGAATCTGGGTGTTGAGAACCCCCAATCATGAAAATGAGGGAGAAGGACTCAGCTGAGCATACGTGGTCCCATAGGATCACAGACGGTCTAAGAGTCCACACCACCTGCTCAGCTTTTCAAGAGGACCCTAGCAGAGCCGATCAGAAATTAAGGGGAACAGTTCTCTGTCATAAGACATGTCAAAACTTTCTTTCAAAGGGACAGGTACTCTTTAAGAAAACTATGGTAAGATTAGCTCAACATCTAACCAAACCATACTATGCCCCACCAACTTGATCCACTCAAACCATACCTACCTGCTATACCATGCCAAAAAGTCATACCAGGATCCACCCAAACCATACTTAGATCCAACTATACCATACCTAGATCTACCAAACCTAGTGCCATAAAATCATACCAGGATCCAACCAAACCTTACCTAGATCCAGCTATACCACACCAAGATCTACCAAACCTAGTGCCCAAAAAATCATACCAGGATCCAACCAAACCTTACCTAGATCCAGGTCTATCATACCAAGATCTACCAAACCTAGTGTCAAAAAAATCATACCAGGATCCAACCAAACCTTACCTAGATCCAGCTATACCATACCAAGATCTACCAAAGCTAGTGCCAAAAAATCATACCAGGATCCAACCAAACCTTACCTAGATCCAGCTATACCATACCAAGATCCTCCAAGCCTAGTGCCAAAAAAATCATACCAGGATCCAACCAAACCTTACCTAGATCCAGCTATACCATACCAGGATCCTCCAAGCCTAGTGCCAAAAAAATCATACCAGGTTCCAACCAAACCTTACCTAGATTCAGCTATACCACACCAAGATCTACCAAACCTAGTGCCAAAAAATCATACCAGTATCCAACCAAACCTTACCTAGATCCAGCTATATCATACCAAGATCTACCAAACCCGGTTCCAAGTTATCATAGATAAATCATACTAAGTTCCACTTTACTGTATGCACAATCCACCGTCACTCATAGAAATGATTTGGGACACATCTGACCTTGGGTTATCTCTATTCCAGCTTTTCAAAGGCAAATTCTACACCTGTGAGGGTCCGGATATCCGCAACGTTACCAACAGATCAGAATGCATTGGGCCACGCAATAAGTGGGTGAGGCGCAAATACAACTTCGATAACCTCGGCCAGGTAAGTGAGGAAGTCGTCATCCAATGCTTGGGAGCACAATATTTGTTGTCCCCATTCACATATGAGTCAGTCAGTGACCTTTTTGGTCAGGTAGATCCCACAACACTAAGCTTCTTTACATAAAGTACGGTGACTTATTTCCAGGCTTGGATTGTTATTGGGAAGCGGCTTCCAGAGCTTCACCGAAGCATGCAGCATAATGATATTGGTTCCCAGTCAATGAGCAGGCCGCGGTTACTGGAATCTTATTAGTCCATATGGCTCTGCTGCTGTGATGTACACAATAAAATGCAAGAACTGACCTGGAAACTTGAAGAAAAGCTCATTTTAATAACATTTTTTTCAAAGCTGAGAGACATGGCTTTATCTTTTTTTCATCTCTATTCACATTCGAAGCTAGATTCTGCATTCGGTCGGCTTCCTCTTCTTTCATCTAATTGCTCATTATTTGTATTGGACTATGTGTCATTTTCTTCAGTGGCTATAAAAGGCTTTTTATCGAGGGGAAAATCAGTTTTTCCATGAGGCCAAACCAAAGATATTAACGGGGTCCGCCAAAAATGAGCAGATCTCTGGAACCTCTTATGATCTTCTGTAATCACTTGGGGAGGCAGCAGGAGAAACAGCATTATAAAGTCGATGGGTAACCATCTAATACATCCCCATATTATGTCCCTATGACCTAAGAAGGCAACCCTTTTAGGGGATCACTAGGTGTCTGGTCTATCTAGAACAATCCTTAGCTCCTTAGAGGATTTTACCAAGGATAGGGAATAAATGGTCTAATTGGTGATGGTCCAACTGCTGGGACCACCACTGATCATGAGGATAGGGGGCCTTTGTCTCCTCGTATGAATGGAGCGGCGGATGGGCATGTGCACTGCCACTCCAATCATTTCTATAGTAAAGAACGGTGGACACAGGACCTCCATTTTCACGATCTTTAGGGGTCCCAACATTCAGCTCCCCACCGATGAGACACTTGAATAAGGAATACGTTTCAGAATTGGCACAGCCCTACTAATGACCACCAATATGGCGTACATAGAGAAGTAAGGGCCCCATAGCAAGGATCAGACCAGGCCCCCCACACAGGACAGAAGGGTTTCCATCTAAACCCCTTTCAATGACCCTTGGGCCATTTTTCCACCTCCTCATTTGCTAAAAGTTGTTCCTTTAGAGGGTAGAGTCCTGACCAAGTCTTCACCTCCAGTAGAAGAGGAGATGATCCCAACTAAGACTGGGCCAACCCTTTGTCCTGGGCCTCATTGCAGTCGCACGGTCTGCCGCTATGGTAGTTACACCCCTGTGCACAAGTGTCCTGTGAATGCAGCCATTAAAGCAGGTTACAGAGGGACGGTGCTTCCTCTGTCAACCCATTGGTTCCTCCACGATACGATCACACGGTACCTATGTGTTGCTATGTCAGCCAAAGACCTAACCCAAAAAAGCCCCATGTCTGCCAGAAGCAGGATCTGATAGGTTGCCTGTACAGCAGTATGTTATGTCAGCAATCACGTAACTTCCAGTATAGGCCTAATTAAATATGGTAAAAAATATATATATATCCTGTAATTCAGGAGAGAGACTGAGTTCCTGTTCACATATTAGACTTGAGATCACATGACCAGGTTCTCATAATGAAAAGGTTCAAAATGTATGGATGCAAATGAGTTACAGAGAAACAAATTACACTTCTGTTCTACTGCTGGTGAGCTAGTAACATATGTAAAATAAAATAAAAACCCAGAGCCCTTCTTCAAGGGGCTCCAGCTGTTATGGCCAGTAGCATCTACTAATGACGGCTCCGTAACCTTAAGCCTTCAATTAATTATTTTGCACCGGTAATTGCTAACGTCTTGCCCTGTCTTCTCGTTTCTCCTAAGGCCCTCATGTCACTTTTTGTTCTGTCATCCAAAGACGGCTGGGTGAACATCATGTACGATGGACTTGACGCTGTGGCCACCGATGTTCAGGTAGAAACATGAAAGAACATTCAGCCAGGTTGTCTTTTTTATTGTTTTGTAAGGTTCCCCCTGATATTATGGGTGTTATAGACGTCTCCTCAGACCTGTAGAAGAACACCTCAACGTTGGCCCTTATGACTTTATCTAGTCATGGAGGTTCTTGATGACTTCTAAGTCTGCTGTTAGGTCTACT